>OX465090.1:31195556-31459373 GCA_949987675.1 Chymomyza fuscimana | reverse complement strand
GAACGAATTGAGCTGCTTTGCAATTAGGTAGAAGGATGTATAGGTCCATCATCTAAACATCTGCAAGAAAAATCAATAATTCAATCTTCGATTTAAAGAGACTGTTGTCAAAAAAAAAAACCTACCGTCAACGGCCTGTGGCTCTATGTAAGCTCTAGCTGCATCTGTTTTTAATGCAGCAACTTCTGTAGAAGGAGCTGGAATCCAAACGCAGGCTGCACTCATTTCTTTTAGGCGCCGCCGTGTTGTTCGCTGTACCTCGAGGGCGTCTGCAGAGATGTCCATCTCAGGGTATTGGCCCTAAGAAAAAATACAAATTCGTTAAAGTTTATTGTTATGATCCTTAGGGGCCATACCCAAATTACGTGGTGGGCTGGGTCTCGAAAATACAACGCTTGGTCAAAATGGTCCAAATTTTCTGACTGCGGTTGGTTACGCAGGGGGGGAAGGATCTAAAAGTCCAAAAATTGGGTCACGTAATTTGGGCACGCAAGTACCTAGGAGCTACGTACTACTGACGTTTAACTTTATGGAAACCAAGATGGCGATCAAAAGAAAAAATGTGACAATGAATGGCTGCGTAAATGCCAAAATGGCGATCAATACATTTTAGTTTGCCAAAAAGATTTATACAAAATATATACATATAATACAAATACATGGCTTGCATACATATATATATAATATATAAAGTATATATGCTCTTATATACATACATATGACGCTCGTATACATGTACATAAGTATATATGTATGTATGTACGTATGTACGTATGTATATAGCATATCTACACTGCCTGCATTTTATTTATATACATATGTGTATACTTATACATACATACATACACGCCACTCCAATATTCTAGTAAAATCTGTAAAAGTTCTAGAAGATTTTGTCAAGAATAATTCGTAGCAGATAGTAGCTCCTTGCTTGATAGGATTAGCTTTGTTGCATTTTTCACTCAACACACACATTTACTTAAATACATATATGTACTTATATAGTATTTTTCTAACCAGATGAGATTGAGTGCAAGGCTGCAGCGGTTTTCCAAGGCCATGACCACGAAGACAAATATGTTCTTTAGGTTTAAACATTTTGTTCGATTTTAATTAAAAAAATATAAGAAACCACTTTTAATCACAAAATAAATCAGTTCCACAAACGCAGATCGAATGCAGATAAGTGCTGCGTACTTGTAGTAGTAAAGCTAGAGATGGCTTGATTATGTAGAGATGGTAACTGAATTTTATCGTTTAAATGTTTATTTAAAGCACTTTTTAATGGATTTGCTCGAATTGTTTTTAGCTCTTAAGCATTAAATACCAAACAATATTACTTTTTATAAACTATATGCACATTGTTGATAAACAGGGCCAAAAGTTATCGATTAATCGCGCAACATTGTGAACTAGCGTATGCTAGGTTTGTTTCTATTTTTATTATTAAAAAACGAGCTGCAACTTCTAACGAAGTTTTTCGTCACTTGGGACAGCTGGAGCAAAAGCTTTTCTTGGAAATCTTAGCCAGCTTTGAAGGAATGAAGCCAAATGGAACGTCGATTCTAATTGAAACCAAGCTGCACACTGCACAAGCATGTTTCAAGCAAATTAATATTATTAAACTTTGCGAGTTTTTGTTTGGCAATGAAGGCATTGTTGAGCAATGGACAAATGTATGACTTCAAAATAGACCCAACTCCTCGCCCTTATGACACAGTGACGGAATATTTTTGAAGATTTTCCATATGATCGTGACGCTTCGCCAGAAGCCCCCCCAAGTCTTACGAACTTGCTATTACAGTATAAAAGTTGAAAAAAATTGCAACTAACGCCCACAACCTTTGCACAAGAATCGTCAGAAGGTCAAAAGAAGTCGAGTTTGCCATATCCGCCAAGTACGCTTGTCCGTTTGGCCTGTTTCTTGAGCTAAAGAACCATGAAGCCGAAAATTTTGCCACAAGATGCGTCTTACGGCCTAGTGCTTCACTTGCAGTCAGTTTTTTGATACACCCAAAAGTACTTTTGAACCCACAAATTAAAACACGACACAGACTTTGCTGCTTTAAAAACCCATCTGTCAATGCAAATTTTATAAGGCATAGACCCTACCTACCTATAAACAGGGTTTAAAGAATACTTATTTTAAACGAACAATCAGCCGTGCTCCGAAAAACGAAAACGAACAATTTTATTCGGATACGTATTTGCGTGCTAGCATATCCTAATTCTTTGCTGTATCCATCTACTTATATTTCCCTTGCTCATTGTTAGCACAGCTTTATACCTTTCGAGGGAAATTATCCACGGCTATGCTGTTCCCATTATAAGGGAAATTTGAGTTGTGCATGCTATTCTTTGGCTTGATTTGGCAAAAACTAATTAAAAATATTTATCAATAACTATTTGACTTGAAATTGGCATAAATAGAATCAAAGAATATTTTAAAAATTATTTCAGTTTGAAATGCGTACACTTTTCAAACTATTTTGCCAATTCGTTTTAGTTTCGCTTGCAACAAAACATTCGGTTTCAAATCACATAAAAAATTCGTTTTGTCGAAATTGGGAGTTGGGAGCATCAAAATGTTCAGCATAATATTAAAAGCAGACAATACCAAACAGGAACAAATACCAAATTAAAATTAATATGCTAAAAAAGTTAAACACACGTTCGAAATTAATTATAA
The DNA here is from genome assembly GCA_949987675.1 of Chymomyza fuscimana. NCBI lineage: Eukaryota > Metazoa > Arthropoda > Insecta > Diptera > Drosophilidae > Chymomyza > Chymomyza fuscimana. The sequence goes on along the minus strand of OX465090.1, from coordinate 31,456,684 downwards.
ATTCCGTTGTTGCCCATAACCGCTACGCAGTTTTTCTGCCTTCTTTTCTTCTTTCTTTGCTGCTTTGCTTTTGTTGTTTTTATTGGAACTGCGAAAGTGGCCAACTTAAGAAAAAGATGACGAGCAAAAGTAACAACAAAGTTGTAGGCATTCCAAAGCCAAGTTTTATAACAATATCAAAGAAAGTACTTTGAAAATCGCATTATTATACTACATCAGACGGGGTGTTCTTGAAACTGCAGCCCTTTTAAAATATTTCAGTTTCTATGAATTATTTTTAAATAGCTTAACCAGATTAGATTTGATGGAGAAAGCAAGTTCCAAAATGTATGTAACATAGAGTAGGAAAAATCCTAAAAAATATCTAAACCAAAAGTAATTCAAATGGATTTACAAAAATTTACTAATTACTCAGCGCAATCAAGCGCCCGATTTGGGCTGCACTGTTTATGTACTAGCGCCATCTATTAGCGCCGTGCGGAAATATATACAGCCGCTTTAGCCTGGGGCCAGCACTTTGCTGTTAAACTAACAGCGGCGTCAGCGCAACAGTGATCTGTTAATTAACAGATATTACGGAGACTGCCTAAGCTTTTCCAGCAGACATCTGGAGACTTCCGCTTTCCAGATTCCAGAGCAGCCCACCCACTAAGCGACGTTTAGTAACACTGCTCGATAGCAGCCGATAATTAGCAGCGATAATTAGGAGAGCACTAAAAAACAAAGCGCCAGCCGCCAGCAGCAGCTTATGCAAATAAAATCTAAAAAAAAAAAGTATGCATTAAAAGTATATAGTTTATTTATTAATTGACATACATCAATATATAACAGTGCACTGATTTGTTTGAACATAAATTAATTTATGTTAACGTTGTGTGCATTTATTTTGTACACAGCACGACGCGGCGCATCCATCAGCCTCTATGTACATAAATGCTTATGTACAAATATGCCGGTATGTATACAAAAGCGTGTGTGCGTATGTGTGGGTGTGTAATGAACGATGTACTATGCAACAACAATAAACACGATTTGTGTCGCATTTGAAGCATTCTTTAGGTTTGGTCAGTGGACAATGACCAAGCTAAGTAGCGCCTGTCCAATCCGTCTCTGTGTTGCCACATTACCCGCGCGCGATACGATCGCAAGAAATTGATGAGAAATGTTACCATATTGTGGTTGTTGTTCTTGTTGCTGTTGTTGTTGTTTATGATTGTGTTGCATGTCTGCACGCGCAAACGCACTTGGTTGCTGCTGCTGTACATGCTACAGTGGTTCAAAACTGATTTTATGCACTGCCTTATCTTCAGTCGGGAAACTACGCACTATTTTAAGCTAAGTGGCTGCGTCTCTGCTCACTGTTACGCCTATATATTTTATGTTTTAATCATACTCAAATTTACTCAATCATACTCAAAATAGACAAACGAAATGCAGCCATACACTTGGTCTAACTATATACATATATATTTACACTATTCCAAAATTTCCATAAAATTCAATAAGAGTCCATATGTCCATGAGAGAAATATTAATTTTCTCGACTTAATTTCGCACGAAATGACAAAACCATATAAAACAAAAAATTCCAAATGGGATATCCCAAATGATTTTGCATTCTGCGCATGGGCCTTTAGTTCAAATGCACTCAAGGATTCGCCTTGTGATTTGTCTAACGAATTACGAATTCAATTCGTTTAAACTCAAATAGCATATTGTTTATTTTATTAAGCCTGGTTCGGCGTCAAAAGATTCCGAACTGCCTCTATGTTGGGCATAAGCTATCCACAAGTAGTCTCCAGTGTCTTCTTCGTCGAGGTCTACCTGAGCTCGTTGACATTAAAATATCGCCTGCTGCTACGTTCCACGCTGGTGTTAATCTCGCTCAGGACTGATCGTCTCCACGTAATTTTCGGGCGGCCTCTGCGTCTATTGCCTTGCGGGTTGTATTGCAAGGACATATAGTTGATGTCGTTCGGTGGTCCGATCCAGCCGAACTTCCTTCTTCGAATTTCTATGTTGACGTCCAACATGCCAGTTTTTGACGACAGTTCTTCAGTTTGGCCAAAATATAATGACATCATTTGACATACGACTGTTACGAAACACGTTTCGCAGCCATAAAACAGCACGGACAAGTCACGAGATTTAAAGCTCAAGATTTTGGTTCGGATACTATTACAATTCGATGAACAGATCTTATTTAGTCGTGTAAAGGCACCGATTGATTTTTTAATTTTTATACCCTGTACCGTAGGGTACAAAGGGTATATTGTGTTTGTGCAAGCCGAAAATGTATGTAACGTACAGAAGAAGTCGGAGACCCCCCAAAGTTACCTAAAGTATGATCAGAGTGACTAGAGAAGTCGATATACCCATGTCCGTCTGTCCGTCTGACCGTCTGTCCGTATGAACGCCTAGATCTCAGAGATGGTAAGAGCTAGAGCAACCAAACTTTCAGATAAGATCCCTTATTAATTCATAGGAGACAAGTTTATTTTATTTTTTTGATATCGGGACTACATTATATAGCTCCCATAGGGGTGTTTCAGAGGACCTCGAAAAAAAGCAAAAGTTTTAGATGGATAATTCGTTTGCTTATGAAGATAGCATAACCAAATTTGGCAATCGGAAGTTTTTTTGAAACCCCCAGCACTGTACCAAATTTTATCAAAATCGGTTGACTATATCATATAGGTCCCATAGGATCGATCGGTCGAAAATTTGTTTTTTGTACAAAATTCGTTGTGTTTCGTTTGTTTGTGAAGATATTGTAACCAAATTTGGCATTAAGAAGTTTTTTAGAGTTCCCAAGCACTATTTGAAATTTGATCAAAATCGGTTGACTATATCATATAGCTCCCATAGGACCAATCGGTCAAAAAATCGTGTTTTTTACAAAATTCGTTGTGTTTCGTTTATTTGTGAACATACCGTAACTACATTTGGCATTAAGAAGCACTATACCAAATTTGATCAAAATCAGTTGACTATATTATATAGCTCCCATAGGGCCAATCGGTCAAAAAAACGTTTTTTGCACAAAATTCGTTGTGTTTCGTTTGCTTGTGCAGATATTGTAACCAAATTTGGCATTCAGAAGTTTTTTGGAGATCTTCAACACTGTACCAAATTTTATCAAAATCGGTTGACTATATCATATAGCTCCCATACGGCCGATCGGTCGAAAAAAAGTTTTTGATTAAAAATTCGTCTGTTTTTGGTTGTTTATGAAGGTATCATAATCTAATTTGGCAATCAAATGTATTTTGGTGTTCTTAAGCAATTTACCGGATTTTATTGCAAGCAGTGGTACAGGGTATCCCAAAGTCGTCCGCGCCCGACTTTAACGTACGCCATCTTTAATATTGTTTGGGATCATGAAAATTCTTGGCGAATGAGAACTTCTTCACTTTGGAACTTTGCTTTGAGGATCTTTGCCTGAATGCCATTGTATAAAAATTGTATACACAGTTGATAGTTAGACCAACGATTTGATTTTAAATTGAAGTGATCCATAACTTCGTTTTTTGTTTTTGCCGCAGGACGTGCTTTTATCTCAACCAATTGTTATTTTTGTGGTTAGCAATGATGTTCGATAATATTTTATGGATTTGCCTAGGGCAATATTCGTTTTTTGCGAATTCCACACGTTTTCGGCTGCATTTACTGATATTTTAATAGTTAGAGGCAAGTGGGGTGAATTCGAAAGAATTTTTTCGTAGATTTTTTGGAGTGACAAAACATTTTTTTTTTTTTCAAAATTGAAAGTTGTGTCGTTCAGGGCATTGAGTGAGCTACATTGTGTGAAAATTTCAGATCGATACGTAGATTTTTTGTCAGGTAGATTAATGTCCGAGCAAAAAATGCCAAATTCGTGATTTTGGTTTTTTTTTGTGTTAAATACGGATGCGTCCAAAAATGATAAAAACCGCCATACAATTTTATTACTGTATTTTTGGTAAAAAAAAAAAGGTTCAATAATACATTGAAATGGATGAATGTGGAAAAAAAATAATTTTTGTCTAGTAAAATGGCGTGAAAAAATGTTTTTTTTTTAACAAAGAGGGAAGTCGTCTGAAATACCCACAACACAATACCCACAAATCATCAGAACTACGTGACGCTGATTTTCGTCGAAATAAATAAATAAAAATACTCCAGTAAATGTTGAAATTTAAGCGACACAAAAATTTAAAATAAAACTTCAAGATAGCAATTTTTTTTAGAAAAATTATACTGCACAGAAAAACAAGTGTACTCTAGTGGGAGTATTATCAAAAACTAGCGTCGGTCATGACGTTTATTTGACACTTGGTTTCATACTCAAATGTCAACTCAGAAATCTGTTAGGATGCGTTTCCGGATTCACCCCACTTCCGAATTCACCCAACTTGTCTCTACTCTTAAAGCGCAAAAAAATCGATCCAGCCGATATATATTAGTTTTATACATATCGATTTAATGCGCTTTGATAAATTATAACTTTCAGGATCGCAGGACCTCAAAAATATTTGCACTTAAAAAAAAAATAAGTATACACTAAGCAGTGAGCCACTGTACATATGCATGCTTAGATTATACATATATATGTACACATTTATGTAGTTGTCTCTTTGGGCTTGAATGACGACCACAGCGACACCTTCTCCATACACAATCAAGTGCAGAGCTCAGAGTCCGCCGTAACAAAGCTGCTGACTCTCCAATAGAAGCTGCCAACGCCATTGCCATACACAACAGTCTAGTGGCGTAGTTAGCTTTTTGTGATGGGGATAGGGCGCATGGATTTAGACAAAAATAATGAGAAACATTGGCAGCATTTTTATTTAAAAAGAATTAGTGAGAGATTTTTGAGATAGCGTAAAAAATAAAATTTAATTAATTCGATGTATCAAAAAATAATTAGCATAAACTATTGGTTCATATGAACTTGGTTCACAGAACACACGAGAGATAAATATTAAGTATATTAATCTTATTCGATTAGGCACGATTAAAAAAACGTATATAATGGAAATTTTAAAGAAAAATATTTGTATAAATCTAATCTTTTACAAAATTTAGTTACAGAATTCCCCTTTCTAATTTATTTTCATAGCAACTTAAGTATTGACATCATGTCCTTTTTTACACGGTTTTTGCCTGTAACGTATCTGCCGTGTAAAAACAGAATTAGATAGAACGAATATGCCTCTATCTTAAATCATTATTTTCTTTGAGATCCGTATTTTTTGATATTGGAACTGCTTTTAAAACGCTAAAAGTTCAATCTGCGAATTCGATACAGAACTTCGTTTTCCCACAATCGCTGTTAACACGCAAATCTTCTCATGTAGCAAGTTCTTTATAGCCAAAGATTTCATTAAGAATTTCTAGCTTAAAATTGTGATTTGATAAATTTCAGGAATTTTCGGAAGTATGGCAAGAGCGGTTCTTCTATAATTGAGAGTAAAATCTTCAAGTAAAGAGCGTTTTTTTTTTTGTAGAAAGAAATTCTTAGTTTGGGTATGTTCAGAATTATTTGTTAGCAGATAGTTTCTAAGATAAATTTTCTAATTTTGAGAATTTTAGAATAAGTTTGAAAGAGCATGCTCTCGAAGAGCATTTCGTGCTTGAGATTGAGAGTGTTTAAGTGAAATAGAGAACAAAAGATGGCGTACGTTAAAGTCGGGCGCGGACGACTTCGAAAGACATTCGATTGTCCAATTAGATTACGATACCTTCATAAACAACCAAAAACAGACGAATTTTTAGCCAAAAATGTTTTTTTGACCGATCGTTCCTATGGGAGGTATATGGTATAGTCAACCGTTTTTTATCAAATTTGCTGCAGTCCTTGGGTACCCTAAAAAAACTTCTGAATGCCAAATTTGGTTATAATATATTCACAAACAAACGAAATACAACGAATTTTGTACAAAAAGCGTTTTTTTGACCGATTGGTCCTATGGTATCTATATGATATAGTGAACCGATTTTGATAAAATTTGGTACAGTGTTGAAGATCTCTAAAAAACTTCCGAATGCCAAATTTGGTTACAATATCTTCATAAACAAACGAGACACAACAAATTTTGTACAAAAAGCGTTTTTTTGACCGATTGGTCCTATGGTATCTATATGATATAGTCAACCGATTTTGATAAAATTTGGTACAGTGCTGGGGGTTTCTAAAAAACTTCCGATTGCCAAATTTGGTTATGATATCTTCATAAGCAAACGAATTATCCATCTAAAACGTTTGCTTTTTTTCGAGGTCCTCTGAAACACCCCTATGGGAGCTATATAATGTAGTCCCGATATCAAAAAATAAAATAAACTTGTCTCCTATGGATTAATAAGGGATCTTATCTGAAAGTTTGGTTACTCTAGCTCTTACCATCTCTGAGATCTAGGCGTTCATACGGACAGACGGACAGACGGACATGGGTATATCAACTTCTCTAGTCACTCTGATCATACTTTAGGTAACTTTGGGGGGTCTCCGACTTCTCCTTCTGTACGTTACATACATTTTCGGCTTGCACAAACACAATATACGCTTTGTACCATACGGTACAGGGTATAAAAATTCTTAAGACTTAAATTAAGATCGGTTCTTTTTCCTAATCGAAAGATTAGCATTTGAAAAATTTGTATGCCATGGCAGTTCCCCCCAACGACGCCACTGTCCCAAACACAGTACTTCGTTGGTTGTCTTGGCCGCCTCTGCAAGATGTTCGTTAGTAATTTAATGGCCTTCTTTTCTTTTTGTGCAGGCAATTATTATTCCAGTCTGTACCTTGTCTTTGCAACACAGCCGCCGCAACATTTCTCTCTGTCAATTGATCTTTTGTAAAGTTTTCTAGATAAAATCCATCATGTACTAGGTACTACACCCAACTAGATCCCAAAAACCAAAGCACGGCAACAGCTATGGAGCGGAGTGTGAACCAACCAAGGGGCACTTACTATCAAAATATATTATGTTTCATTAGCATGCAAAAAGAGTAAAGAATAAACGATTATAGCCACTGGAAAAAATGCTCATGAGAGTGCGTCTGCTAATCTTGGGACTGACTAAGAGTTGCTGGCTGATGAAAATATCAGAAAAAAAATTCCCAGCTTAAAAAGTCGTATTTTACTGATTTATGTGCTAATCCATAGCTATGTATATAATAGGTATAGTACATAGCAACTCGCATATATACTATTTGTAAACGTTTTTTAACCTAGGCTTACCTAATACCCAGCCGTCTGAGATTTTCGGTTTTACTTTTTTGTTTTTGTAAGCGATTTTCATAAAATTTTAAGCCTGTGAACTAATTTTAGAGTCATCTATTTTAAATTTTTTTTAGATGATTTTTGACGCTGGTTCTTCAAAAAAAAATCATTTCTATTTTTATAAACTAAAACGGTTAACGAGTTCCATCTTCTTCTGAAAAGTTACCTTAAATCAAATTTTGGCCTAAAAAAATAAATAAATGCTAAAACTATTTTTTTAAACAAATAATTACAAGCACATCGTATTGAAAATCTTTAAAAAATTAGCGTTTTTTTTTTATCTAGCCAAAATAAAGGAAACGTAGAGTTCTTCATCTAGGCTCTAGATTCTAGACCTTCTATGAATTGCTTTCTTGGTGAATTACAAAGGCAGAAAGGACTGCGTCTTGCATGTTTTGTGGATTCTTCGGTCGTGCACCGGAAAAGGAAAAAGATGGCGTACGTTAAAGTCGGGCGCGGACGACTTTGGGATACCCTGTACCACTGCTTGCAATCAAATCCGGTAAATTGCTTAAGAACACCAAAAGACATTTGATTGCCAAATTAGATTATGATACTTTCATAAACAACCAAAAACAGACGAATTTTTAATCAAAAACTTTTTTTCGACCGATCGGCCCTATGTGAGCTATATGATATAGTCAACCGATTTTGATCAAATTTGGTACAGTGTTGAAGATCTCTAAAAAACTTCTGAATGCCAAATTTGGTTACAATATCTTCACAAACAAACGAAACACAACGAATTTTGCTCAAAATACGTTTTTTTGACCGATTGGTCCTATGGGAACTATATGATATAGTCAACCGATTTTGATCAAATTTGGTACAGTGCTTGGGGTTTCTAAAAAACTTCCGATTGCCAAATTTGGTTATGATATCTTTATAAGCAAACGAATTATCCATCTAAAACTTTTGCTTTTTTTCGAGGTCCTCTGAAACACCCCTATGGGAGCTATATAATGTAGTCCCGATATCAAAAAAATAAAATAAACTTGTCTCCTATGGATAAATAACGGATCTTATCTGAAAGTTTGGTTGCTCTAGCTCTTACCATCTCTGAGATCTAGGCGTTCATACGGACAGACGGACAGACGGTCAGACGGACAGACGGACAGACGGACATGGGTATATCGACTTCTCTAGTCACTCTGATCATACTTTAGGTAACTTTGGGGGGTCTCCGACTTCTCCTTCTGTACGTTACATACATTTTCGGCTTGCACAAACACAATACCCTTTGTACCATACGGTACAGGGTATAAAAACAAAACGAACAATTTTATACGGATTCGCGTTTATTTTCTGTCGCCATCTACTCATATTTCCCTTGATCATTGTTAGCACAGCTTTAAAACTTTCGAGGGAAATTATGCACGACTATGCTATTGCTATTAAGGGAAATTTTTTTTATTTTTTACCTGGACCCTATAAAAATGCGGTTTGTGTTTATAATTATAATAATTAAAAATATTTATCAATAACTATTTAACTTGAAATAGGCACAAATAGAATCTAAGAATATCAAAGAATATTTAAAAAATTATTTCAGTTTAAAATGCGTCCACTTTTCAACTTATTTTGCCAATTCATTTTAATTCCACTTGCAACAAAACATTCGGTTTCAAACGACATAAAAAATTCGTTTTTGCCATTTTATGCACTGTGAAAAACAAAAAAATAAAAAGTTAGTAACTCCTAGAATTGTGGAGAATAGTTATGCTTATTTTAGTGATGACACCTCGCTCGTTCGCCTTAGTAAACAGTACCTCGAAAAATGACAAATAAGCATAACACCTCAGAATTGAAAGATAATAAGTTCAAACTTGATATGAAGATAGACATTTTAAGATAAATTTGAAAAGTAACAATAAATATCATGACGCCGTCTTCCGATATTTAAGATAAAAGTTCACAAAAGTCGGTTTTCCGAAAATACCATTTTACCTGTGCTTAAAAGTCTACCCAAAAAGTGTCCCGCTTCGCTTATTTTCGCCCATATAAAGTGTTTTGGATAAGTTTATAGAAAAAAAAAAAATTAATATCCGTAAATCTTGGGCTTCCAACTATTTTCTCCAAAAATTCATATCTTTTTTATAGTACCCTATAAAAAGTTAGAAATTGTTAAATTTAAACTCAATCCAGCATTTCTTGAATTTATAGATTTCAGTGGGTTTATGCCCAAAAACGGTGTAAAAGATTAAAAAAAATTCCAAAAAAATTTAAAAATAAATGCCAAAAAAATTTTAAAAACAAATGCCAAAGAAAAAATGTGTAATTTTTTGTTAACCCTCCGTCGGACACATATTTTTAAACCTTAAATGTATTTAAATACATAGGGGTCCAGCCAGGCAGCATGTGTCCGTCCGAGGGTAAACTTTTTTAAATCCTTTTTTTCGTCTGTTTTAAGGACTTTTTGATATTTCTACTATACATGGATCGATAGCCAATAAAATTTTAGGGAACTACCTGGAAGCGCAAGTCGATATCTAAATTAGAAATACTTTGAATAAACATTCAAAAACGAAATAGGTCTGGCCAGACCCAGGTGTCCGATGGAGGGTTAATGTCTTATAAAACAAAAATAAAATCCCAGCTAAGCCCCTTACGCAGTTCGAAAATTTTCGCACGAAATGACAAAACTTCATATAAAAAAAATGTCAAATGGGATATCCCAAACTAGGCAATTTATTATAGGTACTATACATAAAATGTCTATATAAATAATCCCGAACATAGAAGACAAAGCTAAGTTTTTTAAAATATAAACCAGTTGGTTTGAAATAATCGGCCGTGTTCTGGAAAACGAATTCGAACATTTTATTCGAATTCGTTTTGAAACCTCATGTTTGATGCTTCCAATTTATATAGTTTAAAACCGAATGTTTTGTTGCAAGTGAAATTAAAATGAATTGGCAAAATAGATTTAAAAGTGTACGCATTTGGAACTAAAATAAATTTTTAAATATTCTTTTATATTTTCAGATACTATTTAGGCAAATTTTCAATAAAATAGTTGTTTTATTAATAATAATACATATTAAGTTAATATTTTGCTTAAATGGTTGATGTCTTGCATACAAAAATTTCCCTTGTAATAAGCATAGCATAGTCGTGGATTATTTTCCTCGAAAGGTGCAGAACTGTGCTAACAAACTGTAAGAGAAATATGAGTAGATGGCGACAGCAAAAACGAATCCGAATAAAATTGTACGTTTTCGTTTTTGTTCTTAAAAATAGGTTTGAATTGTTTCGGTCTGTTTTTTTTTTTAATTTGTACGCAATAAAAAAACAGTTTTTCAAAAATTGCTCTTGGCGTATCTTATTGTTGGTTTTTTAAATAACAAATTTCTAAAACTGTGTTTAATAGGGCCATCGTGTAAAAACACATTTTTCCAGACATTCGTGTGAAACAAAAAAATTTTACAAAAACATTTTTACGCAAGTCATGATGTATTTTTCTAAAAGAATCGATTTTTGGAGATCTTTAGTAAGCAGTAAAATGTCCCCAAGAAAAACCGGTTTCTTGCGATTACGGCTATATGGTTTTAATTCGATATAGTTCCACATAGTTCTGAGCATAGAAACCAAGAGCATTTCTATTTAGAATATGCAAATGTATTACGATAAGATACAAATTGGTAAGACTCTCTTAAAAAGTAACGAATACCATCTAATCAGATCTAATATGTGATGCTCTTTTTTTTTGCTTGGGATTTCTGCAAACTTTTGCCCATAAAATGTTTTCTATGGTTTTTTTTTTTGTTTCCAAAGAAATTATTCATTTAGAAATTTTTTTATCAACGATTAATTTCGCTTTTTGTGCACAATAAAAAAAGTTTGTCAGACTGATCAGGTTGCTTCACTCATTTCATTAAAAAGTGGGACAGCTTCGTATCAATAGTCATCTCTTTACAATGCCCTTGGGTGAGCGGACACGCAGACGCTCTTAAAGCTAAGCTTGTGATCTCATTATGCTAATCTTTTTAGCGCCCAATTTGGCAGTTTGGGCGGCATCAAGATACGTACGTCGTACTACAAGATACATATGTATCTACTATGTATTCAAAGTTTACGGCAGAAGATACTATATGGCAGCGGGCAACTATGTGACCTTATGGTTCAAACTTTTGCCAAAAAACTTTCTTCTTGGCTAGTGTCACAGACTAAATTGGCTTTGGGATTATTAATGATTTATAAACCATTGACCCCAAGCGGTACCCAACGAAAGCTGCTGCTGCTGCTGCGTAACAGAATAGTCCGAGGAAGAAAAAAAAACAAGTTCTACGAAATCGTTGAAACAAAGAAAAATCCAATTGATGAAGATTTTGTTGCCATTTCGCATTTCTTGCGTTGATGAATAATTCAAAAGCCTAACTTCGAACTTCTTTGAGTTCAGCTAGATGAGATTTGGCAATTAGCTCTGGGTCAATAGGTCTGTGGCGAGCTCATAAAAGCTGCTTCAGCAGTTTCTTTCAACTTAGTCGCGTGCTAAACGCCGTCAAGATGAGAAATTTCTTGCTACTAGCGCTGGCAGCCCTAACCGGGCTGGCGCTTATAACGGCCGAGACCAAGATTGAGGTGGACGAGCATGGTGATGAGTTTGAGCTCAAACGCTTCTACATACAAGGACGTCAGCTGAATGGCAATAAGTCACAGTGTGTGGTCACCAGGCGCAAGCGCAGTGGCACGCTGACTAATGCCGCTGTGCTGCCTTCCGTGGCGGTTTCATCGCAAAAGATTAGTCTTTCGGAGCCTAGCAATGCGCAGCTAATGGAGCATCGCGAAGGCGTTGTCAATTTGGCTGAGAATCTAAGTGACAATCAACATCGTTATGTGGATCTAATGGCGCTGACCAATGAAGATCAAGATGATGATGAGTATGATGATGACTTTGAGGATGAGGACGAGAATGCTGAGGATGACGAAGAGGAGCAGCAGCAGCAGCAGTCTGAGCAGCAAAAAGGCAGCGGCAGCGAATCCTTTGTGCCAGCCATAGCCTTGCCGCTGGGCGAAACCACGGCCAATCAATTGCCACAGGGCGTCAGTGTGGTGGCCAGTGCAGCCACACATGCCAATGTGGGCAGCGATGTGGGCATTGTAGTAGTGCAATCGCATAATCCGCCCCAAGTCAATCCCGGCACGCATGCAGTCTTTGAACTGAAGCCTGTAAAGCAGCCAGCGCCAGAATTCAATCCATATGAATTGCATGAGGATGACTACGATGATGAACATTTTTATATAGCGGATCATGATGATGGCGCATTTAGCGAGCAGTTTATAACCGAAGACAGTCCAGTATCGACCACAGCCATATGGAGCACTGGCGATGATAATGAGCCACAGCAGCCAGTGGGCAACAGACGCCGGCGACCCAATGGCAACAAGGGTGGACCAAATCGTAAAAACAAGAATAAGCGTGGCCAGCAGCAGCAGCTGAACAAGAGGCGCAAACAGCAGGCCTTGGAGGCCGCCGCCGACAAGCCTAACAAGCAGCGTCCTAACAAGAATCGCAAGCCGCAGCATGACTTGGATTTGGATAGCTTGGAGGATGCACTAAATGAGCAGCAGGCGCTGCAGAAGAAGAAAAAGAAGCAGCCAGCAAGTCAAAATGATGATGATATAATACCACAGAAGCCTAAAAAGAAGCGTCGACCAGCTGGAAGCAACAGCAGTAGCAGCAGCGTTTTTGGTGCATCTTCTTCCTCTTCAAGTGCTTCAACGTCCAACAAGAAAAAGCGTCGTCCTTCTAGCAGCAGCAGCAGCAGCAGCACTATCAATAAGCGCAACAAAAAGAAGTCCAGCAAGAACAAGAAGAAGAAGAAGAAGACCAGCGTCAGCAATCCAAATCGTCGCCGCAAGCCCAGCAGCAGCAGCAGTAGCAGCAGCAGCAGCGGCGCACGTCCCGTGGGTGGCTATAGACGCCGCCGTCCACAGCAACAGCAGCTGCAGCAGCAGAAACGTCGACGCCAGGAACAGCTGCGACAGAAGCGTCGCCGTCAGGAGCAGCAACGTCGTCGTCGCCAGCGTTTGCGTGAAAAGCAACGTCAGCGTGAATACTTTGGCAATGAGCCCATCATCAATTGCATCTATATCAACAAGGATGAGCCTACCACACAACGTCCTTTCTGGAACATACTTGGACGCGATTCGGAGGCGGCATCCTCGACGCCAGCACCACCAGAGCAGCCAATGCAGCAGCGCACTGGCTTCTTTGGCCAACGCAAGCGTACCAATTTGCGTTTTGTGGCTTAGGAGGATTAGATGAATTTTAGGTTTTAGGCTTGGAAGACATATTTATTTATTTATTTGTAAACGACGAACATATTTTTTTTTTATTTTTTTTTCCCCCAAACGCTAAGTACAATTACACGATTAAACAAAAAAAAAAAACAAAAAAAAAACAAGTACAAAAGTGTTGTGCCAAAAATCCCTTTCAATTGGTTAGAGTCTCACTCTCTCGAATAAGTTCACGTTATGGGTTCCAAAAGTTTCACATCACCGTGTGATGTTTTTTGAAAACTTTTATAACTCCTATGCATTACTTTCTATAAACTTCTACAATCTTGAGCTATTCCAGAAGTCCGAATTTTTTACGATAACTGTCTGAATTTTTTTTGAACACTGCATTGTTCTACGCAACTATGATACTTCGTAGAATATTTTGACAAGCAGGGCTCCCCCACTTCTACTTCCAGTAAATTTTTCCCAACTATTGCGGAAGTCACTTTTATCGCGATTTTGTGAATTGGGTTTATTTATTTAAGTTTTTGGCCTTCTGGTCGTCAAATGTTTCTTTTCGCATCATTCGGCCGTGCTGTCGCCATCTACTCATATTTCCCTTGCTCTTTTTTACCACAGCCTTACACCTTTCGAGGGAAATTATCCACGACTATGCTATTCTCAATACAAGGGAAATTTTTTTGTATACAAGACATGAAACTTTTTTTATTTTTACATGCACCATATAAAAATTTTGATTCGAGTTGTGCATGCTATTTTTTGGATTGATTTCGAAAAAAAAATAATTAAAAATATTTATCAATAACTATTTTGCTTGAAATTGGCATAAATAGAATCTAAGAATATTAAAGAATATTTAAAAAATTATTTATTATTTTAATTCCTCTTGCAACAGAACATTCGGTTTCAGACCACATAAAAATTTAATTTGGTGAAATTAAAGATATTTTCGAATAACATGTTTTTGGGCAATTTTTTCAGTTATTCCTAAATATCTCGTAAAATTTTGTATCGACATGAAATATGATTAGATTGAAAGGTATTGATGTGCTCTTTCCAGTATAATATGTACAGATTGAGTAAAAATTACCAAAGTTAAAGGCAACCAAAATCGAAAAAAAGTGTAATTTTTGAGCATTTTTTAAAATTACACATATTCGGTATGCCTTTTATTTACGAAAAAAAAGTTTTTAAAAAATATGTTAAGATGTGCTTAAGAATAAAAAAGGTTGCCATTTTCGTGTTTCTCGACCCCAAATTACCCTAAAAAATACTTTTTAGGAAGTTTCATTTTTCGTGTTAGCTAGTGTTATTATTAAAATTTAACTTTGTTTCAATGCTCCCTTTTTTTAACCAGATTTTAAGAACCAATGCAAAATTGGTATATTAACAGTTTTATACATTCCCTTAATATGGTTACAAATTTTTATGTATTTCTCTACTCGGAGGTAAAGTATAGTTATTTTCTCATCTGCACTGAAGTGAAGTTCAGGACCCATCTAATATTCTTTGCTGCTTTTTTTTTTTTAAGGCCCATACGCAGTTCGAAAATTTTCGCATGGAATGACAAACTTCATATAAAAAAAAAATCCCAAATGGGATATCCCAAATGGTCCAAATAGCTTTTGAACGGCTAGGTCTCCTGTGTTTTATTTCACTCGGTTTGAGCAACTCAAAAAATGCGACACCAAGAAGATCCCAAAAAACTGACAGCATGAGTTTTTTTTTTTCACTAGAAATCTTCGGTTTTGTGAACGATATTACAGCCCGGTCAAGTGGTTCCCATGAATTTGACAACTTTGGTTTATCGTAGTGGATTCAGTTTTCATCATCAGTAACTAAACAATGTGAATTACACTTTTTTCAATGCCCCGTTTTCTTAGTCTAGAATTAATTCCAACGATTTTAGACAATGTGAAATTACTTGTTGTATCATTTCTAATGTAAATCCAAGTTCTTTTTGCGTTTGGCACGAAAACGGATTATTTCAGAACTTTTGAGGTTATGTCCAAACATTGATTGCTGGGGTTTTTCGAACCTCGGACTCGTATGCAGCGACTCGAAAAAAATATAAAAAACCACATGTCAGATCAGGACACGAAAATTTTTTTTTTGCGATAACGTAATTTTCGAGCTTACTAGCTATTTTTTGGGTCGCTGAAAAAAAAAACCTAGCACTCCTCAAAAAACGAATTATTTTTGAGGTTGAAGGCCCATACGCAGTTCGAAAATTTTCGCACGCAATGACAAAACTTCATATAAAAAAAAAATTTCAAATTTTTCGAACTGCGTATGGGCCTTATCTCAGAAAGCTGAACCGGTTCTCAACTTATTCGAAAGTATGCAAGTCGAAATGGAATACTATTGGTACCAGGATCTGAATCAGAGCATTGGTGTTCCCGGATGTCCGAGTCCCAAGCATTAACACAATATTAAAAATCAATCATAATGTTAAGGTGCCATAAAAAAAAAACAAAAAACTTGCCTAAAAAAATTTAATTTTCAACAGCCCAAAAGTATGCCCCGAAAGTTTTAAAGTATATTATGTAGTGCGTTATATGTGCCAGTTTGAACAAACGTCGTTTGAAGCTCCGATCTCTGCGAGACTTGCCATTTTCTAATATTGTCTTCGTAAAACACATAGGCCTGATTTGTAATACACTGCCGTTTAAAAGTTTGTAAACACTAAACAAATATTAGCATCAAAATCAATATTTCAACTATTGTAAAGATATGCATTCTTAGGATTGTTGTTCACCATCATCAAGTCGTTGAATAACGTGAAAAAAATCAAAACTATTTTTTTTGTGCCACATTTTTCATTGTTGTGACCAGTTTTTCGAGAAATCATAAACGCACGACCTCTGCAAAGGTCTAAGAATTTCAAAGATGGACACTTCAAAAAGAATCGATGTAAAAGTAATTGCAGCGCTTAGGGCCATTTTCGAAGCGCCTCTAAATTATTATTTTTTCCACTTGTATAGATATGTATACATATATGTCTGGAACTTATCAGACGGAATTCCCTTAAAAGGTTTCAATTGATAAGATGCTGCAAAATAGTGTCCACCCAGGGTCTGTTCGGTAAATAGTTGTACTGATTTTTTGTTCGAGCGAATAAACGGTCTGCCGACGTGTTTTCCGCCTGGTATTGATAGATGATGGGGGGCTCTGAGGAAAAACGCCAGTTGCCTCTAAGACGCAGCAAAGTGTTCGCTCGTCTTCGCAACCTTTGCAAGATCCCTCGTCACGGTGCGTCTTGAGTAAACTCTTGGAACAGCGCGAGCAAATGGAAGATCGCAAACGAATCTGTCATGATCTTCTGGATGAAGTGCATGAAATCAATTTTTATTTTTTTTGGCAATTGTATCACTGGGTACAAGATGTGGATCGCAAATGGAAGATCGCAAACGAATCTGCCATGATCTTCTCGATGAAGTGCGTACAATCAAGTTTTTTTTTTTTTGGCTCTTGTATCACTGGGGACAAGATGTGGACGCTTAAGACGAAACGTCAAAGCGCAGAGTGGAAAACTCAAATGTCTTCAAAGGTGTCGGAAAAAAATCATTCCGACTATTCTACGGGCAGACCCTGTATGTAAAACGGTTCAAAAGTAAGCATACCATATCTAACTACATTTTTATATCCAGGATGAGCTGTATTTTATTATTATTATTAAGCCTTGTTCGGCGTCAAAAGATTCCGAACCACAAGTAGTCTCCATTGTCTTCTTCGTAGAGCGGTCTCCCTGAGCTCGATGATATTAGCATATCGCCTGCTGCTACGTTCCACGCTGGTGTTAATCTCGCTCAGGACTGATCGTCTCCAGTACATATAGTTGATGTCGTTCGGTGGTTTGCGCAATGTGTGGCCGATCCAGCCGAACTTCCTTCTTCGAATTTCTATGTTGACGTCCAACATGCCAGTTCTTGACCACAGTTCTTCATTTGATATTCTATCTTTTTAAAATATTTGCAAGATCTTACGAAGACATGAGCTGTATTATATTAAATAAAAATTTATTTTTAAAGAATAATTTAACTTTAAAATTGGGAAGGTATCTTTTGAAAGCTGTTTATAGAAATTGAATCGAAAATCGTTGATCTTGAAATTTATTCTGCATAGTTGGGAACAAACAGAAGTCATTAATTCTTTGTTTCTGTTTTTTTTTTTTTTCAGTTCTGAAGCATCTTCAAGTAGGATAACGCAATATGAGCAACAGCTCCTGAATGCGGTAATTTGTTAATGGTAATGGTCCTAAATCTAAGCTTAGAAGCAAGCAGATGGCAAGAAGGACATGGGTATAACGATATCTGAGTCGATGCTAGGGAAATTTCGCAAAAGAAGATATACGAGCAGGCACATCTAGGCTTCTTTTAGAGAACTTCAAGCACGTGGGAATTGCCCACTTCTACGCGCCCTATCGACAGGCCTGGGTTTGCCGCTTCTCCTTGACCCCGTCATATTTGCTAATTAGAGCGTATAAAAAACTGTCTTAGCGCTTAACTCCGGAGACAGAGAGACTCCAGTTCTGACTACAATCACAATTTCAAAAACTTTTGGCGCTCTATTCTTATCCTGGCATGTGCCTTCGAATATCCATTTAGCTACAAGACCGCATCTCTAAAACTTGCATACAGGGCGAAAGCTAAACCAAGTACGCTTGACAATTGCCAACCCAAACACACATACATATTTAAGAGTACACCAAGTTGGTGTGTATAGCGTGTATCTTATAGATACTTTTAGTTTTATTATTTTTTAAACACTACTTGCATGTTATCGTAATATACAGCTGCCTGGCTGCTGCTGCTTTGCTGGACACAAATATCGATCCAATTCCATGTACTATATGCTCTACATGGTATATATGTATATATATGCTATGTGTTTTATGTACGGCAGACCATACGTTGTTGGCCTGTTGACATTTCAAATTCAATCAGGCGCCATCTAGTGGCGGAAATCATAAACAAGCAACCGTCTTTTGTGTCCTCGTCCTCGTGCTCTTGCTCGTGCTCGTCAACCTGCATTGTGTGCAGTCGAGCATGTATCCTGTGCGACCCCTTACTCACTCACTACCTCCCACCCAACGATAACCAAAACGTACCGCACTGTTTCAAATCTGCCGTCACACATTAGGGTGTCTCATTGGGCCAGGATAGTGGTGCATGGTTGGGCTTCAGCTGTTGAAAAGGACACGTCCGTCAAGCGGCAACACAAAATTTTTTAACAGATTCATATTACACACCTGAGTTATGATATCCTTAGCGTTTCTGTCTATATTGTTTGAGAGCCGCACAGGTGCCGAGGTCCGCCAGAGGTTGCCTCTGTCTAGATGAGTTTAAACTTTTCAATGTACGAGAAAATCAATAATATTGCGTACTTTTTAAGGACATAAGACGAGAGACGAGTTGGAGGTCACAGGGCGCTTGATTTATTGGTTAGCTGCCAATTTGGCATACTCATGTAATATTTACCACTGCTGTGTATATTTATTATAATTAAAATTTCAAATATTTGTTGGTTTCGATTATTTTTAGAATTCAGTTTAAAGCTCGGTTTTTATTTATAACTTTTTATGGCATATACTTAGTGGATCCATCAGACGTTGTCCTGTCCGAATGTGTACTTGCCTGCTATAAACGTGCTTAGATAGGCCAGGTAGCTTTGATAAGCTCCCTTGTTAAAATTTTTCATACATAATCTTAAGAAAATAGAAAACAAATTCATCGAAATCATTCAAACCGTTTTCGATATATTATAATCTTTTTCATACACTTTTCAATGGTTTTTTGCGGCGGCGACAAATCAAGGAACATAAAACTCGTATGTTAAAGTCAGGCGCAGACGATTTTGGGATACCTTGTACCAACACATTGCAATTAAATCTGATATATTGCTTAAGAACTCCAAAAGATATTATATTTGCCAAAAAACCAACAAAAAAAAACAGTCGATTTTGCACCAAACACTTTTTTGACCGATCGGCCCATTGCGGGCTATATGATATAATCAACCGATTTTGATCAAATTTGGCACAGTACTTGGGAACTCTGAAAAACTTCCGAATGTCAAATTTGGTTTCGATATCTTCAAAAACAAACGAAACACAACGAATTTTGTGCAAAAAACATTTTTTGGACCGATCTGTCCTATAGTTAACCGATTTTGTTCAAATTTGGTACAGTGATTGGGAACTGTAAGAAAACTTCCGACTGCCAAGTTTGGTTACGAAAACTATTGATCTAAAACTTTTGGGGTTTTTCGAGGTCCTCTGAAACAAGCCTATGGGAGCTATACAATCTGAAAATTTGGTTGCTCTAGCTTTTACCATCTCTGAGATCTAGGCGTTCATATGGACGGACAGACGGACATGGGTATATCAACTTCTCTAGTCGCCCTTATTATACTTTAGTTAACTTTGGGGGGTCTCCGACGTCTCCTTCCGTATGTTACATACATTTTCGCCATGTACAAACTTAATATACCTTTTGTACCATATGGTTCAGGGTATAATGAATTACCTGCATAAATTTATTTTTCATGAATTTTTTCGGTGCTTTCTCTTAGTTGAGGCTAAGACAAATTCAACAAATTAAAGAGCACAAAAATCGGTCCAGCCGTTACTGAGTTATAAATGGTATAACGAACACGACATCTCGAGATATCATGAAAGAGTTGTTTCAAAGAAAACACATCTATAAGGAATTTAATTTTTTGTGAGTTTTTTCGCTGCTTTCTCTTATTTGAGGTTAAGACAAATCCAACAAATTAAAGAGCATAAAAATCGGTCCAGCCGTTACTGAGTTATAGCACGACTTCTTGAGATATCGTCACAATTTTGCTTCATTATTATTTATTATTTCCGCCAAATATCAACATTTAAGATATCGTCCTCTATTTTTATAAACTTTATACCTTTATGAGTAACGAACACGAAATCTCGAGATATCATCAAAAAGTTGTTCCCTACAAAACACATATGTAAGAAAATGAATTTTCACCATAAATTTATTTTATGTGAAGTTTTTCGGTGCTTTCTCTTTTTTGAGACGAAAAACAAATTCAACAAATTAAAGAGCATAAAAATCGGTCCAGCCGTTTTTGAGTTATAGCACGACTTCTCGAGATATCGTCACAAATTTGCTTCAATATCAACATTTAAGATATCGTTCTCTATTTTTATAAGCTTTATACCTTTATGGTTAGGTCTAAATCTACAGGGTATGTGTGTAACAGGCTGATGGAGGGGGCTCGGTAGACCATAAGATTGTAATACCTACAGGATTTGCATCGACTTCTCGGTAGTGCTTGGTACATGTCTGCAAAATCAGATCTAGTTGACTAAAGAAGCTAAAGACAAGTTCTAATAAAATAATCGCATGATCCCAATGCAGGGAAAGTTTGTTGATTTATGTTAATATTGGATGCCATTCCATTGTAGAAGAATTTCGCATATTATTTGTTGGGAGGTTACTCTTTCAGTTTCACAAAACCTGATGCCAATAGTACACAGGTGTCACACGCTAGTCCCTTGCAAATTTTTTGTTACTATACATACCAAAAATGTTCCATGTAGCCAGTTCCCCACATAACTTCATTTTTTCACTAACCATCCGTGGTTTCTAGCTATAGCCAAAAACTAGCAAATTTAAAGAAGTGTTTCTAAAACTTTTTGTGGAAAAGTTTCATTCATCATAATCGGTATGTGATTCATATAGACTAAAATGTAAAAATTTTCTTACTTTTTGGGAAAACCACTCACGTCTATAAGTGTTCTATCTTTGTGATGTTCTCTGGATACTGTTTGCATAATCGGAAACGATTTCGTGTGGCGAACTGTCTTGGTACAGCGTGTTTTGGAGACGTGCATTGTAATTCCGATCAACACTGAGGCAAGTGCAGGGTATATAATAGTCGGGATGTCTCGACATTAATATAGCAGGCTTTATGCGGAGCTCCCTGTTTTTATTTAGACGGATGCATTTTCAAAAGTGCTACATTTATATACCCCATACCAAAGGTACAAATAAAGGGCAGAAGAAGGCATCTAGGGCTCTATAAAGATAAAATATTCTTCACCAGCATGAACAGTCGAGTCGTACCAGCCGTATTGAGGAATACCAGCCCAAAAACATGTTTTACAAAAAAATCTCGATAACGGTGCTTAAGAAAATAAAAAAGGTTGCCATTTTCGTATTTCTCGACCCCAAATTACCCTAAAAAACACTTTTTTAGGAAGGTTAATTTTTCGTGTTATTTTACTCTTGTACACTATCATCATTATCATATCCTATATCTCCCACTGGAGCATAGGGCCTCAAGATATATACACTCTAATATGTTATATAAATCCAATTTACTTTTTGGGAATTGCAAAATCCTAGTGCATCGTAAAATTTTTCATTTATTTCCAAAACTTTTTATGCGAATCTCTGGTAAATTTTGTTTTTGGTCTTATATAGAACAATATTTGAAAATTACTTCACTTCTGGGGTATACCCGTTTCCTGACACTATGGACACTATGCAAACTACAGGACATATCAAAGAGGAGATATTCAGAACTGTAATCATCGCATTTATCCAATTTCATATAATCCGCGTTTATCAGCTGCCAAGTTTGCATTTTCCATAGGCGCAGCTCAGATGCATCCAAACGTTTAAGAAAATCCCTACATAAATTCAACCCTGTTTTGTGCATCATTTAGCCAATTATGCAGTCAATTATGACTAAATAGACGCACCTTTTGTTCTGCCTCAATTCGGTTGATTTAGTTGGTCGTTGCTCCGATGCTACGGCTGTTTCCTACATTGATGAGCATTTCACGCCCACGCTGACGGCTGATCTGTAAGTTCTGACAAATCATTGCGTAACTATGCAATCGTTAAAAACTCTCTCGCAAAAGGAGCAGTCACACAACAGTCCTTGGGAAAAACATCTGCTGGTAGTCATCATAGCAATCTGTCAGCGCGTCAGCCGCTATAGCTTCTGCCGTGCCCTGTTCTGCACGTAAAAAAAAAAGAAGAACGAAAAAAAAAGAAGTGACGTGACGTGCGAGGGTTGCGCTCACACCTTGACCTGAGTGTGTATAAAGGAGACGCTGTGACGCAGAGCGCGGAGCGCCGCTTAATCAATACCTTGCCATAAATCAGTAGGGGTTAACGGCGGTGGCGGTGGCGGCAGCGGCAACAGACTGTGCTCTGCTTCACTCCTTGCTACTACTATTTAGTTTAACCGCAAAAGCAAATTAAGACCAGTTTCGGAGTTCTGGTCCGCGGCTGCTCTCTGCCAGTTGCAATGCAGGCGGCCGGCACATGCCAATGACCTGCCTACAGGCTGTAGTAGTCCCAGTTATAGTCGTTTGTCCTGTCGGATGCTTGGCAACCAAGTCGTCGAGCAGGCATCACAAACAGCTGTGTGTTCTTCTTGCTGCTGCTGCTGCCCTGTTTTACTGTTTCTGGGTGCGGTCCAATTTTGGATACTGTATCTGGTTACTATGATGCTGAGACAAGGATATAAAGCGTTCTGCAGCAACTTTCACTTTATATAGGGTGATCAGATAAGATGGATTGGTACAGGGTGAAAGATATCAAATTGACTCTGGCTGCAGTTGGAATAACCTCAGCTTCGCTGCCATTTCCTTTTGGGCCAAAATCTGCATCTTTGAGCAACACTTCCAGTGCTCAATTTCTATACTCAGTGGCCGTCGGACTTTAATTCTTGCAGGCATGTACTAGAACCCAATCCAAAGCCGAGTTGAATTACTGGCAATGTCCTGATCCGCATCGAATCGACATTGCTAACTCTACTGCTCTCTCCGCTGATCTTCGCTGAATCAACATTTTTGGGTCTACCGCCTGGTCGGCGGCTTGAGCTCTCAACTTTTTCACGCTAACTTTGACAGCTTCTCAAACCTAACAATTGGAAAAACTATCATTGCTATCTGGTCCACCCTCTGCAACATTCGTTAAGTGCAAGGACCTCTTTTGTTTATTAATTACATAAAGTTCTATAAACAGAACAAACAAAAGCACACACAGCCAGAACCCACAAAAAAAAAAAAAAAACAACACTCACAAAAAATGTAAACGACAATATAAATATTTGCCAGCCCTGGTGCGTGTTGTAGTAAACATAGAGCCAAAAAGTGGGCGAGTTACACCCCCGCAAATGTTAGAGCCGTGAGAAAGGCAAAGGACCAGAAGACACCAACGCAACATGCCAAGCAAGCGTGACAAGGCGCGTGTCTGTCAAGGATACTGCCGATATAGTCATAGGGTTAGAAATCCACGAACAACAAAACCAAACAATTGGAGTCACTCGCAGCAGCGTTCCACAGTGGGATAAAAAAAACTTTTATAAATATAGTATGTCGGAAAAGAGTTTTTAAGCGCTGAAAGTTTCAGCACATCAAAAAATAATTCGAAGAATCTGGCTGAAGTCTTGGAGATAACTCAATCAGTGTGGAACAGGTGTTTCGTAAGTTGGTGCATGAAAAGTGCATTCATTTTCATGGAGAATATTTTTTGGAAAAATCCACTTTCGGGTTTTTCTCGAATGTAATTTATGAGTCTGTCAGCTATGATTCCAATGCCTTGACATATTGCCAGAGCCCTCAAGACTTTCAAGCAGCTTATGCTTTTTTCAATGCTGGCTTTTCTGTGAGCTTTCATTGGGACGATAGGGCTTTGCAGTGGTCCGCACGGCTCTATCTCACGTATATAGGGATTAGTGGCGGCTGCGACGTCGATACACGAACACGTCACTTGCAGTGACTGCGCAGCAATAGTCACGAGGCGGCAATGCCGATGCTTGTGTCGAAGCGTTGTGACGTCACTGCGCCAATCACACAAACGCAAGCTAAAATGTGAGCGTATTTCGTGCCGACAACTGCTTTAACAAATCAGGATCTTCGTTGGCGTTATTTAACAGCTCCTGAGTGAGTTTTTTTTTCTGGTCAAAATTGAGTAGTTTCAGACTACGTTGAGACACGTCTCATGCCCAGAACATACGCAAAAATGTGATGGCACGAGCCAACTTTAAACTTTTTTTCCACCGATCGGTACCCATAGTACCCGCAGACTATATATGTTAAACAAATCCATTTTTCTTAAAATTTTCAATAAAATAAAATAAACATAATCTGCTCTAGCTCAGCGCTGATATCTAGGCGTTTATACGAACATGGCTATAACAACTTCTCTAGTCACCCTGATCATACTTAAGGTAACTTTGAGGGGGTCTCCGAAGTCTCTTTCTCTATATAGTATTACATGCAATTTCAGCTTTCACAAGCTTTCAAAACCCCTTTGGGATTTTATTCCCTCGAAATATCGCTCTAGATGTGCAGACAGGCGGACATGTCTATATTAACTTTTCTAGTCACCCTAATTTGGGCGTTCGACGACGTCTTCTTTATATGTCTTTTTTTTTTGCCCATTTTTAATATACCTTTTGCAGCAAGGTACAGGCTACGATTACGATGTGTCCCACGAATCGTAGTATCATTTGATTGACCAAGTAAATAAAAACATAAAAATATTTGGTTTAAATACTTTAATGCTTTTATATAAAACTTTTTGAAGATTGCATTTTTGTTTCTTTTAGGACTAGATGACGGCCACGGCCGTAGAGAGAAAATCCGGGCCCGTGGGGAAAATGTACCAGCCCCTCTATTACACCTTTAGCTTGAATCAAGACAGTAATTACACTGGGCCCCTGAAAAAACTCCGGGCCCGGGGTTAATCCCCCCTCTCCCCCTTTCTCTCGCCGGGCCTGATGACGTCAAAATATTTGCCAAGAACTGGTCTCCTCCGCTGCTTGTAATCATTAAAGATTTGTTTACGCATGCTGCTAATCTCATCTAGCTCATTCTCATCCGCCTCAAACATGTCTACATCGTTATACCTTTTCTTATGCGCTTCAAAAGTTACTAAACTTCCCAATCTCGGACACAAAATTGCCAACCAATCCTTAGCTGTCAATTTTAAAGTTTTTTCCAAACCAACAGATGGCTCACCCTATACCATCGTTTAATGATGATTCTGAGGGCCTTAAGTCCTGACGCTTGCCGGCTGTACTCCGCTTCATGTTGACGCTGCCTGCTTTTTTGGTGCTGCTTGTGTCGCTGCTGCATTAGGGTGGTTTCCCTGCTAACAGACACCTTGTTGCTGCCGCCCGGCTTGCTAGTTGGCTGCACTTGCTTAGACATGCCATTGGCTGGACGCAGTGTCAGTGTGACCAAGTTACTGGGTTAAGCTTTGTGCTTTATTGTTAGGTTTTTTTTTTCTTAAACTGCGGCGATGGAGTTATGTTTTCATAATTATGTCACTTAGCATTTAAATTAACTTTGCCGCTCCAGGAGCTCTTTTTAAAAACCTTTTCCTTATAAAACAAGCAAATAATTCCAGAATACCAAGCTAACGCAATAATTCTTTTTACTACTTGCAGAGCAGCCGTTCCATTCTAGTCCACGTGAGATCTTTAACGGCGTGTACATCTACATCGGCTATCATCTGGACGATTTCCTGTTGGCAGTGCGATATTGATGCCATCTGCAATCCAATTTTTATTACATCCTGCAGTGCAGCAATCCTATCCTAGCCTATGCTGAAGCTGTACTAAATGTGAGTTCATTAACAGCGTGGCTATCTGGAGAATTTGTGACATATGCCGCAACCTATTGGCAGTGAGATTTTGATGCCAACAGCAAATTAGCTCCCATTTGTGAAGTCTATTCTATTGTCCTAAGGACTATATTGGTAGATACTCGGTCAACTTAATTCCAGAGCATTTGAGTCATTGATGCAGACTGTCATCTGCTTGAACTGACTGCAAGTTGCCCAGGCAAGACAATCCGGAATTCCTCGACAATTTACTTTAAGTGTAAGTATAAACTATTGAGTTTGTTTATAACAATGTCTAAGTCGTGCATCCTTTTCAGAGTATTCGCAAGCTGTGTCCGATTCGATTTGTGTGGTAGGTGGCCATTGACTGCGCATTTATGACAACAAAGCTGCATGCACAAGCCGCTGTCTAGCTTCTCGCATCTGACTTTTTATCAAAGTTTGAACAATAGTGAGTGCGCGTAGCATCAATCGGTTTGGTCTCAGAGTCCTGGTGGCATCTAGCCGCCGACATTTTCTGGCTTAATCAATTTTTACTTGTATAACATTTGCGCCAATTTTTATTTATACAGCTGATGTCTTTGCAGCGTTCACCTAACAATACTGACTGTATGTGTTTGGCAGCACTTTTCGTTTACACTTTTGGCTTATTGTATTTTGGTTTTAAGCTTTAAACCAAGTGCGAGTTTAAATCAATAAACATTAATAGACAAGTAGTTACATTGCCGGCTAATACTTAAAGGTAATATTTTATGAAATATGCAAATAATTATAGTCTATTAATATATTTTTGCATTTCAGGCGTCTGCAGCTTGGTAAATTTTGCAAAAAACGCGCCAAAGTTGATACCTTTTGTTAAAGCAAAAGTCATGGACTGGCCAAACACACCAACTAGTTCGCGCTCAAAATGCACGCGTGGGCGCAAACTGCGTCGTAAGCATCCTGTCTCTGAGTTAGCCAAGCCACCAGTGCCTTACGCAACCAAGAGCAAAAGCCTTGTTGCTGGCAACGAAGGCAAAGAGCGTGCAGGAAACTCAAATGTATAAAAGTGGTTGAGCAGCATGGACATGTGGTTGCAAGCTGTCTAGCAAGCAGCAACAAACTACTACTTACTTTATAAAAATGAACAAGCATATATTCTATATACAATATGTATGTATATAGAAGGAACAAAAGTGATACAGATATTTACATAATATCCAAACCAAAAAGAAAATTTCAAAAGTTTATATTAAGCAATTTTTTTAAGGCTTTGCATGTAAAAAGCGGGCTTTTTCGTCTCTCAATGAAATGTTGTACTTGTGTTTAATGAAAGATGCAGATAAGATGATGTACCTGGGTCTTCCAAAGTAACTGTACGCCTAGAAATAAACCTTAAGGAATTTTTAGTCAATACACAACTGTATGTAAATCGTGTGTTTTTGTATGCGCTTTTTGGTAAGAGCTCATCAATGTGTACAAATATTTTAATTGCCTGCCAATTGTTTTGGGACAACTTGTAATCTCTTGCGTGCACTTTAACTTGCTATTGAAGATTTGTAAATAATGGTTTAAGGCTTAAAGATTTGCAGATGATTATTGTTTTGTCTTTGGCTGCTCTAGGGCTGTTTTCATGCAATGTTCGGAAAGTCTTTCGGCACGACGAGTGGGGCGCGCGGATTTTCTCTCTACGGCCCTGTACCTAGCTTAACGTAAAATACTTGCGTGTTCCCGTTTGGCCTTCAAAGGTGCTGCGGCATTACGTGGTTACGCAACAGGCGGTAAAGTAGGTCAAAGATCCAGCAATATAGTAGATTGCTTGATTTTCGCCCAGCTGCTAGCAACAAGAGCTGCATCAATTGGTAATAATAATAGTCAACTAACATTTATGCCAACAACTAACAGACTTTTATTGAGATCAAATTTATGTCAGCTTTCTGGTGATATACTGCTTAGTTAGAAGCATCCTTGTTCTGCTCATAAAATGCATCCAAGTGTGATTTGTACTTCTTGTGGTCCGTCCACAACTGCGCTGCAAGCACATTCAATGGGCTTTCGATATTGGGTAGGACCAGCAGTGATCGAATCTTACGAAGTATAGTGCCCACATCGTATTCCGAGGACCATTTATTGGCAAGTATATCTAGATCAATTATGCCATTTGAATCCACATTTGGATGAAAAACGGGCGTTACAAATTTGATTACTGGAGGCTCAAACGGATAGCGAGTTGCGGAAAACTTCAAAGACAACTGATATTTGTGTCCAGCATAAACAGTGTTGAGGGGACCCTCAATAGTGCCCAGCCAATTAAAGCAATCATCTCCAACTGGAAACGCTGAAGCGCTGGCATCATAGTTCATGACCATGCGCTGCATTTCGTTGTCGAGTCTGATGACTGCAGAAAGATTGCGCACAGTTTCATCAGCTTCAACACCCTCAACGACTGACCGAAACGTAAGTTTTATATCTGTTAAAAAATATTTGAACAATCAGTAGATTTATAGAGATTTTGTTGGCTTGCAATACGCACCTTTTTTTTGCATATTTTTTAAGCTAATATTTAATGAAAACTACGCGCAGTCGTTGCTCAAAGACGCATGTATGACAGCTACTGTATAAAACTTTGCAGCACTGGCAGCATTTTGTGTTTGCCAATACTTAAATATTTGCAAGCAAGTGCATGCTCGAAAGCAGGCACAAAATAAAATTTTATAGTCTTTTGTATTGTGCTAAAAGTTAAATTTTATTATAATTTGTACTGTTAAAGTAATTGCATATTATTTAGTGTTACAAAAACTGTTATACGCAGGCGCAGCTGTTGCGCTTAAAGTGCTGCCCATCCATACTTACTTTGTATGCTTGGCAGCATTTCTTTGCTTTGCTTCATTGACAAGGAATCAAAGTGACGCGTTGCGTAAATTTTTGCTTATTGTATATTGTTTATTTAAATTAAATTTAAACAAAGTTTGAGTTGAGTTATACAAGTTAAGCTGATACTTTAAGGTAATATATTATTAAGTATTTAAATAATTATGCGTTTTAATAAATTTTTGCACTTTGCATTTGCGCGTCTGCAGCTTGTCAGCCATTTTGTATTTGTACTTACTAAATTCATTTTTGCAGCTTTTTTTCAATCATGGACAATCCAACGACTTCGAAAAATTTGCGTTCAGCTGCTAAGCGCAACTTGCAGCCAATGCCTGATGTGACCATAAGCCAGGCTGTTGAAGGCGCCAACAAAGACGCCGATGCACAGGAAAAACCGCCCGTCAAACGTGCCAAAGAAAATCCGTCCGCTGCACAGGACGCCGACAAACACACTGGTTGTATTCTTTGTGCACGTTGTGGCTTTCATATTAGACGTAAACAAGATGATGTGTAAGTCCAAGACATATCAAATGGAGCTGTAAAATAAAGCTTACTACGTTCGAACCACTGTGCAGCATTGCATTTTTGTTGGGGGCACGCCACTTAGACACAAGCCAGCCGCATGGTAGACGTTTTTAGGCCAAAGTTAAGATCAGTCTGGATGCTGCCGAACCGCACATCAAGCTAATTATAAAGCGGCAAAAACAATTGGGATAAATTGGAGCCACCAAATGGACAACTGTCTTGAGACGGTCAAAGATAATGTGTTAAGGTGTGTGTGTGTGTATGTTGTGCCAGTTAGTTAGGACGCACGAGCCAAAAACCGCAGCGCTTATAAAATGCAGCTTGCAACGAACAATGCCAGGAACAGGTTGCCGACTTTTTGCTTTGCATGTCCTGCTGCAGGATCATACAACAATGCTCGTGCGCTGCTGCTGCTGCTGCTGATGATGATGATGGTGGTGTTGTTGTTGTTGTTGATGCAAGGGTCGGCACGATCTTTAGCTGTATCTCTCAAGGAGTGCACGTGCCCCTCTAAACTTTTTTTTTTGTTTTTTTTTTAATTTTTATTTACGATTGCTGCAAGGATGCCTGCGCACATGCGGCTGCAACATTCGCATCCGTTAGGGTCTGTTACCAATGCACCTGTTAGCCCTATTAAGCGGCACATTGATATGAGAGGGGCAATCGCTTGTTCTTTGGATTGTTTGTTGCATGTTTGCTGCTGGTTTAATTGTTGTTGGCTGGCAGCATCAGGAGTTAAATTAAGGAGAGAGCAGCATGAGCTAGCCACGGGTAGCTCAGTTAACATGTGCTTGACTACTTCATCCAAGTGAGTGGCGAGATAGATGGAGCGTCAGCTCGGGACTAGCTATGGGTGCGGGGCGGGCGATTTTTTAATTCCCGTGCTTTGGCCCAGAAATCAAGTTAGCGACAGTGGGGCCAAATTTTTGTTGCTATGCGACAAGTAGTTGCAGTGCAGTCCATTGTTGGGCAGCGCCACTGTTCGTGCCTGGCCCGCGCCCATCTCTAGCCAGGACAGCAGTGTGCAGCAATTAAAAATAAAGAAAACGATATAAGAACGACAATGACAAGCATAATAATGATGTTGATGATGTTTGCTCATAATGATGAAAACATTGGGCCATAGTAGATACAACGAGGAACCGCAGCGTGCACAAGATTGAAGACAGCGCCGGAAATGAGATAGCAATACCATGCAACCTAGTTGCAAGCTGAGCGAGAGAGTAGAGGCAGCACTGCTCTTTGGGACGCTGGTGCATCAGCGTCATTTATCCAGTCATTCATTTCGTTGTTGCATTTCGCGCTTGAGAGGGCACGTGCCCCTGATGCAGTCTTCTGCAGTCAGTCGTCTCTCTGAACCCACATGACATTTTTTTTGTATTTTTTTTTTTTTTTTTTTTGTATTTTCTTGTCGACTGCCGGACAACGTCTTTCTGTTCGTTCGTTGCTGCCGCACACACACACAGATGTGTGCAATGGAACAATGCAACATCAACATCCCCCATTTCCATTCCCGCCAATTCGTTCGCAGTTTGTTTTATCTTTTATGTCTGCGCGGGGGGTTCTTGTAATCATCCATTTACCATCTACATCGAGCGTTAGTCTTGACTTGAATTGACTCTCGAGCGAGCCCAGAGTCAGGTGTGTTTGGTTCATCATCGTTTACAAGTAGTTGACTGCAGCAGTTGGCCCAGAGTTGCTGAAGATTCTAGCGTACGAGGCTGTAGGGGTTTTTGGAATAGGGGAAAACTGTTGCAACTCGTGGAAAAAGTTGCATAAGGTGTAGCTTAGACAAGAATATTATGCAAAGAGTGCCTAAAAACCCTAAAGCCAAGAATTAGAGAATTAGCTTAGAATTTTCTTGTAAGTTAAGGGTGGAACATGAAAAATCCACGCTAAAATATTTTCTGAGTTTCTAAATGGAGTTCCTTGAGTGGAAATTTTTGCAATTTAAAAAGACTAAGTCTTCAAAGTTTATTTATTTATTTATAAGCAGCTCCTACCTAATTAAAATTATGGTACGAGCTAGAATTAGCATTAGCGTGAGCCTTATGTGATTATAATTTGTGTTTTTTTAAAAATTGAATGATGTTGGGAATGTTTGTATGGAAATAGCATTCAGTAGGTTTGAGTTAGGAAAGTATTTTGATTTGGTGTTGAGGAAGTGAGTACAGTCTGTAAGTATGTGGAGCAAGGATAGGGTGGTGTTTGTATTGCAGAAGTTGCATAGTGGGGCTGGTGATTTATTGAATATATGGTTATGTGTTAGGTGGCAGTGTCCCAATCGGAGGCGGAGGAGTTTTGTGGGGTCTGTTCGGGAGAGTGAGCCGTGTGAAGAATCCCAGGTTCCTGGTTCTCCAATTAAGCTGTTTTGAAGGGTGTTTGTTGGTTTGATTGTTAATTTTTGTATTAGAAAGTTTGGTCTAGTGTTGTTTAATGCATTTGTTAATGTCTGAGCAATTGTTGTTGGTGTGCGTTATAAGGGGTAAGTTGTGGGTAGGTCATTACCTTCGATATTTGAGTGACCAGGTATCCAAGCTAGCATTATTCTGGGAGAGTGTTGGATAAGTTTCTGGCGGATGATTGTGGGGTAGTGTGATACGTTAGAGGGGCTCTTGATGGCCTCAAGAGCTGAGAGAGAGTCGGAGCAAATACAGTAATTGCTGAAAATATTGAAATGTAGTTGGGAAGAATGGACAACCAGATTGAGATTTGGAGCCGTCCGTGAATAGAAATTGGTAAGAAGGTATAGAGTTATGAAAAGCTAAGAATTCTGTTTTATAAGTTGAGTTGGAGGTGTGTTCTTTGGGCCGATTGCTTAGTGAGGTGTTTATTAGGAGGGGGTTAACGGTCCAGGTAAGGTGGTTGTCTTTGTGAAATTTAATGGGCGTGGTGGGTAGTAGTAGCGAATGTGATGTTATCATGCCAGGTGTACGGAGGATGGTTGCTTTGGAGTTCTTTTTGAATTGGCGATTATGCATAATGGTTTGAAGAGTGGAGAATCTGATGAGTTGAGAATTGATTTATTTAATTTGGCTATGGAAATTTAAAATCTGGTTTCTATTGGGGTAAGTTTTGCTTCTAAGTTACTATGGTAAGTAGACGCAAAAAAAAAGTGCTACGGATCATCTGCAACTATCTTGCTATAAGTAGATTCAGGAGCCGATTTCTTGAATTCAGAGAATACTTTATTTGTGACAGTTCTGTGAGGATTTTATCTTTGGATGATATGCAGTTGGGTACTTCTGGTAGCTTCCAATCGGTTTTAGGGGGGTTTAAAAATGCTTTTGTATAAGGTGCTTGTAACGCTGTAGGCCAGTGGCGGATGCACGGCTGGTTTCGGATCCGGAACAGCCCAAAAAAATTTGAAAAAATGGCTTGACCGTTTTTTTGCGAGCTTTGATATATATGCACTTCTCTACATGTCGCAGACCCCCAAAGTTACCTAAAGTACCTATAATCACGGTGACTAGAATAGTTGATATAGACATATCCAACTAACTGTCTTTGCCTATGTATGAACGCCTAGATCTCAGAGATGATAAGAGCTAGACCAATCAACTTTCCGATTAGATCATGGCTTATATTGTATAGTTGCCATGTGGGTATTACAGAGCAGCTCGAAGTAAAACCAAAAGCTAAACAGGCATAATTCGTTTCTAACCAAATTTGGCGATCGAAAGTTTTTTGGAGTTTGCAATCATTCCATCAAATTAGCGTCAAGATGCACCTTTCGACAGAAGTGTCTAGACGGCTCCGAAAATTTCAGTTTGTCTAGACATTTTCTTGGTTCCAGATCTTTTGATGTAAGCGATTACAGTCCTTTTAAAGATGCAACTTCTTTTTTAACAAATTCGCAATATTAAAGAGGGCAGTGGCGCATCCACGGGGGTTTTCAGGTCGGACCCCCCCCCAAAGTTGAAAAAATGGGCTGATAGTTTTTCGCGCTCTCTGATATATGTATATAGACTTCAAAGGGAAAAATCGCCCCATGACCAAATCCTGTATCTGCGCCTATTACAGGCTGTACATAACGACATAAGGCAACTAAGCTCTTGGAAACAATATGTTGCGTCTCAGTTGCAGCCAATTTCCAAAAGGGTTGCAAGTTGCACAAATGACAGACCAACTAAAAAGAAAAAAAAAAAAAAGACTAAAACCTTCCCGCTGTAACGATGTTTTCGTAACGGCCCAGAAAACAGCAAGAAGTCAGTAGAAGGTATGCTCTATATGAGGAAATTATGCGCTACCCACATGATATGACGACACACAATTATCAAGATGATGGTGTCGCCTTTTGTTGCCTTACCAGAAATGAAAACAACGGCCAAGTGTTGGGTCTAGCACCTGGTCAAGGGTAATTTGTAGCGCTTCTTTTTGGTCTACATTGCAACATGACGTAAGTAATGAAAATTTTGTGGCGCGCATGCCGGGAACGCTTCAGTGAGCCAGTTGATTCGAGTGCCTAATCTGGCATTTGCTCGAGCCTCTCACTGAGGGGAACTAACGTCAGCTGGAAGAGTTAGACGTCACCAATAAGCATAAGAAGTGCCAGATAGTCTTTATAAGTAAGCCACGGGTGACTTTAGCAACTGTCGTCCGTTACAGAGCCGAGACAGTTTGGCGGTTAGGAAGCCCTGCTAGATCCGCTCCGCGGGCTTCTTATCAGCCAAACATACAGTCATACAACTGTCTTCGCTTCAGAGCGCAAATGGCGGGAAAATGCTGTTGGTGAGCAGCTCTTGGAAGACATTATGGTTTTTTTTTTTTGTTGCGCTTATCAGTTGTGGAGACCGTGTGTTTTTTGGGGCTTGGGAATTATTTTACTAGGCTGTCGTATGCGGGTCTTGAAAGCTTGAAAGATAAACCCAATCCCCACTTAATAGGCTTGCGTGGGAAAATCACTCATTAGGTTAGCACTTGCTGTGGGAAAGCTAACTAGGCCCATTATGATTGGAACTACTGTAGTGGGTTATGGTCGAAAAGTTCCAATTGCATAGCTCTTAGCATTGACTTACTTAAGATAGTTTTATAAGGTTAAGGGTATGATAGAATTTCAGTAGGAAGTATACGCAGGGTTAACAAAAGCAGGCCTACCAAAAACGTATTGGAATCCTCGCGTTTCCGAAATTGTAGATTTGAAAAAATCAAGTTTTTGTTCGGAAAAATTTGTGTTCTTAGGGTCCTTTCTTCTCTTAAAGCAACGTGTATCAGCATCGATTCTTTAATTCTCAGTTCGTTGGAATACCTAGACCATGAAAGCTTCGGAAACTAAATTTGAAATCTGAAGGCGGTGTAACATTTTTTCTGCTTCAAAATAATTATATATTTAAAAAAAAATACTAAAAACCGATTTTCGTATTCGGAGGTCAGCCCATGTTTACTTCGCTTTTTTGGGGCCGCTAAATCTGAAACTAAGGTTCAAAAAATCGCAACCACAAATGGTATTTTGAAAAATTTTTTGAAACTTGTTTTCAATTCAGCGTCTTGGAAAATATATATTAAACATCGTTGGACATCCTGGCTTAACTCATTTATTTTATAAACATCCATGCATGAAATGAGTTAAAAATATTTAAATTTATAGTCGAATTAGAATTTTTTCCAAAAGCTGGCTTAAAATTAATTAAGAATTACAAAAAATTAAATAAAATGTATATGTAAGTGGAAGATATATAATTTAAGTATATACAATTTAATTATCGGAATCGGGAAAGTTTTAAGGCC
The DNA here is from genome assembly GCA_949987675.1 of Chymomyza fuscimana. Lineage (NCBI taxonomy): Eukaryota > Metazoa > Arthropoda > Insecta > Diptera > Drosophilidae > Chymomyza > Chymomyza fuscimana. Next base: position 31,421,441 of record OX465090.1, on the reverse strand, counting down.
TATACGCAGTACGAAATATTTCGCACGGAATGGCAAAACATCATATAAAAAAAAATATCCCAAATGGAATATGAGATTCCGTGCGAAATATTTCGTACTGCATAGACCCCTTTACTGAAGAAATTTCCGATAAAGTGAAGACTCTGTTATTAATATAAGACAAGATGTAGATTAGGGTGGCCATTTTTTCAACATCTCACGATTTTAATAACGTTACCGCCTAAAAAGTTTCCTTTTTATCTGCATATAGAGCCTGTAAAATTTAAAGACGATCCGAAAGTATTTGAACATAAAAAATTTTCATATGAATGCATAATTAGCGACCAAACAGTAAGTTTTACAAAAACATGTTCCAAATATAATCGATGGGTAATTCAATTATCTACAGTAAAGTAAAAAAACTATCGTAATCAGTTTAGTACAACCAGAGATATTTTTTTTTTCTAATTTCGTAAAATGTTTTTTTTTTTCGAAATATCTCGCAGCACGTTTCATGTAAAAACTTGTTGACTGCATTTTCGGTTTTAGCATGTCATTATACTACGAAAACGACTAAAACATGTTAGGGATACCAAAATTTTTTAAAATTTGTAAACTAGTGTAATTAATCAATTTTAGAGCTTAGCAAATTTATGCAGGCCGGCTCAATATTTATTTAAAATTGTTTTTAGAGAGACTTGATTTGTTTGATTGGAAACAAGTTTTTAAAGGTTATTTAGAACAATACAGTCAAAAACGGAAAACGTGAAAATTATGAGCTCCAAGCTAATTTCGGGAGCACCAAATACTTTCGGATCGTCTTTAAATTTTACAGGCGCCATATGCAGGTAAAATGGAAACTTTTTTAGGCGGTTACGTTATCGATATCGTTGGCTTAAAATTTTGCCATACTAGTGGCGGCCACCCTAATGTAGATAGAGAAAATATTTATGTACCTAATCGAGGTCGAGAAAGGAAGTTCGATACCGTACAGACATAAATTTTTTTGAAAACTAAATTCGAAATTTTGGTAGTTACAGAAATTAGAGACTTACGAGTAGAAAAACTTTAACGCTTCAAATTGTTACTTTGGATTTCATTTTCGTTTAATTGAATTAAACATAAAAACTAAAACCATTCCACACGCACACACAGACATTGAAACCTATGTACATAGATGTATGTATATAAAAACAAAGTATTACATATATGTATATTAAATTATTAATGCCGCAGCTGCCGAAATGCTCTCTAGCGTAAAAATTGCATTTGAGAAATGTTAAAGAAGAGCAAAAAGAAAGAAAATTTTATAAAAGAGGAAGAAGCAGTTTCCTGGTTGTCTGCTCTTTGTCTGCTCATGTGGGTTTTGCGGTTTTCCGGAAGTTTATCCGTATGCTGTGCAATTTTCCCAATCCGCCATGAAGTCAGTTTTGGAGATGGCGCCACTTAAATTTGGGACGCTGAAGTTGGTATAATCTTTTATTTACTTAACTATGCACAGTAGAGCTTAGATAATATTTAAAATAAATAAAATATTAAAGAGGTAAAGAAGGATAGATTTTTAAAATTAATTGTGCAGAGACTAGGATTTATTATATTAGCAAAAGAGCACCATTGACCAAACGGGTTACTCACAATTCAGAATTGTTGAAGAATGCTCGAAAAGACAAGTTAAGATGACTCAAGATGTGATAAAGGCCAAAGATCGTTTGAAAGATAGAGAATTTTGAGAGCATAAGACACGGAAAGGGTCACATAAAACAAAATTGGATCTACGAGTAAATTATTTGAATTCGTTTTCCGGAGAAGTTTGGTCGTAAAAGGTTCTTCAAATCTTTAGAGTAGTCGTCTGCAAACTTTGACCCGTGGGTCCCCAAATAGCTGAGATTTATTGTTACATTCATATTTTAGACGATGCTTAAGTAGTGACAAAGTTCTTCTGAAGTGTTTTGATAATATACAAAAATTTTTTCACGAAATCGTTGAAAATTCACTCAGATATACTAAACCATTATAATGATTCTAACGTACGACATTCTAAAAAAGTATGCGTAGAATGAAAGAGTTTTACTTGAAAAATTGCATTATTTGAAATTGACTTTAAAAAAGTGAAAATATAAATCGGTTTTAAACCCTGGATATATAATGAAAGATTTTAATATATTTATTGTAATATAATAATGAAGCCACAGAAAATATTAGAAAAATATGTTTTTTTTTTGGCAGTGTTTTTAAAATTTTTTTTTTAGAAATGTTTGATTTTAGAATTTCAAACTTATAGACACAGAAATTGAAGAAATTTTAAGAGATTTAGCAAAAAACAGCAGATAATCATTTGCTTATGACAGTGGTGGATCCACGGGGGTTTTTCGGCTCCCGACCGCCCCAAAAGTTGCAAAAATGTGTTGAAAGTCTTTTGCGAGCACTGATATATATAAAGTTCGAAGTGAAGAGCCCCGCCAAGGTCAAATCCTAGATCCGCACCTGGCTCATGATATCAACATCTTGAGCAGCACTTTCTACGAAATATTGATCTTTAAAAAAAAATGCAAGCAAATATATTCAAAAATTAATTTTATATTAAACAAGCAGAGTTTAACAAATCACTCGTGAATAAATGACGTCACAAGAGCAACATTAGGAGAGCGCAAGCAGAGTTTTATAAGCAACATGTGACTAAGTGACGTCACAAGAGCAACAACAGTGGAGCCATTGATATCGAAGAGCGAGCGGGATTTTTTAAATAAAGTTCATTTAAATGTGTGTAATTTTTTTTTATAAATAAAATATATCTTTTATTTATTAAAAGCCTATTTTAATACGAAAATATGTGTGACTCAAAGGTCTCATTTGTTTTGGTTGTTAGTCCAGAAAGGTTGCCGCCAACCCCTGCTTTAGAGCAACGCTTAAGAATCGAAATCAAATTTTAGTCTGGCAAAGCGACACTATCATGTGGAAAATCAACAAAAATATTCCGTCACTGTGTCACAAGGGGGCGGGGGTGGGTCTATTTTGACGAAAATCAGCGTCACGTAGTTTATGGATGATCTCTAAAGATATCAAAGGTTATGTACAAAAAATCAAAATTTTATTCGTTTTCCCAAAAAATAGATAGTAGTAGGTACTCTTGTTTGGAAGTCTCAAAAAAGCTTGCAATATAAATTTTGCTTCATTTGAACGAATTTTTAAATTAATTGACGTTTAATTAGGTGGTAACTAAGTGTTTTGTTGTTCAAAGACTTTAGGGTTAGTCTAGGTTAGAAATCGTGTGGTTCATTTTGATATCTAATAAACAGAAATCAGGTGAAAAATAATGAGTGGGAAGGAGTACTCTTATATAGTTGACTGGGAGCCACCTCAACAATACTCGCAAAAAAAAGAAAGCGTTTTCTTTCAAAAATTTTCAAATTCATCTTTCAAAAAAAGGTAAAATTTTTACTCACGAAAACTGTCAAGATTAGGTATATGATATATTTTAGTAGGGAGCTACCGCCTATCCTTGCCACAAACTTATAATACCACATACCATGTGAAGTGTATCAAATACACAAAGCTCAGACAGAGAATGCACTTCAAATGTCAGGGTTTAGTGTCTGGGCAAGATTCGTCTTTGAAAAAATGCTGCTCTGCGTGCAAAATGCAATTTAAAGTCTGCACTTAAATGGCAGTGCCATTGGGATTAAAAAAAAAGCTACACCTTGGTTATGCACGCACCCATTTGAGAACCCAGCTCCTGCTTAGTCCTGCCAGAGGGCAATTTGTTTAGACTACTGCAGATGCTTTTTTGGCTGCTGATGAGGGCGTCGTGTTGAGTTCTTTAGTTTTTTTCTTTTTTTTGTCGAGGGCAAAAGGCGCGTAGACATTTGGACAGGACACACCCTGACCCGGACGGGCGTTGCCACCCTCTTATGCTGAGCATTTACCCCATGGTGCGCGTTAAAAGTCACGATTAAGTACGGCATCGCCCACCGCAACAACAACAGGAACCGGAACATCGCTCACAACATCAACTTTTGGGTCGTCTGATGTTGTTGACTTTTGGGCGCCGGCTCATCTTTATTCTATTATAATATACAATATATATATCTTTTTTTCCGAGAGGGTGTTTAAGGCTTGGTCGCATAAATTGCATGAAATTAAGTAATTAAATTGTATAAAGTTCATGTCATCATCTGCCAAAAAGTTGTAAAGAGCTCAATGGGTTCCGTAAGCTGCTCCGGATTTGTTAAAATAATTTATTCGAGTTGATGTTATGTAATACCTACAGTTCATTTAAAAATCTATGGAGCTCAGCTTTATGTTCAAAAAATATTAGAGATGAGTGCTTTCGAATTGAATCTGTATCGGCTGCTAAAATTTTTAAATTTTAAATAGGCCTTAAAATTAAAATATTAAATAGTGCTTTTTACCAAAAAATGCCAAGTTTATAGTATATTTTTAAATTATTTATAAAACACATATTAACGATCAATTTAAAAAAAGAAACACAACAAAAAAGATATTTCTAAATTTGTATTAAAAATAATTTTATATTTTGAATAATTACTACATCATTTTGAAAATTAGCTTAAAAAATGAGCGTTAAAATTAAATTATGAGAATTATATATAAAAAAAGAACAAAAAAGATATTTCTAAATTTTTATTAAAAATAATTTTATATTTTGAATAACTATTTCATCATTTTGAAATTTAGCTTAAAAAATGAGCGTTTAAATTAAATTAAAAAAATTAAATATAAAAAAAATACAACAAAAAATATATTTCTAAATTCTTATTAAAAATAATTTTATATTTTGAGTAATTACTACATCATTTTGAAAATTAGCTTAAAAAATGAGCGTTAAAATTAAATTAAAAAAACTAAATATTAAAAAAAAACAAAAAAGATATTTCTAAATTTTTATTAAAAATAATTTTATATTTTGAATAACTATTTCATCATTTTGAAATTTAGCTTAAAAAATGAGCGTTTAAATTAAATTAAAAAAATTAAATATAAAAAAAATACAACAAAAAAGATATTTCTAAATTCTTATTAAAAATAATTTTATATTTTGAATAATTACATCATCATTTTGAAATTTAGCTTGAAAAAATGAGCGTTAAAATTAAATTAAAAAAATTAAATATAAAATAGTGCTTTGTATCCCAAAAAGTTCAAGTTTATATTTTAAATTCAATTTTATTAATTGACAAATAATTTTTACTATCAATTAAAAAAAATAATACTTATATATAAAAAGATGACTTATTTTCTGATTTTTATTAAATAAAATTGTATATTTTTAATTAGTATTTTATCATTGCTATATTAAGCTCACACACTAAATTTTATTTTTTGTGTAGCGAATAACTTTCATCAATATTGGATCACAAACTAATTTGCATCGGTTGATTGCCAATAAAAAATAAAAAAAAAAAAAGCTATGTTAAGCCTAGGCAACAGGCCTTAAAATTATATTAAAAAAAAAACAAATTAAAATATGAAATAGTGCTTTCTTTCTATCAAAAAATTAAGTTTATATTTATAAATTATTTATAAAACACATTTTAACGATCCACTTAAACAAAAAAAATAGAACAAAAAAGATATTGCTAAATTTTTAATAAAAATAATTTTATATTTTATATTTTATATGATTAATTCATTTTTTTTTAAATTTAGCTTAAAAAAATGCGCGTTAAAAGTAAATTAAAAAAAAATTAAATTATAAAATAGTGTTTTGTATTCATAAAAGTTTGTTTATATTTTCAATTTCATTTATAAAATACAAATGCATACAAAAAATACTTATATATAAAAAGAATACTTATTTCGTGATTTTTATTAATGTACATTATAATTTTTAGCTAAAAAATTGTGCGTTAAAATAAGAAAAAATAATTAAAATATACAATATCTATCGATTACAAAAAAAAAAAAAAATATAAAAAGAGCTATTTTGTGATTTTCATTCAATAAAATTTCATAATTTTAATATTTAGCTTAAAACAAAATTTCTGTAAAAAAATAATTATTTCGGGACTTTTATTAAATAAAATTTTATGTTTCTTATTAGTATTGTAGCATTTTTATATTTAGCTTAAAAAAATGTGCGTTAAAATTAAATAAAAAACAAAATAATTTAAATATCTAACAAATTAAAAAAAATATGTAAAAAAACAGTTATTTCATGATTTTCATTCTAAAAAATTTTATATATTTTTAAGGTTATTTCATAATTTTAATATTTAGCTTAAGAAAAATGTATGTAAAACAAATTATTTCGTGACTTTTATTAAATAAAATTTTATATTTTTAATCAGTATTGTATTATTTTTATATTTAGCTTAAAAAATGGGCGTTAAAATTAAATAAAAAAAAAAATAATTAATATATATAAAAAAAAAGTTATTTCATGATTTTCATTGAATAAAATTTTATATTTCTTATGATAATTTCATAATTTTAATAATTAGCTTCAAAAAAATGCACTATTCTATAATTTTTGTAAAAAAGATATCGTTTATCACCGTAAAGAGCACATCAATACCTTTCGATCTAATTGTCTTTCATGTCGATACAAAATTTTGTTCACGAGACATTGACGAATAACTGAAAACAGTGCCCAAAAACATGTTTTTCGAAAAAATCTCGAAAACGGTGCTTAAGAAAAAAAATGAATGTAATTTTCGTGTTTCTTGACCCAAAATTACGTTAAAAAACAGTTTTTTACGAAGGTTCATATTCGTGTGCTACGCATACATCGAGCTTCGTCTTGAGACCAACCTTATGTAAATGGTTCCAAACAGTTTTCTGGCTAATCTTTAGTGCCTGGGCAATAGAATGAGAGCTCACATACCGCTTGGACTCGATGATTTCCATGATTTTATCAATATTTTCGATGACCAGTTTACCAGAGCGTGGCCTATCTTTGAAGTCCACACTACCAGAACGGAATCGTTGCAACCATAGCTTTGCTGTTGTATTCGATAATGTATTGGGTCCATAGTCGGCACAATTTTTTTTTGGTCGCCTGTTCCACCTTTTTAACTTGGTACCGTAGTGGTATCCAAAAATGTTTGGATTTTTCTCTTTTTTTAGCTCCATTTTGCTACAGGCTCAAAAATTGACCCAGATCATTTAAGCGTTGAAGAATCAATACCAGTTACCGAATTTTAATATCCCAGCTAGATTTTTCGAATTCCGAAAAATTCGCAATTTCCGATTAGTCCTAAAAATAATAGATTGCGCCATTTGACTAGAAGAGCTTTGTAATAAGTAATTGTTAAATCTTTTGGACATATGTAGATCCTAAAACGCGGGCGTTTCCCCTCACCCAATACTGTATGTAGAAGAAGAATAACTTCTAACTAAATCGAAGCATATAATTATTGTTACGGTTATAAAACGGTTGGAACCGTTTGCCAACCCACAGCTGTGCCTCCTGATTGCCGCGAAATATGTCTCACTTTGGGCGGCAAACAAGTTTCAGCGCGAAAATGAAAAACTGGAGAGGAGCTTTGTCTCAACATTTGACCGAGCGACCGGCCGACCGACCGGCTGACGGCTTTCCTTATAGCCCATAGCCTGGCCTATGTACGACATGACATAAGAAAACAAAAGCCAATGCAGAGACAATGCTCGCATCCAGTCCAGGGCAGGCACTTCAAGGTACATAAAAATACATGGATTGTATGGAGTAGAGACAAAAGCACAAAAGTGCTGACCAACCAAGAAATAGTTCCCATAGCCAAAGTACGAACTAGTACAAGAAAATAAATAAATAAAGAGGCGCAAAGGAAAAGCTAGCAAAATGCAAATGAGTTCAAGTTCTTGCCCGGATGCCACTAAGTAGCCGGGGCTGCGACACGATCAATGCGCTTTTACAAACTCAGGCTGACCATTGTCCATTGGCGGCAATGGTCAAGATGTCTATGCTAAGGGTTGTTTCCTTGTCATCTTTGGGTCAATGCAATTTTCTTGTATTAGTACGTGGTGTCCCCTGTCCCGTGGCCTCTGCCGTTTGCTCCCATTGTAATGAGTTCGTTGCTCGTTTCACCCCTTTGCCCGCGCCCAGTTGCAGTTTGCACTGGTCAGTTGGACCATCGGACCATCGGACCATCGGTCGTTTGGTCAGTTGACTGTTAATTTATAGCTGACCGTGCTGATCCGGTCGACCTCATTTGAATATTAGTTGGGTTGGTCAATGATCTTGATTTGGTGCGCCTTTACCTAGATAACCTAACCTTAACCTAGCTGCTGCTGCTGCTGCTGCCGCGTCTTAGCTGTGGGCACACACTCACTCTATTTTCTCACATCCTTGGGCATTACACGCTTGACCAAACGGACCCTAAAATTGCATTTGCCCTGAACTCATATTTCATGCGAATGAGTCTTAGTCTCATAGCCGTGCATGGTCAACATGCGTATTACAATTTGATCCGGAATTCTTAGTTGATTAAAATTTGTTTTATGACTGCGTCATTGCTTTCCTGCTGTCTTACCCTTTTTGCATTTATTTTCAACTAGCCCCGGCCGTTAAAATGTTAATTTATGGCCCGTCCTGGCCCCGGCAACCAGTGTCCACTGGGTTAATGAGTGTTTGATCTGGCTGCGATTTATCTTTGGTTTCTCGCCCTGCTGCTGCTTCATTAGCTCTTAACTTTATCTTTATCCGGAACTCAATTAGTTATTTTCAACTAACGTAATTGAATTGTTTGCGAGCAATGAATGACCTTCAATATGATATAAGTCATATCTATATGTACCTACGTCTGGTGCTTATAAATTTATATGCCAATGGATTTTGGAGACTAGTAGAGCTAGTTGAATAAATTTAGGTATAAATCTTCCCAAATCTCAAGATATTCTCAAATTTATGGAAAGTACAGGGTATATTATAGTCAGTGTATCCCCAATCGCTCTTATGATGATTAAATTAATTGTGTAAGGTGGTTATCAAATAATTCTATATTTTACTGTCAGATCCTGTGGGAAGGAAAGTGGATAGTTCTATCAAAACTACAAACCAAGTAATTTCAATATCTAAAGCAGTGACGGATCCACGGTGGGGTTTTCGCGAAAAATGGCTTGAAAGTGTTTCGCGAGCTCTGATATATATACACTTCGAAGTGAAGAACCGCCCCAAGACCAAATCCTGCACGCGCAACTGATCTAAAGGTACTTCAAAGACAATCTTTTAATTTTCTTCATTTCTAGTTGATTCTGACAAATTGCTTCAAAATTGTTGCTTAAGAACTTAAAGTTTTTATTATACCCTGTACCTATAGGTACAAAGGGTATACTAGATTTGTGCAATGTATGTAACGGACAGAAGGTGGCGTGGCAGACCCCAAGTCCTTTATACCAAAATGCTTATCATAACCTCGGGTAGCGATTGGGCCATGTCCGTCCGTCCGTCCGTCCGTCCGTATGAACGCCTAGATCTCGGAGACTATAAGAGCTAGAGACACGGAACTTTACCAGCTGGTGCGCATATTTCCTAAGAAGATGAAGTTTGTTGAATCATGTCAATATCTTTCCGTTCCCCCGCAGTAGAGTTTCGCGGTTTTTAGCCACACCGTTTAGTATTTTCATCTGAAATTTAACAGAGCGATGCGTTGTAGTTACATGCATCTATGCGTAAAAAATGAACAAAATCGGACAAATACAACAGAAGTTATAGTCAAAAATGTGCAAATTTCACCTCCCCTTGCCAATAAACTGCGTCAATATTTGACTCTACGCAATCTACGTATTCCACTGTCGGGCACCGCCTCGACTGTACCACATTTTTTTGATTAAGTTATTGTTATTATTTATTTATTAGCAGTAACTTTTAGCAAAATAAAGGACATATATATATATATATATATATAGTGTAAAAGTTGGGGTCTGTTAATTTACCGTTTCCAATATATCGGCAATAAACCTACGATTTAGTACGTGACAAAACTAGAAGTGGATTTCAACTGCAGCTACAAAAATCTGCGAAATATAAAAGAATATTTAAAAGCGTTTAATTTATAAGTCAAGTGGAATATTGTAGCTTCCTATTAAAATTATTTATTTATTATTATCGGTCAAACAAGCATTTTTTGGAAAAAAAAGCTTGTGTTTCGTTTGTTTATGAAGATATCTTAACAAAATTTGGCATTCAAAAGTTTTTTAAAGTTCCGAAGCAATTTGGCAAATTTTATCAAAATCGGATGAGTATATCATATAGCCTCCATATGATTGATCTGTCAGAAAGACGTTTTCAGTACATAATTCGTTTGTTTATAAAGATATCGAAACTTTTTGGGGCTCCCAATAAGTGTTCCAAATTTGATCGAAATCGGTTGGCTGTATCATATAGTCTCCATGGGACCGAGCGATCAATAAATTGTTTAGTGCAACGATTTTTGATCTACGATCTACGCGACAAACTTTGAAAATTATTAATTTGATTGAAAATGCTATGCTATGTTCAAAATTTTTGCTCTGCTATTGCTCCTGCTCTCATTTTGTTTAGAGCAGAAGCACAGCAGAGAGCACAACATTTGACAGCTAACTCCATGCTCTGCTCCAAGGTATACTTATTTAAGGTAGCATACTCCCGCCGAAGGCTCTCAACGAAAGTTACCAATTTTTAGTTTCGTTGCGACTGCGCGTGAGGAGTGTTGTTTTCACGCATATTATTTTAATATGTTGCGTTCTCTCTCTCTCTCTCGATTTTTCTTGCTCTCAGTAAAATTGGTGACGACGTCGGCAGCATTACTCTACCTTAAATAAGTATACCTTGGCTCTGCTCGTGCTATGAATGAAATCAAGCAAAGAAATGAATAAAATGCTATTCATAGTTATAGTAACGTCAAAAAAGAGAGAGCAAAAATAGAGCAGATTAATCGGTTTGTGCTATAGCTTTTGCTCTGCTCTTGATTTCATTCATAGCACGAGCAGAGCATGGAGTTAGTTGTCAAATGTTGTGCTCTATGCTGCTGTGCTTCTGCTCTAAACAAAATGAGAGCAGGAGCAATAGCAGAGCAATTTTCTTCGCACCATTGCTGCTATGGAGTAGTAAATGCAAACACTGAAAATTAATAAAAAAAATTTGGTGTACTTTTTACACACTATATTTTATTTTTTAGTTTAAGTCACTACACTTGATTTAAATCTAAATTTGCGTTCACTTGCTTACACCGACCGCCAATCACGGATAAAAAATGATAGTTTTTGGACAAGTACGCGACATTCAAAAATCGAGCAGTTTAAAATGAAAAATTAAGCGCTAATCGGGCTTTGCTTAAGCTTAATTGTTTTTTTAATGCATATTTAATGTTGTTAAAAATATTCAAGTGATGAGAGAAACGTAAACATATGTTAAATAGCCTTACCATCTTTACGAGCAAGCCTCTCTAAAAGTAAATAAAAGCGAGAAATCAATATCTTCAGCATTCAAAGCAATTTTTATACAATAATAAGACAGAAAAGCCGTAAAAACATTATTGTATTAAATATTGGACATTTTTAAATATAATTTAAAAAGAAATCAATAGTTTTCTCAAATTTAATTTTCCGGTACTGTTTGACATTTCTGTCACATTCTGTGACATTTCTCAAAATGGAACTCTCTAAGAATTACATACAATACAGCTAGTCACCAGGATACCATTCCAACAATATTAACTTAGCCGAAGGCCTATGCTGCCAGCGCTATAAATAAACACCTTACCTTATTAGTTTAGTTTTTATGCTACTCTAGTAATATTAATAACGTAAGGACATAAGGCCAGAGACAAAACCATAAACCAGGAGGGAAAATATTTCATGGAGTTCTGGTTCAATGGTTCAACACAAGGGGACGTTATGGGGGATTTTACCTACATAAGCACTGTTGGTAAATCCACCAATGATATTGTAGCAGCATCTCAAAATGTGTTAGGTATTATCCTGGATTTGACCATTGAAAGAAAATGATGAAAATTGCCAAAGACTGTACACTGAGAAAAACCAACAATATCGACTTTTATATAAAAATAAAAAGATAAAATATTGGCAGCAACTTGAATTAAAACTGGATCAAGTAAGAAACAGCAAGGACTGGTGGAAGGTGGCTAAAGAGCTGAAGAATTAATGTTTTGTAGGTGGAAACGCTATTACGGCTTCAGATTTTAAGCTCTATTTTATGAACTTATTAAACTCAGTTCAAATGGCACCTGATGTATCTTTTGCGAGGAACTATATTTCAAATGAAATCTTGGATTCAGAAATAACTGCTGGCGAAATTTTTGAAATGTTGTCGAAGGTAAAGGCAAACAAAGCTCCTGGAGAGGATGGCATACCATATGAGTTCTACATAAATGCACCAATGGCCTTTATTGATGCGTTGGTTGGTGTGTCTAACAATATGCTGGAGACTGGAACAATTCAAGATTGCTGCTTGAAAAGTGTATTTTTCCCAATTTTTAAGAAAGGCGATGCTGACCTACCACAAAATTACAGAGGAATTTCTTTCATCAATTGCATAGCAAAAATTTTCATGGGCATATTAAATAGGCGCCTAACTAAATGGGTTAACTGCTATGACAAATTAAAAGAGTACCAAGCAGGCTTTCGAGAACACTATTCGACGATAGATAATGTCTATACCCTTACCACCATGTTATATTTGAAGCATCCGGAAAAGAAGAAGGTGTACGCACTTTTTGTAGATAAATACCCAGAAAACTCTTGGTTTATAAATTATACACTTTAGGAGTCTCAAGAAAATTTTTGGCCATAATAGAAAGCATTTATTCACGCACAGAAGTGGCAATCTGGACAGGGACAGAGCTTTCGGAGTATTTTGAGACAAATATTGGAGTAAGGCAGGGCTGTCTTCTTTCACCTCTCTTGTTTGCTCTATTCCTCGACGATCTTCATGACACCTTAGGTGGAGGTCTAACGGTGGGAAATGTAAATATACGGCTTCTAGCTTACGCTGACGATATAGTTCTACTGGCTGACGAGGTTAGTGTACTCCAGAGAATGATAGACCGATTGGAAGGTTACTGTAGAACCTGGAACATGGAAGTGAACATGGCAAAATCCGAAATTATGGTTTTTAGAAAAGGAGGACGGCTGGCAAGATCAGAAAGGTGGATGTTCCAAGGCCAAGCAATAAATATAGCAACGGACTACAAATATCTAGGTATTATCCTAACGCCTACTTTAAGCTTTAAAAAACATGTTGTATCTAGGGACAGCTGCCGCCAAACAAAGCATAAATATTGCATGGAATAACATGCTAGCTAAATTTAGCATATCCAGTCAGACTAAATGGAAGATTTTCGATGCAGTGTGCAGAGCTATACAAGCCTATGGAGCCCAAGTATGGGGGTATGAAAATCAGGAAGAAGTTGACAAGCTAGAAATGTTTTTTATAAAGCGAATCTATCGTTTGCCAAAATCGACTCCACACTATTCTCTAGCTTTGGAAATAGGCATTAATCCTACCCGATATTATATGGTTGAGCAGCACCTCCGTTATATTTATAAAACGCTATATAAGTAGGATGAATGCAGATTACCCAAAAAGCTCTCCAAACTTGTTATGGCAAAAAATGTTTTCTGGGCCAAGGAGCTAAATAATACTGGTGCACGTTTCAACATATTCTGGAATTGGAATAATGAAAGTTTATGGCAACCAACGGTAGATGCCTTCTTAAATTGTCTCAGGTTGGACAGATACGAATCTCTGGTACAGCAGAAGATGGGAAGCGAATCGAGAATTTACAAAGATCTGGATTCCATAAACAGTAAAAAGTATGCAAATATGGATATGTGGGCGGTATCATGGACTCTGAAAGCACGATGTGACATGATACTACTAAACGGAAACAGATTCGTGCGAATTATGCAACACCAACGAAGCCGAAGACCTACGCGACTTTCTAGGGAGGTGTCCAATTTTCAGAGAGCACAGGGTATTATGCTTTAGAAAACCTGTGTTAAGCCCTCACGAAATTCTTGAAATTCTAAATGACACAAACAATACTAGCTGGATGGAACTTGTAGAATTTTTGAAAATGGCCACAAAGTACAGAAAGCAAATAATCACTGAATACTTTTGATAAAAAATTAAATATTTTGTAATACCTACAACTAATAAACTACTGCATGTGGACTCCAGTTTTTCAGGCAACTTGTCCCAACGATCCTGTATCTCGCGACGAGCGGGGAAGCAGGCTGTACTAAGACATTTTGACTGGCACTCTGGAAACCCACCAATATATTAAGGATAACAACAAAAAGTACTGCATCTGAACTCCCCGACGGACGACGTATAGTCATAGTCGCGTATATTATTTTTAAAACCATTGTAATTTGTGTTTAAGAATCCTTTTGTATTTAAAAACTTCTCTAAAGAATGGCTTTAAAAATAAATTTATTATTATTATTATTATATGTATTAATATTAATAAATAAATAATTGTGGAATATTATTAGAAATCGATTAAGCCTATAGTATACCGATTTATGTACTTATTTAGTTAACTACTAAAAACTTTCGAGTCACATAAGTTCAAAGAGTAAATCTGAAAAAGGCGCATAAAACTTGGCCCAAGGATTTTTAAAAATTAATGATTAAGTAGTATTAAACTTAAAGCGTTTCATACTTTTTTTAATTGTAACCAAGCTACTGATTTATAAGCTGTACCCAAAGCGTCACTTGGCCTCTCTCTCTACTGCCCCAAAAAAATAAATCCTACAATTTCTTTAAAATCAAATTTTTTTCGTTAGCTATAAGATACAAAAAATTCAATCTTAATTTTTTTTTACATATCTTTTATTTACTGTAATTTTTGATGTCTTTAAAAATGAATTGTTTCTCGTATACAGCCAATTATGTTTTTACACCGTCTAGAAATTTGATTGAAAGTTTAAAGAAAAATATTTTCATTAAGCTAATCTTTTAAAATTTTTTTTTTTTTTAAAGTTAATTTATTTACAATCTATCACTTGGACAATAAGTAAATGTTTTGGAAATAATATTTAGCACAGGTTATAGTTAAACTCCAATGAGTAATAACTATTTATACCCTGTACCTATAGGTACAAAGGGTATACTAGATTTGTGCAATGTATGTAACGGACAGAAGGAGGCGTGGCAGACCCCAAGTCCTTTATACCAAAATGCTTATCATAACCTCGGGTAGCGATTGAGCCATGTCCGTCCGTCCGTCCGTCCGTCTGTCCGTCCGTCTGTCCGTCCGTATGAACGCCTAGATCTCGGAGACTATAAGAGCTAGAGACACGAAACTTTACCAGCTGGTGCGCATATTTCCTAAGCAGATGAAGTTTGTTGAATCATGTCAATATCTTTCCCCGTTCCCCCGCTGTAGATTTTCGCGGTTTTTAGCCACACCGTTTAATATTTTCATTTAAAATTTAACAGAGCGATGCGTTGTGGATACATGCATCTATGTGTAAAAAATGAACAAGATCGGACAAATACAGAAAAAGTTATAGTCAAAAATGTACAAATTTCACTGCCCCTTGCCCATAAAGTGCATCAATATTTGACTCCTCGTAATTATGGTTACAAGTGACCTAGAATCACAATTTTTGGTAAGCTGATTCATGTGGCTCTAATGAACAAGTCCACATCCAAATTTTATCGATGCGGTCCCACCACCCCCCGCAATCGATTTACCGTGTTTTCTCCCACACCCCTCAACATACCAACTTGAAACTTATCCCATATACTTTAAATAACTTCTTTGACGTAACATTCGAGTTTCATCAAAATGGGTAAAAATTTAGGGAACTTATAGGTATAAATATCGATTTTCACCAAAAAAAAATAAATTCCAATTGGAAAGTACTTAGATGGAATATGCAGGAAAAATTGTTTGCGAGACAAAAGGTACAGGGTATTCCACTGTCGGGCACCGCCTCGACTGTACCACATTTTTTTTTTTTGTAAATGCTGTAAAATTAAATTCTAATTTATTTTCTATTCTAATTTATTTTTATAGCAGTTTAAGGATTTACTTCATGTCTTTTTATACCCTGTACCGTATGGTACAAAGGGTATATTGTGTTTGTGCAAGCCGAAAATGTATGTAACGTACAGAAGGAGAAGTCGGAGACCCCCCAAAGTTACCTAAAGTATGATCAGAGTGACTAGAGAAGTCGATATACCCATGTCCGTCTGTCCGTATGAACGCCTAGATCTCAGAGATGGTAAGAGCTAGAGCAACCAAACTTTCAGATAAGATCCCTTATTAATCCATAGGAGACAAGTTTATTTTATTTTTTTGATTTCGGGACTACATTATATAGCTGTTCCCATAAGGGTGTTTCAGAGGACCTCGAAAAAAAGCAAAAGTTTTCGATGGATAATTCGTTTGCTTATGAAGATATCATCACCAAATTTGGCAATCGGAAGTTTTTTAGAAACCCCCAGCACTGTACCAAATTTTATCAAAATCGGTTGACTATATCATATAGGTCTTATAGGATCGATCGGTCGAAAATTTGTTTTTTGTTATTTTTGTTTATTGTAACCAAATTTGGCATTAAGAAGTTTTTTAGAGTTCCCAAGCACTATACCAAATTTGATCAAAATCGGTTGACTATATCATATAGCTCCCATAGGGCCAATCGGTCAAAAAAAAGTTTTTGATTAAAAATTCGTTTGTTTTTGGTTGTTTATGAAGGTATCATAATCTAATTTGGCAATCAAATGTCTTTTGGTGTTCTTAAGCAATTTACCGGATTTTATTGCAAGCAGTGGTACAGGGTATCCCAAAGTCGTCCGCGCCCGACTTTACTGTACGCCATCTTTAAACCTGATATTTTTAGAAAAAATTTTTTTAACTATGAATCGATCTGTATCATTACCTTTTTTTAATATTAAATATTAAAGTTGGGGTCAGTTTTGTAAAAATAAAAAGTACTTACTTAAGATACTTTTTATAAAAAAAAAAATTTTTTTATTTTTTAAAAATTATTATATTTTGTTTAATTCAATTTTTTTTTAGTGCAGTATTGCTGCTCTAATTTAAAAGATAAATAATTTAATAATAATTTTTTGTATAATATATTTTTTTTTATTATAGGATTGCTGCGCTAGTTTAAAAAGAAATAAATAATGTCGTGTAGTTTTCTTCTATTTTTATTATTATTATATGATATGGTCTACGGTCCGGTCCAGTCATAAGGAAAACAATAACCACATGCAAAGAACGAATGCGGCCAGGACGATTAAAATGAGGTCAGTGACTGAGCAGGCACCGCCGCAGAAGTTGAAGCACAAAAAGCAAAGGAAGAGACAAGAAACACACGGAAAAGGTAGGGAGAGAAATAGTAGCCAGGACTTAGCAGGCCCCTTGGGCATTGTGCATAACGGTCGTTTTGTTTCATTTGAATTTTTTATTTTATTTTTTTTTGTCAGTTCTGTTGACAGCCCGAAACGGGACATTTACGTGTCTTAGCAAGGAAATGAAAATTAGAGCAAGTTTCTTGGGATTAAAGGCTGGACGTGTTAGAGACATGCTAACGGTCAAGTTCTAAGGATTCGCGGCGTCCATTTTGTTTATCACCCCCCAATCGCATTGGTCCATAAGACGCACGCAAAAGTGACATTGTTTTTTTTGACATAAAAACTGTTTTTCTTAGGGATTTTGCAACCCTCTTGCTAGACTCAAGTTGAAAGTTCAAAATGATGGCCATTGACCAGGAAGCGTGACCACCACACACAACCCTTGGTCAACAAATTGGCAGACATTTTTAATGAAATTTCTGCTCAAGATCAAAAGATCGCAGCAGGCCAAAAAACTAAGATATTCAATTAAATTTTTTTTTAGCTAGAAAGTTCAGCATTTCTGAGACAGCGTCAGGCGCGCTGGACATCTCAAAAAGTTGTTGTTGTTGTTGTAGTTGTTGTAGTTGTTGTTGAACTTGGACAACCCTTAGCGCTCAAAGTGTCTAAGCTGTTAAACAGGTTTGATCTCGTTTGTTGATTTATGCGCTCAAACAATGTAGCCCAAGAAGGGGCGCTATCTGCTGGCAACAACCCCTGCATCTTACTTGGCTTTGTATCTTTGAGTGTCTTTTTATTTTTTATTTTTTAAGGTCTACTATGTAGTTCAGGCAGCATCCGCTGCACGCTGATCTGATCCCAAGACATTGCGTGTTAGAAATCCTTTGGTTTGCGTTGTTACGTGGTGGCTTATAAAGATTTTCCAGCGATTAATTGCATTACTTTGCATGCCTCCAGGTCGTTACTGGGTCAGTTCAGCTGCCCAATTAGTCAACTGCTGATGGGTTTGCTCTATTGTCCAACTGCGGCACAGTTTGACATTTTATTAATCTAGGCTTATATAATATGCAGGGCATGCGCCCTGAGATGATGCTCTGAGGCATACTTTCGTTTGCTCTTAGAGAACCTTGCCAAATCTCATATACTACATATAACTTCAAATGTATAAACGCGAATTTTTTCAACAGCTATACAAAAATCGAAGTTCAGACTAATCATGGTCTATATATGTCTCATATATATGCTTTTATATTCGCTGAATCCGAATCCGAGATTATCCCTGCAAATTAGGGTTTTGATTTTTGGAGCTTATCTCATTGTACTCATATAGCCCCAAAAGCAAGCTATTTTGGAGGCTATCTAGGGGTTTTTGGACCTCGGATTCGGAGGTTTTTGGAGTTTATCTCAGACACAAGCTTTTTTGGAGGTTATCTCAGAACCTTGAACTGCTAGGGATTTTTGGTACTCGGATTTAGATTCAGCGATCACAAAGAAATATGAAAAACAACTTTGAAAGCCATAAATCCAAATAAAATCTTTTGAGGTTTTAGGAGGTTATCTCAGAACCTTGAGCTGCTAGGGATTTTTGGACTCGGATTCAGATCACAAAGAAATATGAAAAACAACTTTGAAAACCATAAATCCAAATAAAATCATTGAGGTTTTTGGAGGTTATCTCAGAAACTTGACCAACTTGAGATTTTTCAGCGATCCCAAAGAAATATGAAAAATATCTTTAAAAGCCATAAGTCGAAAAAAAGTTTTTTGAGATTTTTGGAGGTTATCTTAGATCTCTTGGTTGTTAAGGTTTGTTTAACCTCGGATTCGGATTCAGCGGCTTAACGACTGACATTAAATTGGGATAAAGCCAACAAAATCCTATTAAAGAATAGTGCATGAAACATCCACAGTTTTATGCCCAGGATATGGAAACATTTTGTGTTGTTTTCGCTATCAATTATTTTTGGAGTGGAAGAGCATGCCTGCACAGCTTCGTTTTGAATATCTGGAAAGTGGATGTTTTTTTGGACGATCAAAAAATTAGAATTCTATAATTTATCAAAAGTTTTGTAGTTTTAGTATTTTTGTACCTTGTACCGATAGGGTTAGGGGATACTAAGGGGCTCTACGAGATCCAATTTTTGACTTTTTTACCCGCCTCGGTGACCAACCGTAGTATACGTCAAGACCCCCCACTCTGTAGTTGCCACACTGTACAATATTGACTACGTGACAAAAACCTAAGCCCCCACCTGCAGTGACCAAGCGTGGTATATTAAGACAATATCTTGTCCTGTTGCCCCACACGAGCATTTCGTCCTTTAAGCCATGCTGTTATTTATTTTGACTTAAAACTTGAGAAAAGAGAGTCTGGAGTCAAAAATGTAAAAAATGCAAAAAAAAATAAAAAAAATGTGGTACAGTCGAGGCGGTGCCCGACAGTGGAATACCCTGTACCTTTTGTGTCAAAAAAATTTTTCCTGCATATTCCATCTAAGAACTTTCCAATTGGAATTTATTTTTTTTTGGTGCAAAACGATATTTATACCTATAAGTTCCGTAAATTTGTCCCGATTTTGATGAAAATCGAAAGTTACGTCAAAGAAGCTATTTTAATTATATTGGATAAGTTTCAAGTTGATATGTTAAGGGGTGTGGGAGAAAACACGGTAAATCGATTGCGGGGGGTGAGGGGACCGCATCGATAAAATTTGGATGTGGATTTGTTCATTAGAGCCACATGAATGAGCTTACCAAAAATTGTGATTCTAGGTCACTTGTAGCCATAATTGCGTAGAGTCAAATATTGACGCAGTTTATTGGCAAGGGGAGGTGAAATTTGTACATTTTTGACTATAACTTTTGCTGTATTTGTCCGATTTCGTTTATTTTTCACACACAGATGCATGTAACCACAACGCATCGCTCTGTTAAGTTTCAGATGAAAATATTAAACGGTGTGGCTAAAAACCGCGAAACTCTACTGCGGGGGGAACGGGGAAAGATATTGACATGATTCAACAAACTTCATCTGCTTAGGAAATATGCGCACCAGCAGGAAAAGTTCCGTGTCTCTAGCTCTTATAGTCTCCGAGATCTAGGCGTTCATACGGACGGACAGACGGACAGACGGACGGACGGACATGGCTCAATCGCTACCCGAGGTTATGATAAGCATTTTGGTATAAAGGACTTGGGGTCTGCCACGCCTCCTTCTGTCCGTTACATAAATTGCACAAATCTAGTATACCCTTTGTACCTATAGGTACAGGGTATAAAAATTTCCCAAATAGTGGGAAATATTTTAGAGCTCGCAAAAGACTTTCAACCCATTATTTCAACTTTTTTGATAAAAGTCTAGTCAGGAATAAGCGGAATAGTCAAACAGCAATATTATCACACAGTCGTCTCAATAATGACAGGAATTGGAATAAACTCAGTAATTGTAATACTAATAATAACACAGGCCTACAAATACCGGGGTCATGTCAGTTGTTGGAAAGCTAAGGGTCATTTCCGAAGTAATTTGCTGCGTAGAATCCGAATACATTGTTGATTGTTCGTTGGCTATTTTCCTTTCAGCTTCGCAACTTATGATTCACAACAGCTTAAAGCAGAGTTTGCCTTATATTTCAACGTATTCTTTTTATATTTTTTATTACTTATATTTTATATTTTCGGTCTGACAATTTTAATTCTAGTAAAGCTTCTATGGTCAATGGTACACGAACATGTTCTGACCACAGGAATTTCTCCTTCATAAAACATTATCTTGAGTTCTACTAGACGTAGATAAAAAAATGTGGTACAGTCGAGGCGGTGCCCGACAGTGGAATACCCTGTACCTTTTGTGTCAAAAAAATTTTTCCTGCATATTCCATCTAAGTACTTTCCAATTGGAATTTATTTTTTTTTGGTGAAAATCGATATTTATACCTATAAGTTCCCTAAATTTTTACCCATTTTGATGAAACTCGAATGTTACAACAAAGAACTTATTTAAAGTATACGGGGTAAGTTTCAAGTTGGTATGTTGAGGGGTGTGGGAGAAAACACGGTAAATGGATTGCGGGGGGTGGGGGGACCGCATCGATAAAATTTGGATGTGGATTTGTTCATTAGAGCCACATGAATGAGCTTACCAAAAATTGTGATTCTAGGTCACTTGTAGCCATAATTGCGTAGAGTCAAATATTGACGCAGTTTATTGGCAAGGGGAGGTGAAATTTGCACATTTTTGACTATAACTTCTGTTGTATTTGTCCGATTTTGTTCATTTTTTACACATAGATGCATGCAACTACAACGCATCGCTCTCTTTCATTTCAGGTGAAAATACTAAACGGTGTGGCTAAAAACCGCGAAACTCTACTATGGGGGAACGGGGGAAGATATTGACATGATTCAACAAATTTCATTTGCTTGGGAAATATGCGCACCAGCTGGTAAAGTTTCGTGTCTCTAGCTCTTATAGTCTCTGAGATCTAGGCGTTCATACGGACGGACAGACAGACGGACGGACGGACGGACGGACGGACGGACGGACGGACATGGCTCAATCGCTACCCGAGGTTATGATAAGCATTTTGGTATAAAGGACTTGGGGTCTGCCACGCCTCCTTCTGTACGTTACATACATTGCACAAATCTAGTATACCCTTTGTACCTATAGGTACAGGGTATAAAAATAGCCGTGTGTTCTCAGTAATAAATTTTTTTTCGTGAAAAATGGTACAGGCTATCCTAATGTCTCGGAACGACACCGTAGATCACATTTTTGGTTTTATTTGGGCAAGAGCAATGAAATGAAAAACTAAGCCAATTTTAAGAATTATCTGTAACTGCTTAAATCTCTTTGATTTTGAAGAATATTTTAGTTTTTCCATCAAGTCGCTGTAGATTAAAAAAAAATATCACACTGTGCAACACTGGTACAACACTGATTGAGATTCTCACAAAAAAAAAAAAAAAAACTTAAACAGATTATGAAGGCACATTACAGATCTTTGACACTGTTTTGAAAGTGGAAATGCTGCTTGTTGTAGTTTATACTTAAATTTCAACATAAATAATAACAACAAAAACATATAAAGAAATTAAAGCAAAGACTAAGAGACCACCGTCGCGTCGTCTGTCCCATGTCACAGACCCTACGACAATGAATGGAACAAGTTTTGGGTCTGCACAAAAAACAAAAAAAAAAAAAAACCACTCCAAATTTCAGCATCACATTTTGCTGTTTCGCGTTACTTTATTAATTTTTTTTTTTTGGCTGGTTCTTTCTCAGCACCTTTTGACCCCTGCTGGTATGTAAGTTTTATGCGCCCCAGACTAAAACTGAGAAAAGCGCACTTTAGCGTCTAACCGCACTACCCCCGACCCAAAACACACACCAGCTCTTTGGAGTTTACTATAACTGCCTGTTTTATGACCATAAAAGATATTGTACCTACAAGTAGCGCCTTTAGATGAAAGCCAGTCAGCGCCAGTTGACCAACTTGATGATGAGCTGGTCTTTCAACAGTTTCCGTTAGTGCTTAGAGCCGGGCATTTGGGACTCTGCCTAAAGCGCGTCTCGTTTATGGTCTGGAGAGAAATTCACTGAGCAAAACCAAAACTTGGGCGTGACGGGGGCCACTAGCTTCCCTTGAACTTGAGTTTCGTAAGGGCAATAGACAACGAAAGTTCATTAGATGCGAATCAGGCAGGCCTTAAATATATCGAATTGATTAATTGTTTGATTTTTACTCTATGACTCTATGAGAAAGAAATAGTGGACTTCTGCTTGGATTTCAATTCAACTGTACCCCACAGGAATACATTATAATCAAATTCAAAACCCATATTTCAACCAGGGAGGAGTGGAGTATCGGTGTACGAGGCCCAGCTGGCTCAATAAAGATCTTCATGGATGTTTCGAAGCTGGACGACCGGGTAGGCGGAGGCGTCTACATTGAGGAACTCAGCGTCAGAACAGTGTCATTCAGACAGAGGTCATGGCAATCCAGGAGGCTGTAACAACAATAAAAAACTTTAAAGTTCGTAACAAGGACATCTGCATCCCCCCGCTTCGTTGACATCGTGCATGAAGTCAGTGAACAACTGTCGCTCGTCTCTGGAGGAGATGGCTGAGCAGTTTTCCATCCACCCCATCTCGATCCCAGGACATAGGGATATCGCGGGCAACTGTATTGCGGATGAACTGGCTAGACAAGGAACTACCATTCCTCCTAAACTGAGACTACGAAACCATTTCGCTCTCACTGCAAACCAAACGTGGAATCGGATATCGAACACGTGCAGGATCTCACGGCAAACTTGACCGATATACTGCAGGAAAAGAACTAAGGAACTTTGCTGTCTTAACAGAGCCCAATGCTCGACTTTAATCCGAGCTATCACAGGACACTGGCTGGTGGGAATCCATGCATCCAGGCTTAACGCTCCCCACCACAACACCTGTCGAAGCTGTGGCGATGAGGAGGAGCTGGAGACAGTAGAGCAGCTTTTCTGTCACCGCCCTGGACTGTGCAGGACAAGGTTTCGCTTTCTTAAGTCACACTTTCTTAATGACTAATCTCAGCTCTCAGAACAGTGTCCAAAATGCCTCTTAAGGTTCATTCAGGCCGCCGGATGGCTGTGACTCATCTCATATAGGAAACCTCTTGAGTGGGGTAGAGTGGTGAAAGGTCCACCGTAGCGGTATCACAACGGGCCTATTCTTGGCCTAAGTGAGTTGGTACGCTAAGTACCAACTGTCGCCCTAACCTAACCTAACCTAAGCCAGGTCATCATACATGATGCGACAGATTCTACAATTTGTTTATTGTTTTCCATATGATGACTCCACATGCGATGCAATTGATGCTACAATGTTTTGCGTCACCTGAGCAGTTACGACCACGAACGGAACTTGTGAATTGTGATGCTGCACAATTCCCATAGCATTTATCAAGCTTTTCCTTTATTCTGGTAAGGGTGCTACATCATCGCGGAAAAATCAATTTTTTCCCATTCTCTTTAATATTCTCGAGGATATCTGTTTTCAATGGCTTTCAAACATAAATCTAATGACGCAGATGGTATTTGAGAGTAGCAGTGTTGCATTTCAAGTTACCAGGCGGGAAATTCAAAAAGCCAACTAATGGATGAGTTCCTCTTAATTCAGACTCAGCCTGAATTATTTGAATTTCTTAGAGATTGTACTAAAGGGAAGTCTATTTGTAAAACTGCTTATGAAACAGCTAGTCATAAAAATCGACATAGGGACTCATTTTGACTACATATACCCTTTTTAAGGGTACCATGCGCAGTTCCTTGACACTGTGAAAATGAAGCAAAGCTTAGGATCTATTATAGACGAAATGCTTCGATTGTAGCCGTTTCGCGAAATATGCGCTTTACTTGAAGTTGATTAATGTCATTTCTAACAGCTAAACTGCCAAATTAGTAACTCGAGAGCTTGCAGACTTTTGTGCTTCATCTACATCATCATCTTCAGCATCATCTTTACAATCTTCATCATATTCATCACCTTCATCATCATCTTTACACTCTTCATAATCTTCAGCATCATCTTTACAATCTTCATCATCTTTACACTCTTCATAATCTTATCATCATCATCTTTATAATCATCTTCATCATCCTGCTCTTCTAGTCAAAACTCCATTTGAACTTGAAAAATCTACTTAAAAAGAAAAAAAAAAAAACAACGCTACAATGCTGAACTGCATTGTTTTCATTCCGGTAGTTGATTATTTTCATTTTTAGCCAAATTTCATAAGCACAGCTTGCACTTCCTCTAAACGCTCTTAACTCATGATCGCGAGCATTTCTTGTTTAATTACAAACCCAACACCAAGAAAAGAAACCTCAAACAGTTGCAGATGCCGCATTGCGTTATAAGAAATCAAACATGCAACGCGGTGTGCAGAAAACCTAAAGAAAAACGCCAAAGCGTTGCACCATTTTCAATTATGAAATTTGAAAAAAAAAATAAATTTTTTTTTTTTTTTTTCATTAGGCTGGCTGCATTTTGGTTTTGGGTCTGCTTTATATAGATTATATAAAGCAAGGCGACCGTTAATCAAATAATAAAAAAAAAAAAAAAAAACAAAAGCTTTACCAATAGTAAAACGAACGCTGGCTTGCCAACTTTTGAATACTCTTACCAAAACAAAAGTTGCGCAGCAAGAAAGAAGAAGAAATCACGAACTAAATAGTCAGTTATCGATAAATCGATAAGTAATCAGAGTTTCGCAAAATTCACGTGGTTAATATAGGTTAGTCTTCTATTTCATACAGTGCTGGTCAAAAAAACTTGAACGATGATGAAAAAATTACTCCTATTTCAAATTCAGATTTTTTAATGCATTACAATAGAATAGCAAGGTAATGCAAAGCAAAACCCATTCATTATACGGGGAGATATCCAAATTTTATGCACATTCCGAAGATCAGTCAATTTTACTTGCAAGCGCGTAGCTGAAACTGGATCGAATTCAAATCGAAGGCCTTCTGGGAGGCCAAGAAAAAAATCGAAACTAACTGACGACGGAATTGGGATAATAAGCAAAAAAAAAAAAGATTCAACACAGCGCTGGATATTGAAGCTGAAATCAACCAAAGTCAAGACATTTCGATGTCGGAGTCAACAGTTCAATGACGACTGAGAGAAAAGGCTATATTCGTTCGTGTTGCCATATATACGTGAAGTCAATCGTAATGATAATGATCTCAAACACATTTCGAAACATTGTATTAAATTTTTGAGAAAGAAATAAGAAGAAATTACTGGATCATCCCATACAATCACCCGATCTGAGCCCGATTGAATTGCTTTGGGAAGAAATCGATCGAGAAGTCAGAAAACTTCGACCAAATCCAATCAAAGCGATATCTGGAACTGTCTTCAATCAGCGTTGAACAATATCAAACTTGAGACGTTGCCAAAAATGGTCGAAAAAGTGCCTAGATGGATACTTCGACACTACCTATAATAATTTTCAATTCATTTATCATGTTCATATATGTGCTTGAAAATTTTAGCTAAGCTTCAGTTATGCACATTCTCTCGGAAATTGTACGAGTAAAACTTTTTCTATACATGAAACAGGAGTGAAAAGTCGAAAAATTGTATTTTTTATTAACCGTCAAGTTTTTTTGACCGGCAGTGTAGGTGTGTGATTAAATTGAAAGGTGAATTTTTAATTTAATCTTCCAAGGTTTTTTCAATCGATAATTTTTTCCATGATATCTAATCATCACGTCAAGCAAGTCAAAGAAATGGTGCTTGCAAATCGTCAATTGACTATTAGAGACATCGCTGATAGTTTGGGAATATCACTTGGATCGGTGCAGGCGATTTTGAGTGACGAGTTGTGCTTGAGAAGAGTCCAATCTCAAATGGTGCCAAAATCACTCAATTTTTATGTAATGTATTAGCATCTAAGGCCGTTTTTTGTGACTTCAAAGGCTCCTAGACGGATCGCGCGATTTCAACAAATGAGTTATCAATCGAAAGCTATTTACACCTAGATGTGCAATAAGGTGTTATTTTTTCGATTAAATCTAGGTTTTGGTGGATATCGCTAAAATAAAATTTCAATCATTGCTATAAAAAGTGCGAAAAGGAAGGTCGATTGAAATTACTATGCGTGGGTGTGAAAAAGCGTGTATGTGTAAGAAGCAAAGTTTGCTCTCTTTGGTTTCTCTTTGATATTATTTTGCAATTGTGCATTGAAAACAATAGGTGTAAACGGCACGGCTAATCTGTGTCTTTTTTTTTGGTACCTTGGTTTCAGTCAATCGCAGCTGCCCTTTAAAGCACACTTCGTCTTTTTACCCCTTAGTTTTTTTTTTTTTTTGACACCAATAGTCTGTGGACACCCTTTTCGCCTTCGTCATGGATCAAACGTGGGCGACCTATGGCATTTTCTTAAAAATCTTTGCACATTGTTTGCGAAATTTTGTATGGTTTTGTTGATTACAGATTTTCGAAAGAACCCTTCCGGCCACTGTGCACTGTGCTCACTCAGCAAAGTAGAGTGTATAGTGTAGTCGGCTAAGTTCCAATTGTAATCATTCCACTAGTTGCACTATGCGCACCCTGCGCTGCCAATTGCTTATAAACACCAAGGTACACCTTGTGACTGTACCATAACTTTGATTGTTTTGCAAATGCTGCAGTGTATCTTGTAGATACAAAAATTGCATCGCAGCGCGTGCCACAGCTCAGCGCGCCAAACTGCAGTTAAATGTTGGCTCATAACGTTTGCTTACTCCGTATCTTCCTCTCCCTCTATCTATCTATGTATCTTTGTCTCGCTCTCTATCTATCTGCAACAACAGCTGCTGCTGCTACTGTCGCGGGGATTGTGCGGGTGGCTTTGGGCTGGCAGTTGTTTTTATTAATTACATGGCAAGAGGCACTCAGCAGGCGGCATCGCCATCGCCATTGCCGTCGCCGTCGCCTTTGTTGTTGTTGGTTGCGCATGCGCCACAAATTTGTTGCATTTATGCGAGATATTTATTATGATTTCATTTTCCTTAGCGCTGTTTGTTTTATGAATGCGCTGTGTGAAAATCAACAACAACAACAACAACAAAGCCAACAATACAAAAAAATAACAAAACTTATGAAAAATTTTACAAGCAGATTGCATTGTGCGATTGGCCAGTCGATCCGGATGATGTAATCTTCCATTAAGCTTTAGATTTCATGTGTGCTGTAAGCCAGATGAACGTTATGGCGGAGTGGGTTCTAAATTCTCTTTCGCACTATGATCACTATAGTGCTACTACCCAATTTTAAAGAAACTTATTCCAGACTTCTAGGGCCAGCTTCCTAAAACCGCCTCTATAGTAATCTATTTCATCTTGTCCAGATAATATTGTTCTTAATTTTGATTCTACTTGGATCACTATAGTGCTTAATGCATCATGTTTAAAGTTATACAGAATCTTTGATATTTCGAGGTGCTCCAGAACTTTAGAACCGTCATTGTGGAAGCTTTAGAGTGTGCATCATGCTTATTACCAGCTTTGGAATATCTAATATTCATCATTCATTATCATTAGTGAAGACAGTTCTTTGTTAAAAATTTCTAAATCTTTCAATCCTTCTTGACTTCAGTGGCGAGTCCAGTTAAACATTTTGGCGGAGTGGGTTCTAAATTCCCTTTCGCAGTGTGATCACTAAAGTGCTACTACCCAATTTTGAAGAAACTCATTCCAAACTTCTAGGGACAGCTTTCTATAACCGCCCATGTGCTAATTTTTTTCATCTGGATGCAGATTAAAGTTTTGAGCAAGTGAGTTCTCAATTCTGCGCCTACTCTCATCACTACAGTGCTTTATAGATGATCTATAGAGATATAAAGAATCTTATATATTTCGAGGGGCTTCAGCACTCTAGAACCATCTTTCTACAGCCGCCCTTATAGTAAGCCATTGTGGAAGCCTTTGAGTGTGCCAGATCTTTAATCATCATTAGTGAAGACAGTTCCTTGTGCTTAATGTTGAATTGATTTAAGGCACCTTCTTCTGGGGGCTCTAAATGCCATTCCTAGTGTGATCATTACAAAGCTACTACATCTAACAGCAAATTTGAAATCTTAAAGAGACTGCAACAACTATTACCCTAGGACCGCTCCTTAAGCAAGCCCATCCAAATATTTAATATCTAATCATTAGTGAAGACAGTTCCATGTTTTATATTCCTTTTCCTGACTGTGGCCACTAGAAGTTACCGATAAAATCTTCTTTTAAGCTTTAGATTTTATAACTGCCTGACAAAAAAATGCCATAGTTGGGCTCCAAATTTTATTGCCAAGCTGCTCACGTTAGCTTCGTGTTCAATTTTTTAAAAAAATATGTCGCATGCTCGAGGTCCCTCGAATCGTCGACCTCGTCAAGAAGACGTTCATATGATCTTTTAATTCAAGCGCCTTCTTTCAACACTTTTAAGAAACTTAGATCTTCTGGTAGTGCTTGGGGAACCTCGAATCTTCTACAACGCCAAGAGGACGTTCATATGATTTTTTAATTCAAGCGCCTACTTTCAACACTTTTAAGAAACTTAGATCTTCTGGGAGTGCTTGGCGTCCCTCGAATCTTCTATAACGCCAAGAGGACGTTCATATGATCTTTTAATTCAAGCGCCTACTTTCAACACTTCTAAGAAACTTAGATCTTCTGGGAGTGCTTGGCGTCCCCCGACTCTTCTACAACGCCAAGAGGACGTTCATATGATCTTTTAATTCAAGTGCACTCGTCTTCATCTTTTGGCCAGTTGATCCTAATGATGTAATTTTCCATTTACTGCCAAAATTCGTTAAAGCAGTTGATAACACCAGACAAAAATTTAATGTAGGTGCGTTCTAAAGTTCTTTCACAGACCCTATCTTTTTTTTCTGACTTTGAAGTTGGCCACTTGAGGAAAAATAATTTCTTATTTTTTTTAAGTATGTTTCTTAAATATGTCAATCACCATTTTTTTTTTCAAACACGTGTTTTTATACGTTCTTTATTTGGTGCGAATATGAATCAAATCGAATTGGTGGAACAATGTTAAAAAAAAATAAAACAAAAAATTTTTTTATGTTTTTTTAAAAATATGTAAGAAAAAATTTAATTTTTTTGTCATAAATTGGCAAAAATTATAATACATTGTTATAATAATTAATAGAATATATACTTCTTGCTTTTATGATGAAAAAACCTGATTCATTTTGTAGGTAAATATAAAAATATTAACATTGCTTAGATTTTTAAAATTAAGCCGCAACGCGTTAAGTTTAAAAACTGAAATTTTTCCAAATATTTTTTTAATAATTAATGACCGTGTCTCAATATATTAATAGTCATAAAAAACGATTTTTTACAAATACGCATCTAAAACTTCTCGCTTTCCACGCTCTATCTCAACAGCGATATTAGTTTGGTACAAATAGTAAAGACCCTTGAAAAAATTGGTCTGAATTTTATGAGTGACAGGGCTACCATCATTGATTGGAGCCGCTTAACCTAACCTTACCTTCAAAAACCCCATTAGGTGAGGTATATTGGAGGTTATATAAGAACGCTGACGTGTCAGGGTTGCCATCATTGATTTGAGCCGCTGAACCTAATTACTAGGTCCAAAAAATCGCAGTAGCCAAGAATTCTAAGCTAACCTCCAAAGACCACTTTAGGCAAGGTATATTGGAGGTTATATAAGAACCCTGACGTGTCTGGAATACCATCAGGGTTGCCATCATTGATTTGAGGCGCTAAACCTAATTACTAGTCCAAAAAATCCCAGTATCCCAGTATTCTAAGCTAAGCTCCAAAGACCCCATTAGGGAGGTTATATGTATAAAAACGCTGACGTGTCTGGGATATTCGGATCTCGGAGTCATATAAAAAAAATCGTCGGACACCCGGACTTAAAAAAGAGATTTAATGGGGTGTTTTGAAATTACGGAAAAAAAAAAAATTTTATTGTGTTGGAAGCTTCAAAAGACTTCAGTATGTTTGGCTTTTGAGATAATCTTAAAAATATCTACTTTAATTGGGTTTTTAAGATTATTTCAAAAGCCATACGTGCTAGAATTTTTTTGAAATTGTATTCGAGTTGAGCGAGCACAAAAATATTTAAAAAAAGAGGAAAACCATAACTCGAAAAAATTTGTGTGGAGTTTTTCGGCATTATCTTAGAACGCTGAAGTGCTGGGATTTTTTGGATCTCGAGTTTGGATTTAGCGAAAACCATAACTCGAAAAAATTTGTATGCTGTTTTTCGGTATTATCTCAGAACGCTGATGTGCTGGGATTTTTTGGATCTCGAGTTTGGATTTAGCGAAAATCATAACTCGAAAAAATTTGTATGCTGTTTTTCGGTATTATCTCAGAACGCTGATGTGCTGGGATTTTTTGGATCTCGAGTTTGGATTTAGCGAAAACCATGACTCGAAAAAATTTGTATGCTGTTTTTCGGTATTATCTCAGAACGCTGATGTGCTGGGATTTTTCGGATCTCGAGTTTGGATTTAAAGCCCATACGCAGTTCGAAAAATTTCGAACGGAATGACAAAGCTTCATATAAAAAACAAAAAACCCATATCCTATTTACATGATTACTAACTCGTAAAAGCAATTTGATTCCAATATCTTTCTGCTTTAGAAATTGTTTTTTCCATCATTTCCGTATAAGTGAAATGGGTTCACTTTATACTGAAAGCTGCCCTGGTACATTGGCTCAAACGTGAACACTTCGAGAAAACTATCTAGCATTATTCAGTTTCTTCATAAATCGAGCATCGCATTATAGCTACATCGATATATCGATAAGTATATATCGTGAATACCCAGAAGCTCGACAATTGCCTTATACATATATACAAAAAAGCAACACGTAAAAAAATAGAATTGGAAAGGTAGGTGCATAATAAACCCAAGTAACATGGGCCTAGCCAGAATTGCGCGTGTGTGTAGAGATAAAGTTCCCAGGGCTTGAGAGCTCTTTCCAGACGCAGCTGAGACTTGGGTAAGACGAGCACAACACTAGTCTCAGGAAGCTGATGGCGTACGCCCTGTACAACATATAGGTAACACTTATACCATATTATGCCCAGAGACTCATCCGTTTGAGAACCCCAACAACATGTTCATATAATATGCCAGATTTGAGTTCTTAAAAGGTTCTCAGCCTTGAACTGTTTTGTGGGATTTTTTGTGGGTTTTTTTTGTTTTTTTTCCAAGATATGC
This sequence comes from Chymomyza fuscimana, assembly GCA_949987675.1. Taxonomy (NCBI): domain Eukaryota; kingdom Metazoa; phylum Arthropoda; class Insecta; order Diptera; family Drosophilidae; genus Chymomyza; species Chymomyza fuscimana. The sequence goes on along the minus strand of OX465090.1, from coordinate 31,389,436 downwards.
TGAGCGCGCAGATTATATGCGCTACTATACATAGAAGTTCCATATACGATACAGACGTGTACAATGTAATAGGATCAGTTGGTTGGTAATCCAAGCATTTGGTTGCTGCTGGCTGAGAAAAGTTGACTTTGGCCATAGATCCATGAGAACTTTTATAGTTAGTCTGAGTAAGTATATCAATATATTTTATATGCTGGAATTTGATTTCCTGCTTCATTAAAAAAACTCAACGCGTGCCGCAGTTGGCCAGAGTACAGCAACAAAAAGAGTTCTTTGGAGTTTGGTGGGTTTTGTTGTTTTTTGTTGTTTTTTTTGTTTTCTTACAAGAGCTAGCGTCACGTTCTCTACATAAATATACATAAAAGGTAATGCCCACATCCGTCCGGATGAAGCCTCAATGAGTTTTCGATTGAAAAGTGTCATCTTTTCAAGCGCTGCGCCGCATAAACCATAAATAATAATAAATATAATGATAAGATAAAAACCAAGAAACCTTCTCACACGATCAGAGCAAAATCAAATAAAGATATTATGTACTTAGCAAATGGCTCTGTGTGATGCACATAAAACGCCAGGGATGTTGTTGCCCTAGTTGCTTATTGCTCAAACAAATTGATTGACTCTGCTTGACGCTGCTCCTCCCTACTCTACTGATAAGGCAGGTGTCAATCTGGTATCCCAAGTATTCCGTGTGATTTCATTTCTGTTGCTGGCTATATCAATATTTGCATTATGGCTGCATTTTTTATCGCAGCATTTTAACCAGAGCACCCACAGTCAATAGCTGTTGCCCTAACTGATTGGCTGGACAAACAAAGCTGTTAAGCCTTTGGGCAACTCCAATTCCACAAAACCCAACCCAACAGTCATCCAACTTTGTTTTGAGCCAGCAGAATGGTTCTAATTGTTAGAACGAAGGTTTACTTGCAGAATTCTTGAATCGAGCAGCTTTAAGGCGCCTTGAACGCGTTTCTTGCAGAGTTCCATTGCATGCAATGCCAAGTCAAGTCAAGTCAAGTCAAGTACGTCCAACGTCCATTAGATACTGCTAAACAAACCCCCCCCCCCCCCCCGTTTCCCGCGCGAACACACAAACATCTCTAAGACTTATCCAAGTATCCAAGCAAGAGCGAGCTGAATCATGCATCAAGTCTTACAGTGGGCGCATTGTTTGCTTATGCGCTCAAAATTTTTGGAAATTCGAAAGCTTTAGCGTAAGTATTTTTTTTTTTAAAAAAAATTTCTACATAATTTTCAAAAATGCTTAAGCTTGTTTTATGCCAAATAAAGAAAAAATAAAAAAAAGCAAAAAAATAAACCAAATAAATTTTTTAGCATGCAAATAATTTTTTATACCCTGTACCTATAGGTACAAAGGGTATACTAGATTTGTGCAATGTATGTAACGGACAGAAGGAGGCGTGGCAGACCCCAAGTCCTTTATACCAAAATGCTTATCATAACCTCGGGTAGCGATTGAGCCATGTCCGTCCGTCCGTCCGTCCGTCCGTCCGTCCGTCCGTCCGTCCGTCTGTCCGTCCGTATGAACGCCTAGATCTCGGAGACTATAAGAGCTAGAGACACGGAACTTTACCTGCTGGTGCGCATATTTCCTAAGCAGATGAAGTTTGTTGAATCATGTCAATATCTTTCCCCGTTCCCCCGCAGTAGAGTTTCGCGGTTTTTAGCTACACCGTTTAATATTTTCATTTGAAATTTAACAGAGCGATGCGTTGTGGATACATGCATCTATGTGTAAAAAATGAACAAAATCGGACAAATATAGCAAAAGTTTTAGTCAAAAATGTTCAAATTTCACCACCCTTGCCTATAAACTGCGTCAATATTTGACTCCTCGTAATTATGGTTACAAGTGACCTAGAATCACAATTTTTGGTAAGCTAATTCATGTGGCTCTAAAAAACAAATCCACATCCAAATTTTATCGATGTGGTCCCCCCACCCCCCGCAATCGATTTACCGTGTTTTCTCCCACACCCCTCTACATACCAACTTGAAACTTACCCAATATAATTAAAATAGCTTCTTTGACGTAACTTTCGATTTTCATCAAAATCGGTACAAATTTACGGAACTTATAGGTATAAATATCGTTTTGCACCAAAAAAAAAAAAAAATCCAATTGGAAAGTACTTAGATGGAATATGCAGGAAAAATTTTTTCGAGACAAAAGGTACAGGGTATTCCACTGTCGGGCACCGCCTCGACTGTACCACATTTTTTTTTTTTGAATATGCAAGTTTATAAAAAAATCAGTTTTATAAACGTAATTTTTTTGCAAATAATTTTGTAAATTTTTTTATAATGCTTGTTTATGCTAAAAAATCGTTTTTGATGCAAATATTATTTTTTTTCAGCTACAATTTTTTTTTATTTTTAAAGCAATAATCTTAATATCTATGCAAATATAAACAACACGACATAGCCGAAAGCCGTAGTAGCTAGTGCTATTATATTTTATGTTAATTATTAGTTTTTATACCCTGTACCTATAGGTACAAAGGGTATACTAGATTTGTGCAATGTATGTAACGGACAGAAGGAGGCGTGGCAGACCCCAAGTCCTTTATACCAAAATGCTTATCATAACCTCGGGTAGCGATTGAGCCATGTCCGTCCGTCCGTCCGTCCGTCCGTCCGTCTGTCCGTCCGTATGAACGCCTAGATCTCGGAGACTATAAGAGCTAGAGACACGGAACTTTACCTGCTGGTGCGCATATTTCCTAAGCAGATGAAGTTTGTTGAATCATGTCAATATCTTTCCCCGTTCCCCCGCAGTAGAGTTTCGCGGTTTTTAGCTACACCGTTTAATATTTTCATTTGAAATTTAACAGAGCGATGCGTTGTGGATACATGCATCTATGTGTAAAAAATGAACAAAATCGGACAAATATAGCAAAAGTTTTAGTCAAAAATGTTCAAATTTCACCACCCTTGCCTATAAACTGCGTCAATATTTGACTCCTCGTAATTATGGTTACAAGTGACCTAGAATGACAATTTTTGGTAAGCTCATTCATGTGGCTCTAAAAAACAAATCCACATCCAAATTTTATCGATGTGGTCCCCCCACCCCCCGCAATCGATTTACCGTGTTTTCTCCCACACCCCTCTACATACCAACTTGAAACTTACCCCGTATACTTTTAATAAATTCTTTGTTGTAACATTCGAGTTTCATCAAAATGGGTAAAAATTTAGGGAACTTATAGGTATAAATATCGAATTTCACCAAAAAAAAAAAAAATCCAATTGGAAGGTTCTTAGAAGGAATATGCAGGAAAAATTTTTTCGAGACAAAAGGTACAGGGTATTCCACTGTCGGGCACCGCCTCGACTGTACCACATTTTTTTTTTTTGAATATGCAAGTTTATAAAAAAAGCAGTTTTATAAACGTAATTTTTTTGCAAATAATTTTGTAAATTTTTGTATAATGCTTGTTTATGCTAAAAAATCGTTTTTGATGCAAATATTATTTTTTTTCAGCTACAATTTTTTTTTATTTTTAAAGCAATAATCTTAATATCTATGCAAATATAAACAACACGACATAGCCGAAAGCCGTAGTTGCTAGTGCTATTATATTTTATGTTAATTATTAGTTTTTTTTAACTATTATTATGATTGTAAATAAATAAATAAATAAATAAAAATCTAAGCAAATAGATAGGTTTTGTATAACTAACGAAACTTATGCGCATATTTTTTTTAGAGCTATTTTAATTCAAGTTAATTTTTATACACTTAATCTTAAGCGTCACGAAATAGACGTGGAGTATAATGTTCTTAAAATAAAAAGTTCAGGCCTTTTCTACTTAGTTATTAAATTGTAATAAATATTTATTATGGCATTAGTGTCATGAGTCTTTGCAAATTACCAATCGTCTTTTTTATGCAAAAAAGCTTGCAATCGTTGTTAAAATATTATTTCAAAATTCACTTTTTTTTTTTTCAAATGATAAACTTTCTTTAAATAATTTTCTTAATTTGCAAGCAAGCAAGAAACATACTTATTGAAATTAAATTTTACTCTTATAACCGTTTGTATGGAATTAAAATTTTTTTTCGAATATGAAATTTACAAAAAAAAAAAATGTTTATTCTTATAATCGTTTGTATGCAAATTACGATAGCGAAAATTTAAAAATAAAATAAAACAATATGAAAAACATTTTTACGTTCCTTGCTGCTACATTATGTTCAAATTGATACATGCTAAAAATCGTTTTTTATGCAAATATGTTTATTTCAAGTTCTGATTTTTAAAGCAAATAAATAAATAAATAAAGCAATAAAAGTTTTTAAAAAATTTGCGTTTTTTATGCAAATTTATTTTTTAATGCGCAATTTTGCTATAATAACTGTTTTTTTGCAAAACAGCAAATGAATTTATGAAAATAATTTATTTTATGCAATTTACCTTGCAATCTTTGTAATACGTTAATTTATGGTAATAGGCATTATTATTTCTTTTATTTGCCTAATAAATATTTTATTTTGTTTAATTTATGCAAATAAACTATTTTTTAAATGCAAATAATCGTATTTAAAATGAAAATAGAAAGTTTTTGAAGAATTTTCGATTTTTATGCAAATAGGGGCCGCACCCAAATTACGTGACTTAAATTTTGTACATTTTGACACATATAATTTTATAAGTCCTTTTATATGCAAAAATATAATAATATTTAAAGCTAATAAACCTTTTGTTATGCAAATAAGTTTTTTTTTTAAAAAAAAATCAATTTCTTTAGTGCAAATCGTCATATTTAACTTGCAAATAGAAAAGCTTTAAAAACTTTGCTTTGATTTTTATAAAAATATTCTTTTTGAGATTGAGTTTTACTCTTATTACCGTTTTGTATGCAAATATAATTTTGCTTTAAAAAGAAAATTTTACGTTCATTACTAATATGCTTAATCATGCTATAAATCCTTTTTTATGCAAATATTTTTTTTTTCTAGTTTGAAGTACCATTTTATATATATAGAAAAAAAGTCTTTAAAAAATTTCCGATTTTTATGCAATTATTATAATGTGCCATTTTATTATAATATAATAATTGTTTTGCAATTTACCTTGGAATACTTGTTATGACGCTTTTTTTTAGGTAATAGCCATATTTTATGCAAAAGAAGCTTTAATTCTGTAAAATGAAAAGCAAATATTATTTTAATGCAAATAATCAGATTTAAAATAATGAGAATAAGTTGTTTTAGAACTTTGTGTGCAATTTTTTTTAAATAATTGCTGCTTTGCAAATCAAATGCTTTTATAAGTAATTTTTGCATGCAACTGAGCTTGCAATAATTGTTTTATATGCAAACGAACATAATGTTTTGCAAAATGCAAATGCCTTAGAAATAGGAAAGATTCGATTATCTTTTAATTTTTATGCAAATATCTTTGTTGCTATTAAGTTTTACTCTTATTGTCGTTTTGTATGCAAATAAAATTTGTCATTTTGCAAATATATGCAAATCGATGTCTGTTTGTAGGAAACAAAAATCTGGCAAATACTTTTAATTAAAATATCCAAGCGACTTTAATTCCTTGTAGTATTCCTCGACGTCGGCATTGGGTATAAATATTCCAGTGCCTTAGTCTTCTCCAAGAGATTTCAACTGATCGCTAGAATACGATTTTAACATTTAGCTGAAGATTTTTGGGATTGTTCGATAGTCAAGCACTCCGTTTTATTAGAATTAGTATTAAAGACAGCTTTTACTAACAAAGTCTTATTTTTTATATTTTTTTTAACGTTTTCTGCCCACTGTGCGACGTAACATTCTTATGCCTTGAAATTTCGCGCGTAAAACCAACGAAGCAATCAACTTGGCTTGGTTAAGTCAAGGTGCCAACTTCAGGCCGTGTTCCGTGACGTGCCGTTCCAGCACATCCTCCCAAGCAATTACATTTTGTAAATTATTTTATTCATAATTCAATTAAATGCCAAGTATTTATTGAAAAAATCAATGTTGTAATTATTAGAGCGCTCATCAAAACCAAGTCATTGCTAAAAACTATAAAAGACAAATCAATTAAAGTCATAAAATTGTTTGCATGAGGCACCCCCCACTAGTTTCGCCCCCCCCCGGCTCACTGAATGCCATTCAATGGCGGGGCCAACAAACCCAATTAACCCACAACTAAGCAATGTCTCTTCTTGACAACTTATTTAATTATGGAAAATCATCATGGCTGAGAGCATTTCCTGTCTCTTCACTTAGGTATAGAGTGCCCTAAAGCGGCTGTATGCGTGTGCCCATTTCTAGAACCTTTCAAGACCCCGCGTCCATAGATCCATAGACCCATACCACATACGCATTTGATGGCCAGTTATCTACTACTTTGTCTACTCTTTTTTTGTTTTTTTTTTTATTTATTTTTTGTTATTCTTCTACTTGCTTAATAATTTCTCCGCATTTATGGTGTGAGTGTCTCCGCGGATCGCGCGCTCCATCGACTTGCTCCAAGAATTTTAAACAGTCTGGCCAATTGCCCAGTCTATGTAGTACTCTTCTCTCTTGGCTTTCATAATTTGATTGGGTGGGCAATGATCGGATCTGAACTCTTATAAGAGTTTTGTTTTTATTTTTTGTTAACAGTTGATACATGCTCAAGATATATTGAGAAAGCTTTTTTTAGGAAATATTTCACTAATTAGTACAGCAGTCATGTAGCACTTCTATGGAGCTTTGTAAATTTGAAAGAACTCTCGGCCTTTTTAATTTTCTCTAACATAGACCAAAAGATGCAAGCACAGTGCGGCAGCATAATCCAACAATTGCAAGGTGGCGCAATGCGCTGGTACTTTTTTCGTGTCTCTCTCTAAAAGAGAGCGCTGCTGCAATTTTTGTATGGTAGCTATATGAAATAGTGCAGCAATTTTTAGCAAATTTGGCAAAAATGTTTAGACTTGTATGGAACACATAAAAAGTACACCCCAATTTTTTTTGATTATTTCTTTTAGATATCGTAAGAAATTTTATGTCAGTTATATTTTGCTTTAGTCTAAACATTTTTGTGAAGTTTGATCAAAATCGGTGCAACACATCATATAGCTACCTTACAAAATTGAACCAGTTCTCCGCGCAGCCAAACTACACGCGCACTTCTTTGCGCCACCTTGTAAAATTCATTGCATCATAACGCTAAGCCATGTTAAAAATATTTTTGAGCTAAGATCAAGCATTTTTAAAGTTTTCCAAGCATACAATGTCAATCTAATATACGTCCCGATTTGCCGAATCTGCCTTCATACGCATTGAAGTGGAAGGGTTAAGTAAATTTCCACGTTTACTTCTTTATTAGGCTCACAATAATCATAATAATAAATATAATGGCTCTGGCTTGATTTTTAAGGTATAAAACTGGTTTATAGCTAGTTGAAATTTGTAGAAGAGAAGCTCTAAGATTTATAATTTTTTTTTTTCAAAATTTCTTCGCAAATTATTGTAATAAAAATGTGGTACAGTCGAGGCGGTGCCCGACAGTGGAATACCCTGTACCTTTTGTGTCAAAAAAATTTTTCCTGCATATTCCATCTAAGAACTTTCCAATTGGAATTTATTTTTTTTTGGTGAAAATCGATATTTATACCTATAAGTTCCCTAAATTTTTACCGATTTTGATGAAACTCGAATGTTACGTCAAAGAAGTTATTTAAAGTATACGGGGTAAGTTTCAAGTTGGTATGTTGAGGGGTGTGGGAGAAAACACGGTAAATGGATTGCGGGGGGTGGGGGGACCGCATCGATAAAATTTGGATGTGGGTTTGTTCATTAGAGCCACATGAATGAGCTTACCAAAAATTGTGATTCTAGGTCAGTTGTAGCCATAATTGCGTAGGGTCAAATATTGACGCAGTTTATAGGCAAGGGGTGGTGAAATTTGCACAATTTTGACTATAACTTCTGTTGTATTTGTCCGATTTTGTTCATTTTTTACACATAGATGCATGTAGCTACAACGCATCGCTCTGTTAAATTTCAGGTGAAAATACTTAACGGTGTGGCTAAAAACCGCGAAACTCTACTGCGGGGGAACGGGGAAAGATATTGACATGATTCAACAAACTTCATCTGCTTAGGAAATATGCGCACCAGCTGGTAAAGTTTCGTGTCTCTAGCTCTTATAGTCTCTGAGATCTAGGCGTTCATACGGACGGACAGACGGACGGACGGACGGACGGACGGACGGACGGACGGACGGACATGGCTCAATCGCTACCCGAGGTTATGATAAGCATTTTGGTATAAAGGACTTGGGGTCTGCCACGCCTCCTTCTGTCCGTTACATACATTGCACAAATCTAGTATACCCTTTGTACCTATAGGTACAGGGTATAAAAATTTGAGCTTCATGGAAATTTCTGATTTCAACTTTTGTAGCAAGTCTAATTGAAAAATTAGGTTTAAGTTCTACACAGGTAATACGTGGTAAATTTAATGACCCAACTGTGGCTCGTAAAATGCGTCAAGCTTTGGGGCTGATGAAGTGGCACTTAAGTAACCAACCAAAGCATCGAACGTGTCAACATAAAAAATTGTGCCCAAGACCGGGACACAGCAGCTCCGATGATGTTGCTGGCTTCGAACGATATGAACGGATGCATGGCGTGGGCAGATACAGATACAGATACATACACATACATACAAAGTTCTAGCATCATTTTGATCCATACAGAGGTTAGAGTCATTTCCTTTTGGACTTTGGGCTCAATGGCTTTGCAGTTGGCATACTAAGTAAGTGAAGGAATCTGTGAGCAGAGAGCTGCCATTAAAATGGTACTTGTGGATGATCATAATCATGATCATGTGGCTCCACCATTGCGATTTTTTTGAGGTCGGCCAACCAACCGTCTCGAACGTTGTCTGGGTCTTGGTCTCTCGCACATTTAATGACATTTTGAGTGGCATGCGTCGCATACTAATTGTATCTGTGTATCTGTGTAGCTGTAAGCGTGCGTATCTGTGTATCTGTGCATCCGATGCGTTAGGTTAGGTAAGTCTTAAAGCAAAGAGATATAGATGTAGTACGCCTACACTACGGTAGCTGCACTCTCCGTGGGAATCACTTAAAAAAGCAAAACAGCTACCAAAACAAATTTCAGTCGAAAATGTATTTTATGTGGAAAACGTGAGGATGCCAAAGAAGAAAACTTAAAGATACTTTTTTTTTTTTTTTTTCATTTTTGGTTTTGGTTTTTTGATGATTTGCCTACCTTTTTGGCTTATTTATATGCCAGGCCGATCATCAATGGCCCTCATAATGCGCATGCCGCCTGACATTCACCAGCAGCGGCATTGGAGTTAATGCCAGCAGCGACAAGGTGACATAATCAACAGCAGCCAACCCGCACTTGAACCTCAGCTGTGGATAGCCAGCCCCAACAAGTTAACAACCATTCAAAAGATATAGCTACATATGGAGCGACAAATTTTGCATACTCTTTCACAGACCACACGATAATGATATAAGAAGAAAGCAAAAATTTTCGGGAGCATCATCATCATCTATCAGTGCAAATTTTTCAATGTTTTTAAAATGCCAGATATGATCCAGTCTACACAAAATATTCTCTTTACTTCCAAGTAAATCATTAGAAGTATTATGCAGTCACACAAAAAAAAATTTAATTCTCGGTTTCGAGATCAGACCATGTTTACTATTTGTTTTTGGAATCGCTAAATCCGAATCCAAGCTCTACAAAAGCGCAGCACGTTAGGATTCTGGCGTAACCTCAATAAAGGAGATATTTTAAAGGTGACGTCAGGGGCCCTATGCTCCACAAGGAGAAGAGCACTACAGTAGTAGTAGTAGTAGAACCCACACATGCGGGGGTTTTTTGAAACTTGGATTTGGATTAGAAATTTATAATAAACACATGGACTTGAAAAAAATGTTTTTGGGGTTTATTGAGATTATATCAAAGTCCTGACGTGCTGAGGTTTTTTAGATCTTAGTTTCGGATCTGCGTCGTTTTTTTTTTGGTGTGGCTATGTTATTGATCTATCCTTTATTGTAGCTTATGAAAAAACCTTTTAAGCTGTCATGTCTCTAATATTTGATAAATCGATTTTACTGGCTATGCCAAAAAGCTACAGATGTGAAAAAATAGTTTCCTGTTAAGGATCGGAGTAGCTAGCCTAATAGTGTTCTGTGTATATCACAAATAGATACGAGATGTAGTCCTGCGTTGAGACTTTCAACAGAGTCAAAGATACGTAATCTTAAATTTGCAATTCGGGGATGCCAACTTTTTTCCCAAAAATATAATAGCTTTCTTTGAACGAAATTCCGATTTCTATACGCCTTTTGTATAGCATGTATAGATAAGTCAGGAAGATCTGTTTGAACTAAACTTGAGTAAAAGAATTTTGGCCATTACCGATTTTACTACGCATCATGACGTCACAGTAACAAAGAATTTTGCTAAAAAACTGGTTCCAAATTTAAGAAAGAAATCTAGTTGAACCAATTTCTGAACTTTATTTACATGCAACCTCTACCCATTATAGCATCTATAAAGACTGTTAAATCTTAGGACTTGACTCAATTAAATTAACGTCAATCACTCCAAAATTATAAGTAGGACTCAGCAGTGAATTAAACTCCAGTCCAACTATTAACAGACTAAAGAAGCTCTCTCTGTAGTTGATTGTTACACTCCAAGAGCGAACTAGCTCTAATGAATATTTTTTGTAGCACTTTAAACTACGTATAACTCTAGTTCCATAACCGAGTTTTTTTGAGCTATATATACTAGTACTTAAAAATAACAATATTTTTTATAAAATTAAAGAAGATTTAGTTTGTATTTTAGCTTGAGGTGTGTTCACTGAAATCCGATACAAGTTAAATCTGGGCCTTGAAATTATTTCAACAAACTTAACTAATAGCATTAAGTTGTGTATTTTTTTTTATGATCTTATTCCAAGTCAATATTTTTGAAGTCCCGTATATAGCTTGGGATGCAGGGCCGTCAAGAAAAGAAAAAAATTTCCAAATTATGTGAGACCTTCTGAATTTTATAAACTTTTGCAAAAAACTAAGAAAAATCATATTTTTCAAATCTACCCTTGAAAACTTAGCTGCCGGAGGAATTCAATACTCGGTAGACAAACCTAGTTAGATCCACATTAAAGCTAATGGGGATGTGAATCAGAGTGAGTTCTTCTCCGTGCCACCAAAGAAAATATTGAAAAATCATGTTCGTTGTATTGCTTTCTTGTTAAAAAGCTAAAGTCTAGAAGAAAATGGAAGAAAAATTTTGAAATCAGGTCGGATATTTCAAGCTCGTCATCTCATGCCGAAATCGTAGAAAATTCCATAGATAAACCTAATGCTGTCATTCCATATGTCACACCTTTTCAGAATTTCAAAATTTTCAGCTCAGTTTCATTTGAGCTCATGCATCCAATGCACACCAACTGCATGATCAATCCGATATACTCTGTCTTTAAGGTTATGACAACAACATCCTGAAAGAGGTCAAGTGATTGCCCAATGTGGCTGACTGACTAACTGACTGGATGGATGGCTACCGTTGTCGTTTGTATCTCATTGTGTTTTCTCATCAGGTGCGTGATCGTCATCGTCGTCATCGTCACCGTCTTCGTCGTCCGCGTTGAAATATGATACACATTGTGTATGCATGATCGTCCATTGTCATCAGCTCCAAACAACGATCAGCAATGAATTGTCGTCTCTAACCAACATCCCAGCTGAGTTACTTAGTCAAACGTGGCTCAGTTTCATTTACAAGAGCCGAGTAACACGCTGTTGGGTCTCATTGGAGTCCAGTGGCTGCAGTTTTGAGTTTTATCCCGTTCATTGGCATCCTGAGGAAGTCAGGTGCCTAATTGTTTCCGTTTAATGTCCCTCATTCAGTTGACAGTTTTTGTTTCTTTTTTTTTTCCTTATTGATTTTTCTTTCATTGTGTGGTTAATTTTCGACACCTGATCTTCAGCTGATAAGTGCTACAAGATTTTTTTATAGGATTCTCTTTTTTTTTTTTGTCTTGTAACCTTTGGCGAGTTCTAAGTGACATCTTATTGCGTACTGCATGAGAGAATTTAGGGTTTCCTTAAGTTTTGTGAGATTTTTCGTTTTTTTTTTTGGTCTTTCAGGTTTTTAAACTCTCATGGTCTGTAGAAGAACTCTTATGTTCAGTGAACTCTCAGGTGTCCCAAAGAAATTTTTTGCCTATTTTTTCAAGCAAATTTCTTTTATATGGAAAAGAAATCAAATGTCGGCATGACTGGCTGCTTCAATTATTAGCTTGCGAAATAATAGCTGGAACCGGAGTTCCAATCATAATTAGAATTAAAATTTGGCTTAACAGTCTCAGGCTTAATCCTTTTGAGGATTACATAGCATAGACAGCTCATTTCTACGAAGAAGAGTTTTCCCCTAACATTGCTTTCATCTCCAGCTTTTCCCACAGCTACAACAGAAGCTGCGATGGGGAACATCCTCTCAGCCATTAGGCTTTTATTGCAGTGCCCATTACTACTCCTATCACCAACCTAGTCTTGTTCTTGTGGAAATGCAGCTACTACGGACGTTCGAGATTTGATAACCGAAGCCAGTGTTCTGCCTAGGGTCTCACTGTCTCTCTAAATGCAGATATAGCATCTTACCAAAAAAAAAAAAACACTTATATTGGTGGACATTTTTTTTTTTTGAAATATCGTGCCCAAATTTATGTCAGCTGTATTTTGTTTTAGTCCAAACATTTGTGTTAAGTTTGATCAAAATTCATCCACTATTAAATATAGCTACCATACAAAATTGAACCAGTTTTCTGCGCAGCCAAGCTCGCGCACTTATTTGCGTCACCTTGTAAAATTCAGTGCATCAGGATGCTAAGCAATGTTGAAAATATTTTTGAGCGAAGATTTTGATTTTATAGAAAGATATATAGATTTCTATAAAATCAAAATCTTCGCAGCTACTGTCAACCATTCATAAAGTCTTCCAAGCTTTCACTGCAATCTCAATCCAATATTCTTCTTTATATTTTTAGATCGTGACTTTTTCTTTTTTTTTAAGTTCAATCAGTGTTGATCCTTTAACAAAAAGAAATATATCAACTGAACTGAAAATTTCTTCCACTCATAAAATCATCTGAATCCTCGTCGGTAACATACAAAAACCAAGAATCCAATATTTTTTTTATGATTACACTAGTTTACAAATTTAAGGTTCATCGAGTGAACCTTCGTAAAAAAGTGTTTTTGAGGGTAATTTGGGGTCGCGAAACACGAAAGTGACAATTTTTTTTTTTGTTTTTTCTTAAGAACCGTTTTCGAGATTTTTTCGAAAAACATGTTTTTGAGCACTTTTCGGAAGGTATTGATGTGCTCCTTACGGTGATATACGATATGTACAGATTAAGTAAAAATTATTGAAGTTACAAGCAACCAAAGTCGAAAAAATGGTTCCATAACTACTACAGTTTATATTCTATTTAGAAGATCTTAGAAGATCTCGAAATGCTGGTAAAAAAATTCTCTTTCAGCCCAAAGCTTAACATAATTTTTAAAAATTTTTTCTCGGTAATAAAAAGAAAACCGAAAATTTGTAATTTTAAAAAATGGTCGAAAATTACACTTTTTTCGACTTTGGTTGCTTGTAACTTCAATAATTTTTACTTAATCTGTACATATCGTATATCACCGTAAAGAGCACAAAACATGTTTTTCGAATAAAACTCGAGTACGATTCCTAGGAAAAAAAAATGATCGAATGAAAAATCTCGATCCCAAATTACCCTAAAAAACACTTTTTTACAAAGGTTCATTTTTCGTGTAAACTAGTGTTATCTAACCATAAAATCTTAAATTCAGTCTGTTTTTTTTTATCAGTGTATAGGTGTCGAAATTGTTAATATGTAATAATAGTAGGTATATAATATAATAAAATTCCATTAAAATTCTTAAGTTTTTTTTTTTTATCAGTATAAGTACTACGACTTTATAAATCTGGAAAAGAGGATTTAGAATTCGTTAAACCTTAATTGATTGGACTTTCTGATATTTTGGCTTACTTAGTGCTACTAGTCTGTTAACAGATATAGGTAATTTGAACTGCTTTTGGAACAGTTGTAATAGGGACGCTTGCTGCACACAGATACATACATATATATTTAGCATAACTTAACACAGATACATATAGTACATATGTATCTGTACTACAATTTTTAGTACCTTATTTATGCAACTGGCGCAGCTGATAAACGTAACCCCGACTAAATTGTAAGTTTATGCCAGGGATAAGCCCATGCTAATTGAAAATGTCAACTTGTGTGTATCTATCAGATACAAATACACACACACACGCACGGATGCACATTGAGTCAAGTAATTTGCATAGAATTAACTTAATAATCTGAGTTGCCAATTGGAGCAGACGTCGACGTCAACGTCTGCGCCAAACGCGACGCCAACGTTGGCGATGACCGTGGGAATTGTCAAGATTAATTTTATTTTAATTATTTTATCAAAATGTTTCACTCACACGCCGCGCACAGCTGCGACTGCGACGCCAACGTCGACTGCGACTGCGGCTTTAAGAGTTTGTTTTTATTTTTATTTTCCCTTTTGGAATTTTATTACATGAATTATTTGTTTTATTATCAAAAAGCCGCAGTTCGTATTATTATTATGGTTGTTGTTGTTGTTTTTAACGCCTCAAACGGCGGTAGGCGCGTCGCCTGATACTCTTTGCAGCGGCTATATGCAATTTAAATGCTTATATGCAACACATATTATTAGATTTGTGCAAAAAAAAAAAGTAAAAATTATACATTTAAAAAAATATGTAAAAAATTTTTCGAAACATTTTTTTTTAACTATGAACTGTTCTGCATTATTATTTTTTTAAAATCGTAAATTATGAAAGGCCATGGACTTAAAGTATTTCTGGTTCATCCTTTACAAACTTTTAACTTTTTTTTTTACGAAAATTTCACATTGAAAGAACATTTTTTAATTCGGGAAGAATTTTATACAAAGATAAAAAAACACTGTTACAACTTCTAGACATGAGAAGAAGTATATGAATAAAGTTATCGTCACTTGTTATCGAAATCACAAAATCTCTTTAAGATTGTATAGTAGTTTTTAACGGTCTAGCCTCAGGAATTAGTTAAGGAATACAAATTTTTGTATTATCTGAACACTGAATATGTTTAAAATAGAATATTAAAAAAATATATAGCATAATTTTTGACGTATTTAAATACAAAATGCTTATGCATAAAAAAAATTAAATTTTTTTGTTTAGAATTATTTCACTAAATTGATGTGGTTCATAATTAGCCTATACAATGAAGGAGTAAAAAGGAATTAAAAAATGCTGATTGGCATATTTAAGGTGTACATTAAAAAATATATATATGATTAAAAAAAAAAAAAATTGTATAGATCTTGTTTATTACATAGATTACATTTTTTTTTTAATTTTAAAAAAAATTAATTTTTTAGAATTATTTCACTTAATTCATATGGTTCCTTCCTAGGCGAGGAAGAAGCAAAATAGACATAAAAAATAAGAATATGTGATGGTTAATAAAGTAAAAAAATATGTTGTGAATAAGTCTTGTAGATAAATTTAAAAAAATGTATTTGTTCAAAAACATTATTAGCTTAACGAAAAACTGTGTTTTTTTTTAAATTAATTATTATTTTATTTTTTAACTAACGCATTATGTTTAAAAACTTAAATTTTTATGTATTTTTTTTTTCATATAATATTAAAAAAATATTTTTTTATTATTTGCGTCTTTTCGAAAAAAATTTGTATTTTTTAATATTGTTCAACCAAATCCATTTGATGCATTTTTAGTCTTAGGAAGGGGCTTAATGGAGTTAAAAATAAATGTGAATTAATATATTTAACAAATATACTAAACAAAACTTGGAAAAAAAAAATTATTTTTTTTAAATGAATATTTTTTTATATTTTATTTAACGCATTATGTTTAAAAACTGATATTTTTCTCATATTAAATTTTTTAAAATACATTATTATTATTATTTTTTTTCTAACATTGTTCAACCAAATCCATTTGCTGCATGTTTAGTCTAAGGAAGTGCTGAATTAATATATTTAAGGAACACACTTAAATAAAACAGAAAAAATTAAAAAGGAAATAAGAATATAAAAATAATTTATAATTTTTTAACATTGTTCAACCGAATCCCAGTTTTTGCATATTTAGTCAAAGGAACGACCTTAATGGTGTTTAAAACAAATGTAAATAAATATAGATTTAAGGAATATACTTAAAAAAAAAATTAAGAAAATTACAATTTTTTTATTAACAAAAAATAAGAATAAAAAATAATTTATAAAAAAAAAATTAATGGTGCTTAAAATAAATTTGAATTAATATATTTAAGGAACATACTTAAAAAACAAAACGTAAGAAAATTATAAATTTTTTTAAAAATAAATTCAAAAAAAAGAAAAAAAAAAGCAAAAAATTATAATAAGCCGCGTTGATTATTTTATAATTATTGTCTTTATTTAAAATAATTTAATATAATATAATATATAATAAAATAATTTTAATTTTTTGAAAAATGTAGTTTAAAACAAATGTGAATAAATATAGATTTAGGGAATACACATAAAAAAAATTAAGAAAATTAAAATTTTTTTTAAAAAAAAAAAGAATATTAAAATAATTTAAAAAAAAAAATTTTTTTAACTATGGAAGGGCCTCAATGGTGCTTAAAATAAATGTGAATTAATATATTTAAGGAACATACTTAAAAAAAAAAGGCAAAAGGGCAAAAAATTATAATAAGCCGCGTTGAATTTTTTATAATTATTTTCTTTATTTAAAATAATTTAATATTAATTTTTAAAATAAACAGCAGCTTTTTTTAAGAAAAAAACAGTTGAAAATTATGCCGCTAAGCGTTAAGTATAAAAAAAAATTTGAGAATAATTTTATTTTTACCTACAAATCGATGTTTTTAAAAATCGTTAAAAACCCCTTTTTGTGACTTAACCTGCTACTCTACTGGACTAGCTCAGAAAAGGGCATTCAATCTTCGGCACCCGAAACCAAATTTTTTGCGTACTGATTTTTTTTTTGTTTTAATGGGCCGCTTGGTCGCTGCTCCGCTTTTGTCACATAATGTGGTTCAACAATTAAATTAAACAGCTCTAAATAAAGCCAAGTAGCTGTGAGCAGCGCACATTTTGCATACTAATTTTTGCCAACTATATATATTTTTATGAACTGGTGTGTATATATATATATTTTTTTATTATTTTTTGGTCATTTATAGAGCAATCAAAATTGAAAGTGTCAATGGCTGCTGGACCACACCAAAGTGCCCCGATGCGGGGCAAGCACATGCTAGTAGCTTGCAACGTCGCGACGTTCTGGCTGTATGACAAGTTCCAGATAAATGTAAAGTGTTTTATGGAAAAGATGAAGGCCAACGACAAAAACAAAAAAAAAAAAAATAAGGTAAAACAATTTGTTGGAGTCTGCTGGTTATTTGTACCGCCGTCTGCAGTCTGAACCTTTTGAACTGTGTGCAAGACCGGTAGCCTTGGCTAGGCTGCATCTACGGCTTTCTTTGTAGATGTCATAACTTTTAATGATGCGTGGATTTGGGTTGATGACGCTCTGGGTCATAAAAAACACAAGGCACAGAGGGGGGGACTAGGCAACAACTGGACAGACGTTGAAATATGGAAACGGCCTAAATCTTGCCGCCAGAATGCAACGCAACTTAACGGGTGGCCAAAATCAGATCGCGATCTTTGAGACGACGGCGGCGGCTGCTCTTTGTGTGACACGATCATGCTCATAAGGTAACTCCAACTGGTATGGTTATTGTCGTTAGTGGCACTGTGCCGCATTATCACATCTTGTGCGCAAATATTAAACATCTTGTAAAGCTTTAAAGACGTTTATGTCATGTTTACTCTTGGCGGCTTTTTGATCTGCCCTGTAGCCAAGCTTTATCTGCTGAGTGTGTGTGTGTGTGTGTCTTTCTACTCTCTGTATGATGATGCTCCACATCCACACCAACATCAACGTCAGCGTCATCAACACGGCCGGAACTTGCCACATACCAAAAACACTCATTGAGTTGCCGCCTTCAACGCACAACGTCATCGTCATCGTCATTTTTATGACCTGTTGGTTCCTGTTTACCTTTCAAACAAGCCATAAGCAAATTGAAATAAGCTTTATGAGATGTCAAGTATTCTTAGATTTCCAACAAGATCATCGGCTGTGTGTGCGTCAGTAGAACTAGTATGACAAGTTTGGAGTCAAGTAATAGACGCCATCAACTTGAATGTTACTTCAACTGAGAAATTTTTGGATGATCGGAAGTAGAGTTAATATAGATGACATGATCGATGGTTCCGTTGGTTCATATGAACAACTTGGGTGATAAAATTACAAACATTTATCTGATAGCTCCAATAGCCATTCGAAGAAAACTTGCCACAGTCTCCAAGGGTATTCCGAAATTCTCCTAAATAGAGCTTTATTCTAATTTCAAAAATAAAAATGCAAATCAAAATCCCTGCCCAGTCACAGAGAATATGTCTGGTGGTTTCATCGTCTTCGGGACAGAGTCTACACTCTGAAGAATCCGATAGGGCAATTTTCTGTAGATGGTATATTACAGTGTGGTGCCCAGATAGGTATGCTACCAGGAGTTTTAAGTCTGCTCTGCCAAGACCTTTTGTCTAGATCATATCCAGAGGTTTGACAAGCGCTTTTGCTTGTTGCAGCCCGGTAAGAAGAGTCAGTATCACCTATGTTTGGTCTTGATTGTTGACCAACCAAAGGCGCAGGAGATGTAGTCGGGGTGGAGACACCCTGTCGTACTAGATCATCAGCGATCGTGTTTCCATCCACTGCTGAGTGTCCAGGTACCCAACATAGCACGACTCTGTTTAGGGAGCACAGAAGTTGGAGGTAATAATGGCATTCTTTAACCATCCTGGAGGAGATTCTCCATGATGATAGTGCCCTGATAGCTATCTGATATAATGAAGATGTTTGCTGCCCTAGTTCCCTTGTGAAGGTTACTATGGGCGCAGATCTCTATGTCATGAATCTCTGCTTGAAAGAGATACCCATTGCAATAGAGATTCTGGTGGTGGGTTCAGCGACTCCAACACCTACACCCTGTTCAGTTTTGGACTCATCCGTGAACCATTGTTGCCACCGGAGGTTTCCGCAGGGGCTGCCTTCAGCCCAAGTCTCTCGACTTGAGAATAGAAATCTAAATTTCTTATTGTGAGATAATTCCGTGATCATAAGATCTGATCTGGAGCATATCGATACATCAGGAAGTGCGACCAGTGTCACTTGCTAAGAGTTTAGATGTGATCTGGATACGTAGTAGACTCTGCATGGCTGACTTTTTTGATAAAAATGTGCAGTGGTGTAAGTCCAAGGACTGACTCCAAGACAGCTGTTGGACAGGTACGCATAGCTCACGAGAGGGATAGTCATACCAGTCTTTGAAGCTTGCTGAACTTCTTGCTGCGTCTTGGGCCACCACACAAGGGCTGCATATGTGACGGTATACTCATTCTATAATGTTAGGGCTGAAGCCCCATGTGCTGCCGAAGAAAAAAAATCTCATATAGTTAATACAAACTAGGGGGCTCCGCATGCCCTGGGCTGCGGTTACAGTCGGGATATGAATTTGTATAATCCCTTACACTTTGTTAAACTCTTCTTCAAACGAACCTATGAAGTTTCCAAATTCCATATGGTTTTAAGATTATTAGGAACTAGCCAAAACATTTTTAACCATACTATAGACGCCTATAAAAAGTGGGGTATGGTAATAAACTGTCCACAGTAATCTGAAATTGATATGACAACAAATTAAACGAAAATTACTGCATGGGCCAACCTTGACGACATTATCAAATGTTCGAGATTATTTACTCTTTAAAAACATTATTTACCTAACTGTAGAAGAACCCATTTCGAAGAAGCAGCTAGCTTCCAGTTTCTACTATAATCTTTCCACTTTCAATAGCTCACAATTTCGATTTCGTGATGTCTCACGAATAAGACTTTCAAATGATATTATTAATTAAATCAACAACAGCAGAGACTAAGTACGGGTCTAAATAAAAAAAAAAAAATTTCTTTGTTTTTGTCTGGTATTTACTGGGTCTTTGTGCGTTTTAATGGGCAACTGGTAGTAGGTTCAACTGGGTCAAAATCAGCATAAAAATCCGTATGTGATGGCTTGTGATTTGCGCTCAGCCAGCGAGGCAGACAACACCAACAACGTTTGTATCGGATTGGTATGGATTGGATTGGATTGGATCGGATCGCGCGATCAAGTAAATGTGGAAACTTATTGCAATTGTAATGCGTTGAATATTGATGAACAACCACGCGGCGCGGCGCACACGCAATATGCCTTGGAAAGAGGGCAAGGGGGTTAACAATCGAGAGGAACCTTCAAAATGTACTGTTAGGCTCAAGTTAATGCAGAGCCTATAATAATGTATAGATCTTTGGACAAATTGTTAGACACTATGCAACAAATTTCGATATTTTTTTTTGACACATTTGGAAGAATACGAGAAGGAAGCTATAAAGTTTCGATGTCGAAAATCAAAGTTCTGGAAAATTTTTGACTATTTTCGGCAAGGTTGGTACATACTTTGAGAAGTAAAGCAAGTAGCAAGGGGCTAGCATGGTTTAGTCCACAAAAGGTTGCGACGATTTTGCTTATTAAGCTTACAAGAGCTTCATACCAAATGTGTTGACATATATCTAAACTTTGCAATAATTTATGACCAAATCGTATGAAATTAGTAATTATTAATTTTTAATTTAAATAATATAAATTTTAAAATTCCATTTTATTAATATCTATAACTTATAGGCAGACCATATCCAAAACGCATAGTTCTATCAAAATTTCGATAGCATAAAGTCTAAAAAAATAAAAATTACACTAGTGGCACAGTGGTGCAGATTTCGAAAAAAGTGAACAAAATTCCTAGCATTTTGAACAATTTTGGGATTTTTGGTTTACTGGACCTCATAAAGTAACAAAAGTTAATGCATAAAATACCGACGTTTTTATTGCGAGTTGTCATTGTTCAGTAAAAATGTGGCAGAGAAGTAGATTATCAAAATATATCAAAGTAGGAGCAGTTCAAAATTTTTAATTCAAATTTTTAATATCGTTGATATAAACATACAAGATTGAAAAGATGAAGTTTAAGAAATGGCAGGGGTTTCTACAACAATTGACGTTTTTCGAAAGTTTCTAGAGACTGAGAGCAATAATAATGATTTTTGAAATCATCAAACGTTTTAGAAAATTTCGTTGGTGAACAAAAATGAAGAAATGGAATCCATAAAAAAAATTGCAAATTTCTTTAAATAAACTTAAAAAATATATTATGTATAAAAAAAAATTATATAATGAGCCCATATTTGTTCTGGGGAAGTTTGTCTGTACTACTGCTGTTCTTCTACCTGTAAAAAACTTTAGAAAAAACTTGATATATATATTTTTCGCTAAACTCAATGAAATAAAAAAAAGAAACTCTTTCAAACTTATTAAATCCATCAAAATTTTCACAAATCGCATTTTAGAAGCACATGTAACTTATTACACGTTCTAGAGCAAAGCACAGTGGGCCTGATTGTTTGTCATCAATTCAAAAAATTTGTAAAAAATATTCAAATTTTAATAGGTACAAAAAATATTTTTTGGATACTCTTGTATTAATTTTGTTTCCTTAGTAAAAATAGCAAAAGATAACAATTGCCATTCGCAAAGTTTTAGAAATAATTCGAATAATATTTTTCCAAATCGGAGTCGATGATTCTAGCAGCTAGCACTTTTTTCTGCTTTGTTATTATGTTATAATAATTTGTTTATGTATAATAATTAATATATATATATAAATACACTTTTCCAAATCATTACAGTGACACTTTTTTGTGTATAAGCTTAAGTTTCAATACAAATTAGCATAAATATAAGTAAAATGTAAGTATTTGTTGATAAAAGACGTCATTAATAATGCATTAGGTAGAAAAAAAAAATCAACAAAAAGGAGTCAGCGTGGTCGGAGCAGCTTGAAATTTATTTTAATTCTTATATAATAAATATATAATTGACAAGCCAGTTAGTTAGTCTTACAAATTTATGCCAAAAATTTGGCTTGCTGGCCCATTGTGCAAGGCTGGAATAGATTTGGGCAACGAAGGTGTGAGCGTGGTCGCAGCGGTCTGAAATTTATTTTAATTCTTATATAGGTTCAACCGGTTGACCCCTGGGGGGGATCACACATAGACTGGGTAGTCCTTAGTGGTTAATTCTTATATAATAAATATATAATTTTAATAAATATATGCCAAAAATTTGGCTTGTTGGCCCATTGTGCAAGGGTGGATAAGATTTGAACAACGAAGTACGATTGGCAGAGCATAACTTCTTTATGAGCTCTATAATTATGATCCAGCTGCAAAAGTTATTAAGAATGGAGACCCCAAATTAGCTATACATATAGGCTCATGTGAGCCTAATAAATGAGAAAACGTTGACATATTTACAAAACATACAACTACCCCTCAATACGTTCTCTTGTATGCGTTCACCATCTTCAACGCATATATGTAAAATTTGATGCAAAAAATTACAGAGTATCCCACTGTCGCACAGTGGCACGGAAGCCGAAAAAGCGATGCAAAAATCATATTTTCTAAACCAATTGAGATATTTTAATGAATTAAATTGTATTTGAAAGAAAAATGTTCAGGCTTTAAAAAAAGTACTCATACATGGTGCAAAAAATTACAGAGTATCCCACTGTCGCACAGTGGCACGGAAGCCGAAAAAGCGTTGCAAAAATCATATTTTCTAAACCAATTGAGATATTTTAATAAATTAAATTGTATTTGAAAGAAAAGCGTTCAGGCTTTATAATAAGTACTCATACATGGTGATATGATATCCGAGAGCTGCGCAATATGTTGCGGAAGTTGGATTTTGTTGCCTGTGCAACATTTCCCATTGAAAAATATGTACATATTTTTATCATATTTTCTAAACCAATTGAGATATTTTAATGAATTAAAACAATCATAAATATGAACTTTTATTCCAAAAATTTCAATTTTTTTTTATAGTTGAAAATATACTCAACTTTGACCGGCTGTGGCAACTAAACTATTCATCCGAATTGAATAAAATTTGTATTTTCTTGATCCTTGGAAAATTCTAAATCACATGCATGTATTGACTTTTCAAAATGTTTTCATCAAAATTCTGATTTTTGCAACGCTTTTGCGGCTGCCGTGCCACTGTGCGTCGTTCACTGGATTGTAACTGAAGCACGGTCTGTGCCGAAAAAAAATAAAAAAAAAAACAAACACCAAAAACGTATATTTCGAAATTTAGGTTCAATAACTGATGGATACGGGCCTACAAGACGGCATGACTTAGGTACAAAATACGCGTATCCAAAACTTACAGAGAGCCCAACATTGTTCATGTCGATTTCCAAGTCTCTAGGTATCGCTGATGATATGCAAATGATTCGAGGCAGACGACATTTTGCCCTATGGAGATACGTACGGTTTTGAGACCTGTGTCTGGGTTCGGGGTCTCTTCTTGGCCCCTCAGCTTAAATATGCAGACCAGACGCTGACGCTGTTTCCAATGACTCTACTCACAGTAGTACATACTCGTACTACTGTATATATATAAATTCAGCTTACATACTTACATGATTTCATTAGGTATTTGTTTTTTTTTTTTTGTGATTTTAATTTCGATTTCCAATTGAGGGTTTGCCTGAAGTGTCTTGTCTCTGTCCAAGCATTTCCGCTACTGAGCTGAGTTTATCTCACTCTGGACAACGCGCTTCCTGTCACTCCATGCATAATTGCTGGTCCGAAAAACCACATTGACCTTCGATAAAAATGTCACAACACATACCAGGATCTTGTGGACACACAACTGGGCCAATTGTTTACCTGAACGAGTCTCTGACGTTTATTAGTTGATGCACTTCCGTTCGGTTTGCATGGTAATTGGTAATTTTTCCACTAATGGGTGTATCTTTAAGTAGCTGCAGCAGTACGATCTATTCCAAACTTGGGCACATTCCACAAAAATTTGTTTTGCTTTTTTGTTGCAGCTTTATCTTAATGTATTGCGGATAACTGCTCTGCAGGATGCATGTGGGTACTATGATGACATAATACTTTTGGTGTATGTACTTTATGCGGTTCTTAACACTGATTCATAGTAGAAACAGTAGCGGAGTTGGTTGCGGGGTTCATTTTGTTAGTGATTGATGCAAATATCTTAACTTTTGCCAGATGTGGAGTCCAAGAATTGGGCCGGATTCTTGGAGTGGTCTTAATGAAGTTCCTGCCGCCGCAAAATTAATAACTTGAAAAGTATGGCACTTTGGTCGGTTGTCTAAATAAACGATTGAGTGCCAAATTTGGTTACGATATCAACATAAACAAACGAATTATCCATCTAAAACTTTTGATTTTTTTCGAGGTCCTCTGAAACACCCCTATGGGAGCTATATAATATAACCCCGATATCAAAAAAATAAAATAAACTTGTCTCCTATGGATTAATAAGGGATCTTATCTGAAAGTTTCGTTGCTCTAGCTCTTACCACCTCTGAGATCTAGGCGTTCATACGGACAGACGGACATGGGTATATCGACTTCTCTAGTCAGTCTGATCATACTTTAGGTAACTTTGGGGGGTCTCCGACTTCTCCTTCTGTACGTTACATACATTTTCGGCTTGCACAAACACAATATACCCTTTGTACCATACGGTACAGGGTATAAAAAGGGTAGTAATATGGTAACTTGCAAAATTACACAGCTACACAAAAAGCAAAATGTCGTAATCTAGTGAGGCTGCATCTGATTTCTCATACAAACAGAATTTTCGCTCTAGCTTCTATTTTAACCTCAAAAAAACTAAACATTTTTTTAGAGATTTTTTTTATATGTTTTTGTGGTGTCCGAATTCGTGGTGCAAAAAAAAAAAACTCCAGCCCTTCAGGTTTCTAATACATACATATATCCTCTAAAATACCGCTTTTTATGGGAATTTTTGAGTTAATATTATCTTGATGAGATAACCCACAAAATACCCTTTTTTATGGTATTCTTAGTGCCCTCAAGTACTGGTAGTTTTTGGAGCTCGAATTCGGAGTCAGCATGTCAGGTCAGATATGAGCTAGACTCGCAACTGAAAATCGATTTTTTTTTTGTGTAGCTATGTTTTAACATAACCTCAAAGCAGCCAATGAAGAATCTTTTTCTAGTCCTGCTATCCGACCATGTTTTTTATATGTTTTTGTGCTCGCTGAATCCGAATCCGAGGCCCAAAAAAATTGCAGCACGTCAGGTTTGTGAGATAACCTATAAAATGTCTCTTTTTATTGAATTTTTTGAGTTAGTGTCAGTGCTGGGGACTTCGGAGCTTGGATTCAGATTCAGCGACCCCAAAAAATGTTAAGGCCCATACAATGGGATATCCCAAATGGGGTTTTTCTTTTATATGAAGTTTTGTCATTCCATGCGAAATTTTGACCAGGAGTCGAACCTGATAATCGATTTTTTTTTTTCTTAGCTGTGTTTAAAGATCATCTCAAAACAACCCATGTAGAATCTTTTTTGAGTTCTGCTGTTCGAAGATGTTTTTATATGTTCCGAATCCGAGCTTCAAAGTCCCCAGCAGTTTCTGAGATAAACAATACCAAAAAATCTCGTTTTTTTGCGGTTTTTTGAGGTTAGAACGAAACCAATACCCGTTGGACAAATTTTAGTCGCGGGTTCGGATTTGATTGATTAGATACTGGAGTTCTAGCAAATGTGAGTTAGATATTGCGTTTTATTTTAGCATGACCAAGCCAATTTTGGTCCAAATCCCCTACAAGATATCTTTTAAGTTGTTCTTTGTAGATGGTATCTCCAAGGCAATCTTAATTGGATCATGGAAAAAAATGATTGCATCTTCAAATGTGTGTGTTGGGCGCGTTATCTGATAAAATATACTCGGATTTAGGCTCAGCTTCGTTGTCCACTACTTTAAAGTATGATTTTGGATCGTTATCTGGCTAAAATATTAAATTAAAGCAGGTAGATCCTTAAATATCCGATAAAAAGCATATAGGGGTGTTTATCATGAGGAACCATGGAAATCTTAAGCCCCAAATTTTTTACTAGTTACTATAAAATCCAGCCAAATTGAGACATTTTTGTCAAACTTAAGTGGCTTGTTACCTAAATATTGTTTTTTGGAAATTCGCATGCTTTTCATAAAAAAGTAGTTATGAGCAACTGGAACTACTTTTTGTGAACCGTTCCAACTCAACTCTTTAGTAGCAGTAAACTATGATTCCGACTTAGTTTTGATGTAAGTCATCATGCCTTCATGTTCTGTTAAGCTCATGCTTTAATGCTTGGAATTTCCCAACACTGTAATCCTACGCTGCCCCTCGTTCTCTCAAGATTTGTTACCATGGAGCATTTCGGACTACGGCAAAACTCTAAGCCCTGGCTATAAATTATTAAATTTTAAGAAAAAAACAAACAAACTTGGGACCTTAAACCCGACCTTAAACACTTAATTCTGTGCTGGCATCTACAGCTGTCCATATCATTGACAATCCATATAAGTTTGGAAATAATTTTTCTGCCTTGATGTTGCAACTAAGCCATAAACAAATTAAATATTCAATGAGCAATTAAACTATCCAAAACAATTGCAGACACATACAGACAGAGGCAGGAAGATCGGTACATGCTGATGATGATGATGATTAAAAGAAATCAACATAAGCATAGTTATGGCCCAAACGGCGACGGGAGAGGAGAGACGCTAGACGGGAGTCTTCAATGGAGACACTATACAGACGCAGAGCCGAGGCATGGCATAGCATTTTAATATAGAAATTTTCTTATTATTTTAGGCCAACGGCCTACAACGGCCCCAAGCTGTGTGTGTTACCAACACTAACCAGTTAGCAGCTACCAGATAGCAGTCATGACGACGACGGCCAGTAACGAGCATGTGCCAACATCCAAACCGAAAACCAAAACCATAAGTAAAGACCCAAGACCCAAGAGCCAAGAGCCAGACCAGGCCTGGCCAGGCCCAGACGACAAGCTGCAGAGCCATTGAACAGCCATTGACGAACAATGATGGTGTGCTGCCATTGGAGGTGGAGGTGACAATCACGATGACGTTGGCCATAGTGATGATAATGATGATGATGGTGTTGCTGTTGACGATGGCGATGGCATATACCCATAGAAGGGGCCCCCACCAACTTGTCAACGATTTGGTCAAAAAGAAAGTCGCTGCCGTTTGGTATTATTGGCTTTGGCTCCAACTTTGGCCATCACTCAATGAAGATTGGCGGCAGCAGCAGCCAACTGCAATCGTCATTGTATGCGTATGTACATGTATATGTATATGTATATGTATATATTTGTTGTTAGTCGACGACGAGGTACGTCGTGTCCAAAGAAAAACACACCATGAATCTTTAATGAAGAATCACCATGTTGGGGACCGGGTCTGAACGGGTCGCTTTGGTACCGTCTGCGCTGCTGCCATAAAAGCAACAACAGCCGCACATTTTCTTTTATTGAGCCGTAAGATTTGATTTCTGTAAAGGTTTTTTTTTTTTTACTCTATCTATAGTTGGGGTCTCTTGATGGTGGCATGAAGATTGGGAAGATATGCCAGCTGCAAATAATTTCAAAGTCTATAAATCTTCCAATAATTGGTGCTTTAGAAATCTGCGATCTTCTGATTGAAAATCTTTCGAAAAAATATATATTTTAAAGATGATATTGGTGCCATTAAACTTGTAAGGCACAGCTGACTCGAAAGTTTAAGACAACCTCTTAATCTCCAGATGATTTTCTTTAAAGTTTATTTTTTTATTCTCTCGAAAAATAGTTTTTAAAGTTAAGTTTTAAGTTTGTCTTAAATGATTCAAAAGCTCAACGTTTGCACTGGAAACCTCTTAATAAGTGGAGTTTCAAAAATCTTTAAATGATCTTTATTTATCTTCGAAAATTTAAACTAAATAAATTTTTACTCGACACTTTATTCCTTTTTGTGCAGAGTTTACTATAATTTCACAGTACCTTCAACTTGTAATTAAATAAAATATATAGATATAGTAGAAAATTATAGTGGATTATTATTTTTTGTTCTCAAACTAATGGAATTGCTTTCGCTGTGCTATTTGTACTATTTAAATGATAAGGGTGCCCCCTTTTTTCAGGCAAAATAACGTGAGCCACCCTAACGACGATGCAGAAATGCAAAAGTGCCAGAGCTACTACAATCAGCTGTTAATAAGTGCTTTGTTTTTGTTAGGAAAAGTTTTTATAGAAAAAATGCTTTAAAAGGCATAAATAATTAAGTTTTCTGTTTTTGTCTACTGCAAAGAAATAAGATGATTTTTTTTTTAACTACTCTTGCATACTTTTGGCGATTGTTTGTTTTTTTTTCTATTGCACTAAAGACACTTAATAATATCAAAGCCAGTATTAAAAAAATATGTACACACTTGTAAAAATTGGCGCTTTTTAAAAAGCAGTTTTGGGCAAAAGTGCACAACTTTTTGTAGTCAAGGTTGGGGCAGAAATGCAGAAATATTTGGGTATGAGTTGTTGTTAGAGACTGCTGCATTTCTGCCGGACGTAGTGAACAATCAAATTTTTGAATTTAAACTTAGGCAATTTATATGGATATTTTCATTTTGGCGTGACGTTACACTTGTATGACAAAAGAAAAGACCTTAGTTTGTTTAAAAGTTATTTAATTTTAAGCAATTATATTTGATTGAATATGTTATAGATAAAAAGCTAAAAACCTAAACACTAAATAAATATTGATTTATTTTTGAGTAAAATTTATGCAAATGTTACCCCATAAAATTAAAGTGAATTGAATTTAAAGTTTTTTAATACTTACGTAGCAAAGAAGTAGCACTATATTTAGTTAAGAATATGACAGCAATTGCTTTTACCGATCAAAATAAATAAACAAAAATTCGCTTAGCGTGACGTTATAACAAATAGAAGCGGATTTTGACTTGGATTACAAAAATGCAAATTTCTGAAAATTGGGCAGGTCTTTTGGTATACCTGAAACTTTTTTTTAGTATGATTTGAAATAATATTTCTTAAGCGAGTTGGCTTTAATACTAATAATTTTAGTGCATTTTTTTTTTATTACCTTAATATCTGACGTTACGTTACAAATTTCCTTTAAGTTAATATTTTTTTAAAATCAGTTTTGGCTTTCATACTAATAATTTTAATTAATTTTTTTTTATTAACCTTAATATCTGGCATTATGTTACAAATTTCCTTCAAGGTAATTTTTTTTTTAATCAATTTTGGCCTTAATACTAATATTTTTAATGCATTTTTTTTACTAATCTTAATATCTGACGTTACGTTACATATTTCCTTTAAGTAAATATTTTTTTAAAATACATTTTGGTTTTAATACTAATAGTTTTAATGCATTTTTGTTTATTAACCTTAATATCTGGCGTTACGTTACAAATTCCTCTAACCAAATATTTTTTTTTTTAAATAAACTTTGGCTTTAATACAAATAATTTTAGTGCATTTTTTTTAATAACCTTAATATCTGACGTTACGTTACAAATTTCCTTTAAGTTAATATTTATTTTAAAATATATTTTGGCTTTAATACTAATTATTTTAATGCATTTTTTTTTATAAACTTAATATCTGGCTTTACGTTACAAATTTCCTTTAAGTTAATATTTTTTTTAAATCAATTTTGGCTTTCATACTCATAGTTTTAATGCATTTATGTTTATTAAACTTAATATCTGGCGTTACGTTACAAATTCCCTTGGAATTAACCACTTTTTTTTTAAAATCAATTTGGCTTTAATACTAACAATTTTAATGCATTCTTTTTTTATCAATTTTAATATCTGGCATTACTTTACAAATTTATTTTAAGTTAATTTTAATTTAAATCAATTTTGGCTTTCATATTAATAGTTTTAATGCATTTTTGTTTATTAATTTTAATATCTGGCGTTACGTTACAAATTTCCTTAAAGCTAATATTTTTTTTAAAATCAATTTTGGCTTTAATACTAATAATTTTAATGCATTTTTTTGTTTAACCTTAATATCTGGCGTTACGTTACAAATTACCTTTAAATTACAAATTTTTTTGTAAATCAATTTGGCTTTAATACTAATATTTTTAATGCATTTTTTTTTTTTAAACTTAATATCTGGCGTTACGTTACAAATTTCCTTTAAGTTAATATTTTTTTAAATCAATTTTGGCTGTAATACTAATAGTTTTAATTAATTTTTTTTTATTAACCTTAATATCTGGCGTTATGTTACAAATTTCCTTCAAGGTAATTTTTTTTTAAATCAATTATGGCTTTAATACTAATAGTTTTAATTAATTTTTTTTTATTAACCTTAATATCTGGCGTTACGTTACATATTTCCTTTAAGTAAATATTTTTTTAAAATAAATTTTGGCTTAAATACTAACAGTTTTAATGCATTTTCTTTGACTAACCTTAATATCTGGCGTTACGCTACAAAACTTCTTTAAATTAAAAAAATTTAATTTTGGCTTATCTTGTTGCAGCACTTGTGCTGCTGATAAGAGTATCTAAGATTTGGCTAACTAAAACTAACTCCGCTCTCTGGCACTTTTTGGATGTCTTATCGTATTTGGTGTGTCGCGGCAACTGTGCGTTTGAAGACCAACCGACTTGCCCCACCTACAGTTGAACTTACCTGGGAGCTCGCTCCACCCAGCAGCCATACAATACAAGTTGGCCATCGATGGATTCGGACCGTCGTCGTCCGAGCTGTCCGAGCTGTCCGAGCTGTCCGAGCCGTCCGATCCGTCTGGCGGCCAATGATGTTGCTTGGGTATCGTGCACATATCGCAATGTTAATGTATTTGGAAATCGTGCTGTAGCCTCTATTGAATAAATGAGAAAATAAAAAGAAATTTATTGTCAAACTATGCATTATTAAAAAATGATATGTACATGGATCGTTTTGGTGCGTGGTGTTTTTTTTTTTTTTTTTTATTTGAGATTTTAATAATGAATTTATTGTATATGGACATGAGTGTGTGTCTTGGAGAAATTAAGCATGCATAGATGGGTTGGTCAACGTACGACGACTATGGATGGCTTACTATTGACTATTGACAAGATCGTGAAAGTTGGTAGGTACCCCCCCAAAACCAAAAAAAAATGTATATTATGATAATTGTAGAAATTAGCCAGATTTATGAGCAGTCAATAAGTTATTTAGTGCTGGAACAGTATTTGGGTAACACAGCGCAGTACCTACCCACTCCAATGCTAGTATCCCATGTCATGCGATACATTTGGTTTATTTTATTTTTTTTTGTTTCGACCTTGTAAAGCTTCCTTGTTGCTGTTGCAAAAAGGAAGCAGCCAGCGTCCATGTCCACATCCACATCCACATCCACGTACACGCACACGTACACGTCCAATCAAGCATTACAACGATGCGACGTTTCCGACTTCCGATGCAAGTCTCATATTACCGACCAAATGTGAAATGTGAGCAATTCCAAGTGCCGACTGCGGCCGATTGCTGCCGACCGACTGACGATCGAACAACTTTAACTGCCGCCTTCCACTTGATTAAACACTTTTATCCAGGCACCAAGGAACCCAACTAGCTACACTCCAAAGTGGCTGGGGCGATTCTGTGAAATGTGTCAAGGGTTGTTGCGCCGGGCTGCTTGGCTGCTTGGCTGCTTGGCCGCTTGGCTACCACTGTCTGACGGACAGCCCGCCTGGGCCAGGTAATTTGATGCCAGACAATGATCCTGTTGACGCTTGATCTTGTGCATTTTAGCCAAGTTAGACTGTAGGCAAAGTCAACAGCCGCTGGAAAAACGGTTACCGCAATGACAGGTGCGTTGTACGCTCTTGGTGTGTCTCGCAGGGGCGGCATGCTGTTGCAAGGATGCACCTTTCTGCAACTGCAACACTTGCTACTACCACTGACAACGCTTGAGGGTTGCTGCTGCTGCTACTGCTGCTCTACTTTGGCCCGCTGCACAGTGGTCAAAATGCTAAATGCTGCACTTGTTAAATAATAACTTTTAAAACATTCTAGGTGCTTGTATTAATGGGATATCCCATTTGGGATTTTTTTTTATATGAAATTTTGTCATTCCGTGCGAAATTTTTCCAACTGTGTATGGGCCTTAAGCACAATTTTTTTAAATAAATAAATTTTTTTACAAATGCAAAAAAAAAATTAAGAATTAAAAAATAATTTTTTTCAGATAAAAAAGGTGGAGTTGTGGTGAAAAAAAATGGAAATTATTGTATTCCAAAAAATTATGTGTTTTTTTTATTTATTTCTGTTCAAAGAAGAATTAAAATAAAAAATTCAATTTTCTACATATAATATGATAGAAAAATATGAACAAAAGCAAAAATGCATTATTCAATGTTATTCTTTTTTTATAATTTAAGGTCAATTTAGCTTTGTTTTACCCTTTGAATTAAAAAGTAAATAAAAAATCTAAGAATTAAAAAAATAAAATAATGTAATTGAAAATCAAAGGAAAAACAAAAGTGTTGCTGGTTAAAAAGAGAGAAAATTTTAGTTCTCCCGAAAAATTATAAATATCCAAGAGAAATACAGAAAAATATAAACAAATATAAAAAAAAAATATAAAAATAATTTAAAAGCATAGTTAATAAAAAAATAAAAATAAAGCAATTGAAAAGTAGAGGAAATCAAAGGCGTTGGTGGTTGAAAAAAAAAGCGGAAACTTTGTTCTTTCAAAAAATTATAAATGTATCTGAGAAATAAAATAAATTTTGTATTAAAAAACTAAGAAAAAAAACAAATTTTTTTTTTAAACGAACAATTTTGAGAAAATACTTGAATTAATAAATTTGTTTTGATTAGCCTTAAAAAGTTTCATTCAATTTATAAAAATATAAAAAAAAAAAAAAATTTTTTCCTCAACATAAAGGATTTGTGAAATTTGTTACAAATACAATCATAACGCATCTCAATATAAAATATGCATTTCTTAAAGCTATTTCAAGAATATGGACCACTGTGCGTTGTGCGCTCGAGTGTAATGCAAAAGCGTGCAGTGTCTTCGTCTAAGGAGCAGAACCGAAGCTGCTACAGATACAGGAACAGGCGGTGGTAGTGGCAGTGACAGTGGCAGAACCTGACGCAGTCGCTCTTGTTGCACGGCTGCTGCTCCTGCTGCCGCTGCCGCTGCTGCTGTTACCTTGCCCTCATTGTTTTTGAACGTTCATTCAACTGATCGCGGCAGGACATGCCAGGATCAATGTGCTCTGCAGTTTATTGAACTATAAAATGCATTTTTTTCTTTGTCTGTTTTTTTTTCTACTCCTCAGACTATTTTCAATAAAAAAAAAACGGCTTGTTATACAAGCTGTAGCATTTTTTTGAGATAACTTTAAATACCAAATGTTTAGTACCCAACAGATACATTTACTTAATGCGGTTAAACAGAAATATTAGAGATATCTTTTTTTTGTGCTCTCCCAGTTCTGAACATTAAAAATAATAAAAAATAAAACCATTTGAAAACAATTACTTTATTTGAAAAGCGTTTAAGAATAAAAGGATTAGATAACAAGGATAGAAAAATCGTCACGTAACAAAATGAGGTATGCTGTGAGTTTATGCGGGAGAATATCGGGAGACATATCTCATAAACGAATAAAGATACTTGAATAATTTTTTTTTCAATGTAAGATAAAACATTAAATTTAAAAAAAAAAATTTTAATTAAAAAAAAGTTTTTTTTTTTTTGAGGTAACTTTGGGTGCCAAATATTTAGTACCTAAAAGATACATTTACTAAATTCGGTTAAAGAAATATTAGGGACGTCTTTTTTATTGTGCTCTCACTTCTAGTTCTGATCATAAAAAATCAATAATAATAATAAAAAATAAAACCTTTTGAAAACAATCACTTTATTTGAAAAGCGCTTAAGAATGAAAGGATAGAAAAATCGTCACGTAACAAAATGAGGTATGCTGTGAGTGTATGCGGCAGAATATCTTGTTTTTCTTTGAGAAGACATACTTGAATAATTTTTTTTTTCAATGAAAGATAAAATATTAAATTTAAAAAAATTTTAATTTATTTAAAAAATTTTTTATGTCTTGTAATTAATATACATTTTTTAATTGAAATTCGAAATTATCTTTATTACTTTACGAAAAAATCTACCTAAATATTCGGTTATCGATAACTCGCTAAATAATCGCAACTTTGTAAATTTTGACGCTCCTAAACTATTGGGCTACCTTATAAACAGGATATCAAAAACACGTTCTCAAAAATTTCAAAAAATTTTTTTACGTATACATCCTTTCCTCAGTACAGCCCCATCTGTGGTACAGCCATTCTAATCGATAACAAGCATTTGAACCATTTGAACACCCTGTTTTTGCTGTTCTCCTTAAACATATTATTAAAATTAACTGATTTATCAGAGCCATGTGTCAGTTATAGTTATATGTCATAACTATGGCAACAATTTTTCTATATAAGGCACATCGAAGCGCTTCTCCACTACTCTTTACCCTAACCCTAACCCTAACCCTAAACCGACAAAACCCAAATGCATCTGCTGTTTTGTTGGTATTTTGTTTTTTTTTTTTTTTGTGTGTGTGGGCTGTTTGTTCCACACTTTTGCTCTCATTTCAATGTTTTTCCTCATTTTTTATCGACACTTTTGCATACATCGTACGATACTCTATATAGAGAGGAGTTGGAGACACGGAAACTAAACTAAAATACATATTTACTTAGTGTGACAAGCCGAGCGCTGCGCAAAAGCCAAACACACATAGTCTGATATAGATACAGATACAGATACATTAACACAGATACAGTCAGTCAGTTAGGTTTGACTTCGTGGCATGGAGACATAGGAAGCATTGTAGGATATAGACACGCAATAAAAAGGGGCGCAGCCAGCCTAGAGACTGGCCCTGTTTGAGAGTTATCTGGATTCAGAACGGCTGTATTGGCGTCGTTGTTTATACACTGTACCCCTAAAGGGTACTAAGGGTATTATGGATTTGTAAAATGTTTGTAACGTACAATGAGCAGCATTGAGCCGGGTATCGATTGAGCTGGGACCGTGTACAGCTTGAACTGGGAGACCAACAGAGCCAGAGTTAGAAAATTTTACCAAAAAATATATGTTGAACATAGTAGTCTTTTAGTAAAAACTTAGGTAGAGATATGCGTCGCGGTTAAACGAATATGCTTCAGCGTACCGAAGGAATAAAATCGGATACATAAAAAACAAAAGTTGAAGTACAAATTTCATTCCGTTCTTCTAAAAAGTGAAGATGGCATCGGTATGAAAGTACTGTGGTAACGGCGATATGTGAAAGGGTTTTAAAATGCGCATGATGAGTGGAACGAAAAAGAATGTACGGGGATATTACGATATCATCTACTATCAGAAGGGACAATGATGTCAGCATGGAGATTAAGCGGAGAATTACTCTTATGTAGCATCGATTGGTGATTTGATCTAAGTAGAAACCACTTCTGCCAGATGGTCATTCTGCCAGGTTCGTCTTATGGCGGTGATGTGCTATAACCCAGTCTGTTGCAAATCTTCTGAGAGTATTGGATTGAAAAGTACTTTGTAAAATCTTTGGCCCTTAACGCTTTGGTGATATAGTCACTCGATGGAAGGACGAATTCTATAATATCACCATAGGGTAATATTGGCATGGTCAAGCGGATAAACGTAAAGTAGCTCCGCTGACTTGATCATCTTATGCGTACGAATGAAGAAGCTTCAGTGTAAAAGCTTTTCAGTGCGGCAATTGTGTGAACTTAATGACGTCATGAATGAAGAAGCTTCAGTGGAAAAGGTTTTCAGTGCGACAATTGTTTGAACTTAATGACGTCACTGACGGCGGTGATAACTCGTGAGAATTTCCCCGAGCTTGAAGTTTTCTAATTAGAGATGTCTTATGTCTTTATTAATAAAGTATTTTAAATTCCTTGAAAAAAAGAATTTCGAACCGAGCTACAAGATCTCTAAGGGTTTCCATATTATAGCTCTTTATAGCCGTAAGATTTCCAAGGCGAGACGTATATTTTTATACCTTTATCCATAATGTAAACTAAATTCCTTGAAAAAAAGAAGTGCGATCCGAGCTGCAAGAGTATCCATATTATAACTCTTAATCTCTATTGACGCGGCGGTGCGAAAGGGGAACTACCCGAGCCCGAAGTTCTCAAAGGAATAACGTATTATACCCTTATCAATAATGTTATTTAAATTCCTTGAAAAAAAAGTAGTGTGACCCAAGCTCCAGATACTCTCTATCAATAAAATAATTTAAATTCTTAAAAAAAAATAATTAGTGTGCCACCGCCGGACATTATTTTTTCTCGACGGCGCTGGATACGAACAACTCCAGAGAGATGTATATTTAATGAAAAAGTAGAAGAAAGCCAGCGCAGAGGTGGAACATGTATCAGTTGGAAATAAGTGCACTACTAAACTTTGCTACTACAAAGTGGAGTAGATTTGGTTTTAGTCAAGCCGTGCCCTAGTATAATAAAATAATATATTACAATAAAATTCCTTGTGCTAAAACTTCGCAGCTCCGCAAAATCGGTTAAAATTGAGGCAAGTTATCGGAGTAAATATTACCTTACGCAAAAGAGTATATGTTTTTGCCAAATATAAACTGCTTGCTGAACTGCATACAAGCAGTTTTTACGAAAGTAAGGGTATTCCACTGTCGTGTTCATATCGTTCCCTTGCATCCGTTTCTGTTTGTGCAACAATGCGGCTGCTGTTTGGGGGTTGCTGTTGGTTGCCAGTTGTTGTTGGTTCACCAGAAGACAGCTGTGGCAAGCATAGTAGTACACACTATATACATACATATGTACACACAGGCATACATACATATATTGAAATATAACTGAAACTGAAAATATGTGTTATATCTTCTATTTGAACTGATTAATTTGTTGACTTTGTGCCGATTGACGACAACGATGACAACCACGCAGCCAGCCAAAACAATCAAACAACCCAAGAGTCAAGCAGCCACAGAAACACACCTTGTTGCAAATTTCTTATGATAACTGCTCTCCGGCTGCCAGGTAATCAATATGACTCCGACTCTCATACCGCTCCTCTATTTGAAGAGCCAAGCAAATGGGGAACTGCTTATCTGCTGTGTGTTTGCTTCAATTTTGGCATCGTACAGCCAGATGGGTTCCAAGATGTTTTCTTTTGACTGGCTATAACAACCTCCAACTGGGTTATTCTCTGATATTGAACGTCCCTTAGAGCACCGCTGTTTCTTGTAGGCTAACCCACTAGCTGATCCTTCCAAAGTACTCTGAGTCTACAACAGTCTTATTAAATACACGTCTCTTTGGAGTTTTTACGTGCGTACACACAACATAATCCAGTCAGCAGTGTCTTTTGTATTTAACTTTGATGTCAGTGACGTCACGAAGTTCATGGGACCTTTAGTACCTGATCATGATTGGAGTATGACATACGACTGGGCTAGTGCCTCTAGAAAAACTAATAAGCTTTGATGCTGTAGTTGCTTACTGATCTTATGATTATTACAAAATTTCGATAATTTATTTTTTAGATCTAGTTAAAAATAGGAGCAAAAAATATTCACCTAATTGTTGGGCATTTATATGTGAGCCTAATCAGCAAAAATGCTGACATCTTGACAATGGATTCTTTTGGACTAGATTACCGCTTCAAGTCTCGGTTCTAAGCCTGCTAGCCTATCTTTTGAGATAAAATGGGAATATTTAAATTCTTTGATTGTTTCAAATATAGCTATTTGGTCTAACCTTATGAAGGCACAAACATTTTTTTTTCACTAACTTAGTAATCGCTTTATCTCTTTGCGCTACAATGTTCAAAAAAGCCTGCAACTATGTTACTAATATGTACAAACTTTTGAGGAAATAGATAAGAGTCGCAAACAGCTCTCAAGGATTTTTAGCAATAAGAAATAAATCCAGAAGCAGACAGACGTTGAGCTGCTCCAATACTTAGTCTAATATTGAGTGAAATTGTCATCAGAGTAGCACATTATGTAGTAAAGGGCCAAAATATGTCAAGCGGGACACTTTTCAAAACGAACTCTTCGATTTGTAAGATTTTTACATATGTGATAAAGTTACTCACCAATATACAGCTAGTCGACTTTTTTTTACAAGATTTCGATTATTTATCGCGTTAGTGATCAGTGATATTAGTGGCATACTTTACTCTACCTTATTAATTCTACCTACTTCGAATTTCCGCCCTATGCTCCAACTAGAGGCGACTACTCGTAAACGCATAATTAAGCTCTACAGTAGTCTAGGAATAAATATATATATATAATAATTCTACCATGGTACCGACTCAGGCACCCTTAAGTAAGATTTTCACACAATTCTTTATTCTCTACCCGATATTCTCAGGCATATAAACATAGCGCATCTCACTTCGTTACGTGACGTATCTAAGTTTTTTTCTGTAAACTTTTTATTTTTTTCAAATTCGACTAAGTACAGCTTAAAATTCGTTTATCGATAACATGAAAAATCATCAAAATCGAAGTGATCACTTTGAAAAATGGCCCGTTCGACATATTTTCACCCAATCTTCCAGTTTAGCTATTGACTATTGGCTATGGTAAATGGCTTAAATCTCAAGAGCTCACACACGAAAATACTTTGGCAGCTCTAGCTAAATATGGGTGCATATACGTACGTACTACCCGTTTCGTACTACCTAGACCATAAGTATTAACGAGCAAATTTCGAGTGCTTAAAGTTGCTGCTAGCGTTTCCGGAGCGCTCAAAGTTTTTGTTGCTTTTCTGGAATGTGCTCGCAAGTACAAGTGAGTAGACGTAGTAGTACCTATAATATGTGCTCATATTTATCGGCTAGCAAATCATCGATCATCTCAAATTTACGATCCATCATCATTACCCAACGGTTTCTTTAAATACATTTTATGGTGAACTGATAAGCGTATTTTTTTCGTATTTTTTCTTGGGGCCTGGCTGAAAATACGCTTGAAGTTTAAAAATTTGCCGCCTGCGCTCGAGGCCGCACATAGTAAGCAGCACAAGATTGTATATACATATAGTTTAAATATATCTTATGGATACCTGGCTGATAGTACATAGTACAGCAGTATGCTAGCTATTTTTAAGGCTGATCCATTTTGTGTGCTAGTACAGCAGTGCTATCTAGACAAAGTCCATTTGTACAACTTTGTATTTAGTACTAAAATGCATTGGTTGTTTGAGCGCCTAACACGGGGCGCAGCGTTCGCTCTGCGGCTGTTTATCTTTATGGCGCCCTATTGGGGCCTTCATTGCTACAACTTTTCAAGAAGTTTAGAGCAGTCTGTCAGTTGATTCGCTCACAAATTGAAAATCGTGTCACGTGTTATTCGACTATATATACATATGTATAACTACTATGTACTATACTGTATATATATATGTGCTAGTTATAGACGATTTCAAATAAATGCACTCATGCCTAGAGCTGCTGCGTTAGCCACTTCTCCAAAGAACCGCCAATTTTACGACTGTTGTATTTTTATTTTCTAGTTTTATGGACTTATTGAACGATTATCTGTATGAAGTCTTGACACGGGCAGCTGTGTTGTAAGAGTTTGTTTGCGTGTGCGTCGTCATCGTCTATGTATGAACGCGTGTGTGTGTGTGTCTTGATAAAAGCCGACTAATAAACCTATCGATCTATTAGCTATAGCTACAGATAAGAGATAGTAAGCGAGATAAGTGCAGCCCCAACAGCAACCAAACTGAAACGGAGCTTCCCATTGGAAATACCTTGTCCCACTCATTGCGTGATGTTCTGTGCCATAGTACTACTAGTAAGTAACCAAGTCTGAGAGATATTGTTTAAGGTGACGCAAGAGTCTACACACTCTCGAAAATACAACACATTTTGCAATCTAACTAGGCATTGTCTCTGCTTTTTTTCTTTTTTTTCGTCTAAGCGCTACAAAGACGATCTAAACGGTTTTTAAGCCCCTCTACACCGCACCCCACACACACACACACACACAAGCGCTCACAAACATAGTTGATAAGAGCTAAGAACTTTGTCAGTTTCAGTTTATGACCGAATCTAGTCATTGCTCCATTTTTTTTTTTCCAAGCAAAACCTATAAATATTTTAAGATATCGCTTCAGCAATTGAGTACTCTGGCATAAAGGTGACTCACTGGCATTTGGCGCATGGGTCATACCCTGCATAAAAATGAGTCACCTTGAGCAAAGGGCGGCATTTATCAGTGCCAAAAAATTGAAAAAAATATACAAAACCCCCTAGTACTTAGCTAGTTTATATGAGCTGAAATATCAAGGCTGCATGATACCAAAAAGTTTCAAGAGATTCAAGATTAGATGAATGTAGTTATACTCTCCAAAAATAGCTTACAGGCAGGAACGTCTTGAACGAAATAGTACGAAAGTTTTCTAGAATATTTGCACGTGTGATTGAATTTTAGACCCTTAAGGGGTCTATGCAGTACGAAAAAATCCCATTTGGGGTATCCCATTTG
The DNA here is from genome assembly GCA_949987675.1 of Chymomyza fuscimana. NCBI lineage: Eukaryota > Metazoa > Arthropoda > Insecta > Diptera > Drosophilidae > Chymomyza > Chymomyza fuscimana. The sequence continues at coordinate 31,348,666 of OX465090.1, read as the reverse complement.
GAATATTTTTTTTATGTGAAGTTTTGTCATTCCGTGCGAAATATTTCGAACTGCGTATAGGCCTTTAAAAAAATATTTTTTTTCCAGCCGCCCATTATAGCATATAGTAATATATTAAGAGTCCTGGAGTTACGTATTGGCCACTTCCAAGTACATTTAGACCCTACCAGAACGTTTTTTTTTTTTTTTGCAACCGTCTCTGATAGCATCCAATAGTACATAGTCAGTAAAAAAGAGCAAAGTTACGCTTGTGACGTCATATGTCAATAGCTTGTAAGAAGAAATGTTTCAGATTTGGCTACTATCTAAACAAATTTCGACTATTTTATAATTTTGTATGGCTAATGCATATCTAAGTATGATTTGAACGTTTAACATAAATATTTAGGCAGTTTTTCTCTTTTTTTTCAGAGTTATTAGCCAGCACAATATTTATAGCTTATGTCTCCCAATTTCACTAAATTTAAGTGAAAATGGACTTACCACATTTATTAATATTTAAGCTGTTTTTCTTTATTGTAAGCACACTTTAACTTAAGGATATTTACTTTCAGAGTTATTAGCCAGATTATTATTTATAGCTTAGGACACTCACTTTCACTAAATTTAAGTGAAAATGGATTTCCCAAATATATCATAATCAATGATAATTCTCAAAAATTTGTAATTATATTAATTCCTTTTTACAAATCAAAATTTTGATAAAAGTTGGAGCATTTATATTTTTTTTTATTAACAACAGTTTTCGTGATACTATTATCTATTTGTTAAAGCTTTTCAAAACATTTCCAAAAAGGTTCTTTGCACTTTTGCGTGCTTTATAAAACATTTTCTTTCAATCGAATTGAGATGGAATTTTGAACACGACTAATCTCTATTTGAGTAAGTTTTTTACTTTATAAGGAATTTGAAACCAGTTTTTCGGAATTTTCCAACAAACTAGACTGTTATAAAAATAAATATTGCAGCCACACAAAAAAAAATCGATTATCGTTTTTGATGGTCAGACCATGTTCAGTATACGTTTTTCAGGTAGCTGACTTCGAATCCAAGGACGGAAAACCCCCTGCACTTCAGGCTTTCTTGAGGTTATGCCAGAACCCTGACGTACTGTTATTTTTGAAACTCGAATTCGGATTCAGCGACCCCAAAAAATTGGTCTTACCTACGAACCGGAAAACCGATATTTTTTTGCGCAGCTGTGTATAATATAACCTCAAGACTCTTTTTCAAATACTGATTTGCGACGTTGATTTTTTCAACTATTTTCGGGATAGCTGAATCCGAATTCGACGCTCGATAAACCTCTAGCATCTTTTCTAAGATAACCACCAAAGTTACCCACCCGTTTTATGGAGATTTTTGAGATTATGTTCCAACTCTAACGTGCTGAGGTTTATTTGAGCTCAGAAGCGTATTCAGCGATCTCAAAAACATTAGGAAAACATAGTTTGACATACGGATCCGAAAGTCGGGATTTTCGTATGGCTCCCAGTACCTTCGGAATTGGCAGATAACAAGCTTAAGCTTGCTAGGAATGTTCATTTAAACATTTAATGAAAAATTCCCAAATTTAATATTTATATCCAAACAGTCTAAAAATACCTTTTGAACCTTTTGAATATTTTCAAAAATTGTCTAACGTAAGATTCTCTACAAAGTCAATCTATGACCAACTTTACTTATTGCCGCCGCTATACATCAAGGATTGGCCTCCTTTGGTAACCCGGACATGGGGTTTTTTTACTCTCTTTCCAGTGTTGCATATTACATTAACTTCAGCCCCCCTCTTTCTATACGACTAATGCTTTTTGATTATTTATCGATGGAATTTTTTTTCTTTTTTTTTTTTGAGTTTTGGCATCCATGGCATATTTATTACGTGCTACATATTCAGCAAATGCCATTTATCTAGTATATTATGTATGACTAATAGAGTGACCAAATTGGATTCGAAGAAATGTAAGTACTTTTAATGGAACAGCAAAATTGCTTTGCTAACTATTGATTGCCCATTGTTAGGTAGGCTGAGTGGAAAGTAAAAGAGTAGGAGAGAAGCAGTGCCCACTTAATAACTAAAAATGACAAACTGCTGCAATTTTCTAATCTAGATGTTGCCATTAAGTGAATTGAACTGAAAGCTGTTTTCAGTTGCTGACATGACCCTTTCGAATCAATACATTGAAAAATGCATAATTTATAATTCAGCTGCTTGTAGCTTTTCTCACGCACATATCTTACAGATATTGATTGTGTTACGACGTCTTTGGGTCAGCCAAGCCAAGCTACGGTACAGTACTGTACTGGCCAATGACTAGATTTACCCCAAAATCACTATGTACATACCTATATATGTACATACATACCATATACTATACGTTGGGTCTTTAGCTGAGAAAGAGCAGAGCACAGCGCATGGGATAACATCGTTGTGGGCTTTTGTGGGTGGTTTGGGTTGTTTTTTGGTTGGTAGTTCGCATTTAATGCTTAAGCACCCACAGAGAGATACTTCTACTATATAGCAAAGCGCATTAGTGTGTAGGTGTATGTATCTTGCAGATACACAAGGTTTACGTGTGCGCACGAAGTGTGTTGCCAAGTAACCAAAGCCCTGAAATTTGTACATAACAAACCAAAACAGTTGACGACGGGTTGGTTATTCTCATAGGGGTGGCATATATAAGTACTTATACCGGCCTTAGACAGCGGCTGTGGCTACGCCAGGGGGGAGCAAAGCTATTGCGGATGTTGCTGCTGCTGCTGCGGCTGCGGCTGCAATGATGGCGACCCACTTGTTATTGGCCAGCAAAATGACAACCCGCATGATGCAAAGACCCTCAGTACACTATGTACTAGCATACATATGTATGTATATATATATATATGCCTTGGATGCCAAACAACAAAACAACACAAGCAACTATGTACAACAACTACTAAATACTTAGTTCAGAGGCTTCTGTTGTTCTCGTTCATGGTAAATCGATAAAATGTATCTGCTGGCAAATGTATCTGTATCTGCACAGCTAGAGCAGTGGCTGTGCTTGGTTCTCGGTTCTTGGTTCGTTGGCTAAATGCGGGCGCGTGCGTTATATGTATATATTATATACGTTTTCAATACGAAGTGCTGTTGAAACGTTGATACGCTTATGTACAGATGAGAGCACATAGTACAAGACTAGGCTGCAGGTAGCTAGATTATGTATAGTATACCCTGCAGGAATATTGTGTACTTGCAAAAGTTTCAACTACTTTGAATGTAAGTAGTTGCGAACAGGTTCAAAAAAGACTAGTTGTGGTTTAAATAATAATTACATTTTAAGTGTCAGTGAATAGCATTTTTTGGAATCTTTTTTATTTTTATTATTTATTCAGGCGAATATAAAACAGATTAAATAAAACATGTGTACGTAGTTACCTAACTGTTTTGATATTTATACATGCGGCCGGTATCCTAAAGGAACTGCAGAAGATTATTTTAAGTAGATTTAAAAAGCAGTTTACTTAGAAAAAAATCAAAAAGTTGTATAGTATTTATATATAGGTATACACTGACATGCATTTATATAAAATTCACTTTTATTAAAATGTCTCTTTTTACGTCGTCGTCCCCGTCATCATTTATTTTCTTATTTAGTGTGACCACTAGATGGCGCAAGCAAGTTGTCGCCTATTTGTGTGCACAATAATATGAATATTAAATTAAAGTTAATATTTTGTTTAAAACAATGTAAGAAAAAAACTTATGCCAAAATCGATGAATAAATTAATTATAAATGAATAAAAGGGTATGTTATGTAAACATGAACGCCACTGCAGTTTGAAGCCAAAATTTATTTTTTTTTCTTGAGTTAAATAGTTGTAAGTCAATTATACAAATTTATAAAAAAAATTAACGAAAATTTAAGTAACGTCATGCCTGGCTAATAAAGAAATGAGAAAAGGTGTTTTAATTTTTTTCAAATCATACAATAAATGTTTTATGCCAATTCGCAGAAATTTAAAATTTTGTAATCCAAATCAAAACCCAGTTCTATTTTTTTTAATGTCACGCCAACGTATTTTTACTTTTATATTTTCATCATTTTAATTCGACGAATAATAATCTAACTTGTAGAAGATATAAAAGATTTCATGTACTTGATCTCTCAAAATTTTTCAGTTCTGACTACATATGATAATTAATAACCACTAGTTCATGTATCTATATACATTATATACAAAATACTAGTTCACCCCACAGCTAGCAAAAGTAGTACATAGTAGTACGAAAAAGCGTTTTTTTTTTTCAGACTAGTAGTAGCAATTGCGAAGCAAAACGAAATAATTTTCAATGCAAATACAAGCAAGTTTGACCATATAACAATGATATCGCAGGGAAAAAAATTTTAGCCTAAGAAAGTTTTTTTATAACTCATTCAGTGCTAATCCATATGTTGCCAGAATCATTTTGATACATTCCATAGTTGTTAATGTATTTAAATATCTAATTCCTATTGCTCTTAAGCAATCACTATGCAGCTCCTAATTAATTTAAATTTTGTTTCATATGATAGCTAAGCATACTAGTTATGGACCACACTGCAAGTCAACAGCAACTAATTCCCAACTAGTATGGTTTATGACAAAAAGGTAGCTGGATTAGGTATATAAACATACATATACTATAGTTAAATGTATATACATTTGCATGTATGTATAAAATTATGCTGTGTATCTGCAGCAGAAAAATCAATGCGCATTCCACGCAGCTAACGAGAGCAGAGCAAACGAATCAGAATAACGCAAGTCACGCTGTATATAGTCTGTGTGTGTGTGTGTGAGAGATGTGCCTATGTAAATGGCCAGTCCTGCGCAGCAGCACAAACAACAGAAGCAGCAGCAGCAGCACCAGTAACAGCAGGAAAGAGATAGAAGCAGCAAAAATCTGCAGAACGAAAGCGAACAGCAGCCGCGCAGCTGCGGCCCAGGCTGCTGTGGTTGGTTCATCCATAATACAAAGATACTTGGCACTCCTCTTTCACACACACACACACACACACGTACGGGCGCGCGAGAACAAATCTCAACGGCACAAAAGGAAGCAAACGAATGTACCCCCTGCCCGCACTGGCCTAACCACTAACAACAACAACAACAACACTGCATCAGGCGCAGCAGCAAGCAGCAGCGCCACCCAAAAATCCAACAAAAACGAAAGCACGCAGCTCTCATTGCGAGTGAGCGAGCGCGCACATAACACGAACCCCAAAAAATAAAAAATTAAACGAGCGAACGAGCAGCTCACGAGCTCACACAACGCACATCCAGTCGGGTCGACAGCTAAAGCTGTGCAGCTAAGCCCGACGCTGAACTTCGACGTTGACGCTGGCGCTGACGCCAACTGAGTGCGAGCTGCGACGACGTATTTCACCCAATTACCAGGCGGCAATTTATCAGCTTAATGTGCCCAGAGATGTTGTTGCTGCTGCTGCTGTGACAGAGGCAGCGCAGTAGCGTCGCATTGGCAGCAGCGTCGCTCTCATGCACATGCAGCCGTACGCTCTCGTGCGCTCTTCGTTTGTATCTATGTGGCGTATCTATGTGAGTTGCTGCTGTTGTGTGCGTGCGTGTTGCTCTCTGCTGCTGCTGCTGCTGCTGTGGCGCTTCTATTACACCTGAGTTCGCTTCTTCTTCTGCTGCTGCTGCTGTTTGGTTTTTCTTTGGCTTGGATGTCGTTGAACGCGCTCGTCGCCCGCGCTCACCTTTTAAGCGCTGACGCCGACGGCGGCGGCGCACAGTGGGCAAAATGCTAGAGTTAGCTTGGATTAATTGTTTACACTTAAAATGGCGCCAATATTAACGTGTTTTTCGATTGAGACAAAAGTCTGTCACAAAGGGTTTTCCATTTGCTACTTTTTTAGAGTTAAAATTTTTAATAATTTATCAAAATAGTTCTAATAATATCTGTCCAAAGTATTGTTTTGATACTTTACTTTTGAATCTTTTTTTAGTTTAAAAACATTTGTTTTTAAATTTAAATTGCGTAAAAAAAGTATTACAAAGTTTTTCTTTAAATGAACAATATATTCTTTTCGAGATTTAATCGTTTTTAAAAGATGTTTAATTAAAAAAGAAAATTATTTTTTTTTTGTCAAATTGTCAAAAAAAAAGGTTTATTTTATTTAAACAAAATAAATGTAAAAAAAAATTAGGACTATTTAACGACCTTCAACTAGATACCGACTTAAAAAACCTCGTATAAATAAAAGTTTTTATATTTGTCAATTGCCTATTTCGACCACTGTGCCGCTGTCGTTGTTGTACTCGTATTCTATGTATCTGTATCTGTAATTTGTTGTTGTTGTTGCTGCTACTTCAATTGAATTGTAATGAGCGCGCGGCTAATGTTGTTGTTTTCGTTGTTGTTGCTGCATTTTGGAAAATTTGTTAAATTTTCGTCGCCAAGTTTACGGCTTTTTGCGTTTCGTTGTTGTCTCTAATGCGTTTTTATTTACTTTGTTGTTGCTTTTGTTTTTGGCTGCTGCCGCATTTTTGTGTTTTTTTGGTTATTTTGTTGTGTCTCTATCTTTAACTCTAATTTGTTTAAATTGTTTTTTAATTAACTGTCAGTGACATTTTCTTTTCATTGTTTTGCTTGGTTTTTTTTTCTTGATGTATCTTTAGAAATTTCTGCGCTTCTGTGGAGCTCTTAAATTTAAGTAACTGCTAAGTCGCTAGGGAAGCTTTGAGGATTCTATGCAAAGTTTATATTATGCAATAACTATTTAATATAAAGTTGATTTAATATAACCTTTAAGGATAACTAAGGTGAAAATCGGCAATAAAAGCTAAATCAATAGAGCCGTCAAGAGAAAAGAGGAGTCAGTGTTGATTAACGACCAACGCTAAACAACTTATATTATGCATTCTGCCATAAAAAATGAGATTAAAATTTATGGAAAATAGAAAATACTTAATATTTAAAAAATTACGTATGATCTTCTAATTTTTTTTTAATTTTTCGGATAAAACTTTAAGAAAAATAAATGTTTTTGTGTCAAAATTCAATAAAATTCATATAGTGCACTGTATAGAAAATTGCTACGAAAACAATCACAATAGTAAAGGCTGTTTATTTAAGTGTCTGCTCTTTAATTTGACATAAAACAAAGAGCAAATAATGAATTGAATGTAATTATTGTTTTGTTAGGAGAATAATTCTATATATATTTAGGCATTTAAAATTATATCTCAAAAATGACCACCACGACCATGGTCGCTGTTATATAGCGCATCCTCTCTGTCTAAATATTATAAGTATATACTGAGAAGGTACTAGTTAACTAAAGGCCCTGGCGGACATGATATATTTCTGAAACTATGTAGCTTATAGCTTAAATAAGTTAACTTTGTATAAATAAATCGGTTATAAATAAATGAATGAACACTAGTCATAGATTATCTCCTAAGCTTTTGTCTATTTATTCGAAATCAATGTGCTTTGAATAGATTGATAGATATATACATACATACATAGATACATAGATACATAGATACATAGATACATAGATACATAGATACATAGATACATAGATACATAGATACATAGATACATATATACATATATACATACATACATAGATACATAGATACATAGATACATAGATACATAGATACATAGATACATAGATACATAGATACATAGATACATAGATACATAGATACATAGATACATAGATACATAGATACATAGATACATAGATACATAGATACATAGATACATAGATACATAGATACATAGATACATAGATACATAGATACATAGATACATAGATACATAGATACATAGATACATAGATACATAGATACATAGATACATAGATACATAGATACATAGATACATAGATACATAGATACATAGATATATAGATACATAGATACATAGATTCATACATAGATACATAGAAAGATAGATACATTGATACATAGTTACATAGAAACATAGTTACATAGATACATACATATATAGGAATATATTTTCTATGGGAAGCAGGGAACAAGTATCCCATCTTCCAAAATTAATTTTTTGTTTTCCTTTAAATTTAATTGTAATAATAATACCTCAATTGGTAACATAATTTGATAATAAAAGAGAAAGAAGAAGATCTATCCTTGAGATAGAGTGTTAACACTTCTTCTCCCTGCTTTCCCCACCGTCTCTTTTTCACTGCCTTAGCTAGAGTATCTGTCAGTTACATCTTACGTAGCAGATTTCCATTTCTACTACTTCTTCTACTTCTAGTTACCTATTGGAATAGCTAAGAATCTGAGCTTAATTTCATTTAACCGTAGATTGTGTTTCGTTGCCATTAACGTCAACGTCAGCGTCGACGTCGCAAAACATTTTAAAAATAAAACACGCTAATAAAGCGTTATAGCCGTAAATACAATAGTTTGAAATATAATAGTACGTAGTACCACACATATTTGTATCTACAAGTACGTGTGTCGCTGCATTACTTAACTATATAAGAGCTTACGCGTGTTCCAGACGCGTGTGTCTGTGTGTATCTGTGTGAGTGTCCATATACTTTGACTGGCTGGTCAGTTTTTGCTCTGTTATCAGAAAAGAAATGATTGAGCGGCTGCTGCTGCTGTCGATTGCTCCATAGCTGGCTTTTTTTTTGCGCCTTGGATTTGTGCATATCTAATCTTAGCACAGCACCAGCCGCTCCACCCCGAACGACACTCTCGGCTGCATACACACAGATACACACGCACAAGTCATAAGATTAACGAGGCTGGGTGACGGCAACTCTGACATGACGTTTGACGGGCATTTTTTTTTATATACCTATAATCATGTACATATTTGTTTTTGTTGTTTTCAGCTTTCTGCGCATTTGGTGTTTGATTTCTCAAAAATTTCACAATTAGAGAAACACACCCACACATATGCACAAGTCTCTTAGGTATTTTTATAGCCCCTTGCGATAGGCATATTGATTTCTTATGATTCATATGCATAAGTATATACAACTAAGTACAAGTGTAAACAGTATATACATATGTATTATAACATGGAAGGTTCCACGAATTAAAAGCTACAATTAGTGAAGCACACTTTATAGGCAGCTGCTTGGCACAAGCACCTGATGCTTAGGGCTTAGTATATAAGTATCTTACTATATATGTACATATTATATTGCATAAGATGTATTTATGTCTTATAAAAAGGCGTAACTACAACTCTGCAGGTTCCAGGAATTAAAGGCACATTTTATTGCAACTGTTTGGCATAAGTTTTGAAAATTATATCTTCTATGAGCTTAGACTATCTTATTATATTTGTTTAACCTTTTGTAATTTATACCAATAAACATAAATATTTGAAAGTTAACAACAAAGTGCTTTTTAATTTTTTGTATAAGATAAAACACTTTTATTTTGTAATTATAGACTGCGTTATGGCGGACCATAAGTTCTGAATATCTAAAATGTTTAGCATCGACTCGTCTGTATGAACATCTGTAATTCGGGAAATATAAAAATTAGAGATACTCAATATATCGGAAAAAAGTAGAATTTCGCGACTTATACCCTGACTATAAAAGACCTTTTTAATAAGTATTTATTTACAAGATCTCGGTTATTGAGCCACGTTTAAACATCTAAATCTCTTAAAAAATATAATAACTAGAGACACCAAATAATTCCAAAAACTGCGATTTATGTTGATATCTATAAACGTTCTACAATAGTTTTTCCACAATATAATAGATAGCCGATCCTACAACTTGGTACTAAGATTTTTTCAATATCGAGATTTGATGCTTTAAGAGATATTCTCAAATATGTACTTATCAATCTATATAGGTTGGGATAGTGCCTAACAACATTGAACTAAGCCTGAACCTCCGAAAAAAATTGATCCAAATTGAGAGGTTTTGGGATATGAGAAGATATATTCGTAAAATATTTGGTAAAAAATTGCATTCGTAATATTAGGATTTTTTTTGTATAGTATCTAAGATACGGATACGGAGACAAACCGAAGTGCTTGTATACATATTATGGAATCCCCATTCAACTACTGCTGCTATATAATACACTACAACCTACGGAAATGGGTTATTTGAAAATGTAAAATTTTACTTATTAGATACTGAAAATTTGTTCTAATCCAGTAACTGAATTATTTACAAAAAAAATCGTTTTTGAACGTTTTTGCTTTTATCATAATTCAAATCTAAAATATTTGCATTTTTGCGAAATCTTCTAAGGTTAGTTTAGAATAATCGCTGAAATACTCACGAAATACTTAGGAGTGCATAGTGGGCCAAAAAATAGATTTGCTGGCATAAATTCATTATTCTCTTTTTGTTCAATTTAACTATAATTTAAAGAATGAATTTTTTTAATGGCGCTCGGATTAAAATGTTGGAAAAATCGTCACGTAACGAAATGAGCTATGCTGTGTGTGTATGCATGAGGTAAGTGTAAAGGTATAGTTACTGTAGTACATAAAAGTATGAGTAGGTATATAATGGTAGTTGAGTTGGTAGTTATTTTTTTGCTGTTTGGTACAAATATTTTTTAATTTCAATTTTGTGTATAATTCTTAATATATTTTCTTTCTGTATTAAATTTGTTCAGTTACTATTTTAGACATAGTTTTTTTTTTTTTGTATTTATTATTGCCTAAGTATAATATTATAGTAGTAGTATATAATATTTTTTTGGTAAATTTAATAATTTTTTTTCATAATATAATAAGGTAAACTTTTATTTTTTTTAATAGCTTTTTTTTTATATAACATATAATTTAATATTTTTTTTATATAATAAAATTTATGAATAAAATGTAGTTTATAATTGATTTTTTTTATGTGAATTAAATTTATAAGCATTTTGTGTATTATTTTTTTTTGTAAATTTAATAATTATTTTTCATAATTATTATTAATTATTATTTTATTTTTTTAAATAAAATATATTATATAATTTGTTATTTATATTAAAATCTTGTTTATAATTAATTTTTTTTATGTGAATTAAATTTATAAGTATTTTGTGTATTATTTTTTTGTAAATTTAATCATTTTTTAATATCTTTTTAACTATTTTTTTCTTTATATAAAATATATAATTTAATATTTTATCTATTACACAATTTTTAAATATAATTTTGTTAATAATTTTTTTTTACCCTACAAATTATATGAAAAAGGAAAATCGGAAAAATTAATTTTTTCTTAATGGCACACTAGTTTTTTTTTTAATTTGTGTATGCTTTTTTTCTTTGTAAATGTAATAATTTTTTTTTCATAATATGAATATTAAATAAAACTTATTTTTTTAAATTATTTTTTTATTTATTTTTTGGATATATGTAATTAAATATTTTATATATTATACACTTTTTAAAAAAAATTGTTTAAAGTTTTATTTTTCATACAAATGATATGAAAAAGTATAAGCGGAACGAGATTCGTTCTTAATCGCACCCTTGTTTTTTATGTGAATTAAATTTAACAGCATTTTGTATTATTTGTATAAGTATTCATTATTTATTTTTTTTATATTTCATATTTTTTTTTCATTATATATTATTATATTATATTATTTATTAAAAGCAACTTATTTTTTTTAAATTAATATTTTTTTTAAAATATATATTTTTTAATATTTTATGTACTAAACACTTTTTAAATGTAATTTAGTTTATAATTCTTTTTCTTACAAAATAAAAATAAGAAATCACTATTTTTTTAGGTGAATTAAATTGATGAGTATGTCGGTGTATTATTATTTTTTTTTAATATAAAACTAGTATTTTATTATATAATATTTATTATTAAATATTATACAATTTGTATTTAATATTTAATATTTAATAATAATATGAATATTAAATAAAACTTATTTTTTTAAATTATTTTTTTATTTATTTTTTGGATATATGTAATTAAATATTTTATATATTATACACTTTTTAAAAAAAATTGTTTAAAGTTTTATTTTTCATACAAATGATATGAAAAAGTATAAGCGGAACGAGATTCGTTCTTAATCGCACCCTTGTTTTTTATGTGAATTAAATTTAACAGCATTTTGTATTATTTGTATAAGTATTCATTATTTATTTTTTTTATATTTCATATTTTTTTTTTCATTATATATTATTATATTATATTATTTATTAAAAGCAACTTATTTTTTTTAAATTAATATTTTTTTTAAAATATATATTTTTTAATATTTTATGTACTAAACACTTTTTAAATATAATTTAGTTTATAATTCTTTTTCTTACAAAATAAAAATAAGAAATCACTATTTTTTTAGGTGAATTAAATTGATGAGTATGTCGTGGATTATTATTTTTTTTTAATATAAAACTAGTATTTTATTATATAATATTTATTATTAAATATTATACAATTTGTATTTATTATTTGGTATATAATTTTTTTTTCTCTAAAATTATATGAAAAAGAATAAACGGAAAGAAATACGTTTCTGAGCGCACTCCAGTTTTTTTTTTGTATATAAATTAAATTTTCTTCTGCCTACTTAAGACACTTTTCAAAATATCGAATGCCTATGTAATGCAAAAAAAAATTTTAAATTTTACTTCAGCTTCAAATAAAAAAAAATGTAACTTTACTGCTCGAGCAGTGGAATATGTTTTATAAAAGTCACATAAAACATTTATGCTTATTTTAGAAACATTTATAAAAAAATGCATTATAAGAAAATTATAAGATCAGTACACTGGAAAAAAATTCGTAGTAAGCTAAAATTGGTTGTAGTTCGACTGTGTTAGTTATAGGTAGTAGACCCTACTTGCAAGTAGCTACTGTAGCACGGCTAGCACATATTTAAGATCTTGAACAAGATTTATAGCAAGCTTTTCAATATAATCAATACCTAGTCTATATATATACACGCTTATATATTAGCATAAGACTTTAATCTTAAACAAGAACTGCTTATCGTTCGCTTGGTAATACCATACAAAAATTTTTCTTCTAGTCATGCATTTGTTTATGCTCGTATTTTATAGAATTATAAAGCTATCAAAATTGTTTTGACTATAAACAAAAAAAAGATCACGTAGTCCAGGATTGTGATGGATTGTGGCTAGCAAAACGTAACCAGATGCAGCTCAATAAGCCACCAATAAATGATGACTACCCAAAAATGGCATTTCTAAAGCTAACACAGATACAATAGCTGCTGTGACTGTGTGTGTGTGTGTGTGTGTGTGTATCTGTGTTTATGTAAGCTGTCGCAAAACAGGAAGACGTGTTCATATTGAAATTGTATGCCAAACGCGCCAAATGAAAATGCCAAACAATCAATTTTTTTATTTTTCAGAATTTCCTCTCGCAGGCCGTTAAGTCTACGTGACTCTTCACACACAGACACTCTTGTGCGCACTCCCTCTATCAGCGCCGCTCCCTTAACCAACACTCTTTAGCACTCTCTCTCTCTCTCTCTCTCTCTGTCTATCTTTCACTCTATCAGTCTGCTGCTGTCACTGTCTGTCTCTCCTGCAGTCTTGGTTGGGTGCAAAAAACCTTATCATCATTATTAGTAGCTTCAGTAAATCCCTGGGTCTCAGTTTTTGTACCTGTCAGAACAGTAACAGCGAAATGATAAGCGATCGTTCAATTGATGAACTGAATCACCTTGCTCTGTACTTTACCCTTTGATTTCGTTGAGTACGAAACGTGCGCAAAATGCAACTCTGTCTGTTTCTTTTTGAGTGCAAAGTATTTTGTAAGCGTCTCCAATTTCATCAATTCACAGCAGCAGCAGCAGCAGCTTCATGGCGCCGCCAACAGCGCGTAATTAGAACACTCCGGTTCAAGTCAAAAATTACCCAATTATACTGCATTGGGTTTTATCTGTAACTACGTGCTATATGAAAACGTGCTTATATACCTACTAATACCCGCCCATGTTGTTGACATAAGAACATTTTCAAACATTGCAAACTTTTTTTCAAAATACCATTTGAAGAGGCTACTTTAGCTTTGTCAGCAGCTTTGTAAAGCAACGATTATAAAAGTGGTTTACCTTATACCTTATATACTCATTACTTATAATTTGTAGAGCATAGACATGAAAATCAGTTAGTAATGAGTCTTCCAGATAATATTAGCGTCTTCATAATAGTTTTTAGCTAAAAATTATATGTAAATATTTTGGTTACACTTTTTTTTTTTGGCGGTAGGGTGGAGGAAACAGCGTCCCGAAAGTGAAAGCCCGTCTGGCACAGGCTAAAACCTCCACGCCTTATTTTTGGAGCTTATCTACCTCTGGGAAGCTATTGAGCTGAGTCAGGGTCTCTCTTCATTGGTTATTAATCTACATCGTTAGCCTCCGTCGAGGCCTCACCTTTCTTCGGTACTCGCAGTACTGGATTCTCGTCGATTTTCTCTTGTTGCTCTGTTGTCAAGATCTCGCTCTTTTATTTTCAGAACTTTTTCGGCAAACTTGGATATGGTGTTTCAGTTTTCTAAACTGTGAAGTATTTTATCAATCACATTCTCTGCATTGAGCTGTCCGACTACAGTTTCAACAGACGCTCGTTCTCTGTTCCACCTCTCGCAGTGAAAGAATTTTGATCAGCATCATCTGAGTCAGCGTCATCATAGATGCAGTTGGGCGTCTCTGCTTGGCCAATACGAAAAAGGAACTTTCGGAAGTATTCGTGACCCGTGAGCAGCTGGGTGAGGTAATAGTTGAACTCTCCGTGGTCGCTCTCAACCCATCGCGTTATAACGAGGAGTAGTTTCGCAGGCTTGCTGCCACTCTCGGAGAGTTTGCTGCCTTAGTTCGGTTTTTTGGTTACACTTTAATTTTAGTCACTGAAACTCAATTAATCCTATTCAGACGTGTTCCGGAAAACGAAAACGAACCAATTTCATTCAAACAAACTAAGACTATAATTATTTCACTTAAATTTCATATATACGGCTCAAGATCGGGAGTTAGCTGAACAAAAACATTTTTGCCAAAATATCCAAAACGATTTTTGGTTTCGGTAGCAGCGACTTCAAATCTACCGGAAACAATATGTTTTAGCCATGGGAACTTCTTGGTTATCTATTATAATTCATTTTATAAACTGTGCAGAACAGTGGATAGAACTAACTGAAGACGCTCCCATGTTGATAAACTTTGTGAATAATTGCCAAAGATCATTTTTATAGAAAATTTTATGAACCTTGAACTTGAATATCTTAAGAGGATCACAAGAGTATATTTTAATTTATATAATTAATTTAAAATTACGAAAGAATTTTGAGCAACAGTGGCCGTTAGAGATATATTGAGACTTTTTAAGTTTTATGCAAATTTTCAGCTTAAGGCCTATACGCAGTTCGAAATATTTCGCACGGAATGACAAAACTTCATATAAAAAAAAAGACCCAAATGGGATATCCCAATTTCCTACCTATGCAGTTGATTTTTAAGAATCCAAAATATTACTTTTTTGCCGGGAAACTATCTGCGATAAAGCGTGTGCCATCTACCTAGAGGAACTAATTTAAATACAATTTTCGAAGATGCTTAGAATTTATTTTTGCTTCTATGAATTTTCCAATGCTGTCTATATGCTATATATTATTGGATGAAAGTGTTTCTTTGTAGAACATCTGTTACTTTGTGCCCAGGCCAGTTAGTGTGACCATATAGCCAAAGTTTGCACTTTTATCTAGATGATCTTATTCACATAAGATTTTCCGAAGAAGCTTATAATCTCTTTTTGTTTTTCAATGCCGTATGACAGATTAGAGGAATTTCATTTTGTGCAAAAAATGATACGGTTTAGAATTTCGATTTTAAATCACAAACATTTTCGACAGCCTTGAGTTAAACTCAACGCATTGCAAGAGTATGCAAACTTTTGCACACCTCGGCTGGATTTACTTTCCCGCTTTTATTTTCAAGCTTTGCGAACCGTTTTTTCCACCCCACTTGGTGGTGCATTATATATAAAGTGAATATATCTCTGGTGCATCTTACATAATAGCAAAGCAGTCAGCGTTAAGACGTATATAGATACACAACTAGTATTCGAACAGAGAATTTCTCAGCTTTATAGACCTGACTAAAAAGACGTTTAAGCACTTTCAATTTTTTCAACCAAGTTCATTGTCATTTCTTCATTCATTCTCAATTTCTGTATCTCTGAATTTCTTTTGTTTTTACCTTTTGTTAGGTTTACATTTAATTTCGTTTGCTCTTGCCTTATTTCCATTAAGAAATAATTACGTTGCTGCTCATTAATTTCGTGATCGCATGCCATGAACGAGAACACACACACACACACACACACACACGTTCATCCAATCTCCCTATATCGAACACAGGGCTCGAATACACAACTCACACACGCACACACACGCACACGCACACACACTTCACACATTTACACACACTTTAATGTTTTTGACCAAGTCTAAGGTAACACCTGCCACCATGGCCTACAACTACCAGAACAACTGTTTCTTGGCGGGGGTAGCTCGGCCAGCTCGCAAGGGAGCAAGTGAACCAACAGCCAATTCATCGGCAGCTGCAATATCTCGAGAACTTGGGTTAGTTGTGTTGGGATTAGAGAGTAGATAGCATATAAAATGCAGTCCTTACTCTTTATGGTAATTTAAGAAACAATTATTACGCATACGCACGGTAAGCGCTCAGCTGGTAAAAGAAAATTTTCATAACTACAAATTGTTGTTTGTTCGGGTTTATATAGCTTTTATGCCGTCCGACAGTTGGATCACTTACTTGCACTTACTTTTCCCCAACCCCGAAAGAATTTAAGGGCTTAGGCGCTTGTTTTCTGAAAAAGTCAACCTTTAGTTGTTTATTAGCCTCTCATGAGTCTACAAGCCAAAGTTTTAGCTTGATTATTAATATAGCAAAGTAAATGATTATTTATTGTGTTTCGTATGGTATGATTATTTATCCTACAATGGATTTAGAAAATAAATGCGCCCTGTGGAAGCGATACAGTGCTTAGGAATTCTAAAACCCAACGAACAATAAACTTGGTTAAATAACCTTAAAGCCTTTGGTTAATTTTTGAGCTACTATAAAATGCCCCTATGGAATACCCCTAATTCGATAGTAAGGTTGATTTACCCCTTATCAACTATGAGATCTAAGCGTTCATACGGACGGACAAACAGACATACTGACATGTCTATATTGACTTCTCAAGCTACTCATATCTAACTTTAGGTAATATTGTTGGATCTTACGTCATCCTTCTTCGTCTTAGATACATTTTCGACGTGTAGGAACATAATATACCCTTTGTATCCTAAGGTTGTACCAACGATAGCGTAGTGGTAGCGTACTCGCTTTGTAACCCGATGGTTGGTGGTTCGAGAGGCACTGGTACATTTGCCTAGCACTGGCATCGCTAGCAAAAATACGCTATTTGCCCAAGAAAATCTCTATTAATTCAAGATATTAATAGGTCGCTGTTCCCTTCGAAAAGTTATTAATAGATATACCCATGTTCCACCTAGGGGCGACTGACAAAATAGTCAAGTCAGGGAAATTATTATTATCCTAAGGTACAGGGTATACAAATAAGTGAGAAAATCCTTACTCCTCCCAAATATCCGCTACCAAGCTAGAGGGTTCGAAAATTTTCTGCTGTTTTTAAACCCCTATTTTTGTTCTAGATGACCACTTTCAACCTTGACTAAATTATCTAAGAGTCTAAGTATTTTGCTAGCTTTTCCAAAAAAAAAGAGATAGGAGACCTCAAGGTTCCTCAAGAAGCTATTGGACTGATTCCGCTTTTTTTTAGTCTTCGCCTCAACACAAGGAACACTTCACGATACTTGCTTACAAATAGAACCAGGGCTGCTTCACAAAAGTTCGCTTTTACTGTCATAGCTGGACTAGAGCGTTCTGGAGCTGGTCGAAGCAGCAATTCTAAGCAATCCGAAAGATGGTTGGGTTCTGATATGTGGTACTAAACCCACAGATAGGATTTTGGAGCTGGTCCAAATAACAACAATTGCGAGCAATCCGAGATTTTCTGATATCATCATGATTGATGTCTTTATGGATTATTCCTCAACTCGTCTTTTGGTTCCGATTCAAAAAAACTTTATGTGGAGCTTTTCTTATCCATGTTAAGCTAGTGTATTTTTGAAGCTTTTGTCCGCTTGTCTTTTGGTTCCGATTCAAGAGTACTTTATGTGTAGCAATTCGTATCCATGTTAAGCGAGTCTATTGTTGAAGTATTTGTCAGCTTGTCTTTTGGTTCCGACTCTAAAGAGCTTTACCTTTATGATTGATGCATTTCCTGCGCATTCGTGAGCTTTTCTTTTGGCTCCGATTCAAAAGAACTTCATGTGGCGCTTTTCTTATCCATGTTAAGCGAGTCTATTTTTGAAGCATTTGTCCGCTTGTCTTTTTTCCGATTCAAAAGAACTTCATGTGGCGCTTTTCTTATCCATGTTAAGCGAGTCTATTTTTGAAGCATTTGTCCGCTTGTCTTTTTTCCGATTCAAAAGAACTTCATGTGGCGCTTTTCTTATCCATGTTAAGCGAGTCTATTTTTGAAGCATTTGTCCGCTTGTCTTTTGGTTCCGATTCAAAAGATTGATTGATGCATTTCTGGCGCATTCATCAGCTTGCCTTTTTTGTTTCAGATTCAAAAGAGCTTTAGCTTTATGTGAACCTAACCGCGATGTCGTCAATGTTGATCCATTTCTGAGAAATTCGTCTGCTTTCATTCAGGCTTCCTACACCCCATATCGGTCTGCTCTGAATTATGCACGTCTTCAGAATTACGACTAAATAGTCAATTTCGGCGCATGGTCAGATCGCTCGGATCTTTATTTGAAAAACTTTAAAAAACAAAAAAAAACATTTTTTCGGCTTCGACGAAGAATTCATCATCAGTGTAGATTTGGCTTTCGTAATGCTATAGAACGGTCTAGGTCTTTCATACTTTGGTAGTGAGGATTTCTTTAAAGTTTTTGCTTAGGCCATGCGGTCACGAAGTTGAGCCAAATCAAATAGAGCACGGATTAAAATATTCGGATCGCCGTCATTAGTAGGTGAATTTGTGGATATTTATAGCGTTTTAAGAGTAGCTGCATAGCTGCATAGTTAAGAAGACTCTAAAAAAGCTGAAAATAGAACGCGATTGCAGTTTTTTCAATAAAGAAGATAGCTTCAACACATCAATAAAGATTTGGATTGCATAGCGCTGAAGAACGATTTAGGTTCTTAATACACTTTGGTAGAATCAATTTTTTTATGGGTTTAAATCACGGAACTTTGTTGAGCTAGATCAAATAAACACGGTTTAAAATTATTTACCCCGCCGTTAATAGGGTTTCAAGAAGGATTTCATGAAAATTATTTCGAATAAGTAACATATTAATGTCTAAGTAGTCTTTAAGTAAGTATCTTCTCATCTTTCGGTTATTCTAGTTTAACATATTATTGTCCCATACTGCAGCCAGTTCCATTTTTTGGGTAGCTCTGCCGTTGTTAGCCCATTGTCCTGTATAGTCAGTAATTTATGGAAATCTAGTTCGTTTGCGCGTTCACCTTGGCAGTTTGTCAACTTGGTAAGCACTGCCAGTTGGGGCCACCCACTCGTCAGTCATGCCAGCGGCGGTCCGCTAATCAATCATAAGCAAGCCCAAGTTCCAGGCCCCCAAAGAGGTCTTAGCCGCAGCTCGTTAGGCGCTTGGCCTTGCACAGCGAGAACAGTTTAGTGAACGCGTTAAGCGTTTAACACGCTTCAGTAATGGAACTTTCCAAAGAAAGTTTTTCAAATTACTCAAAGATGAAATATGCATATATGATCTGACGACATATTATAGATATGTAGGTCTAAGGCCAATTGGTTAACAGTAGCAAGATGCTCCAGCTAAATAATTATATACAATAGTTGATTAGCCGAAGACGTCTCTACCGTGAGGCAAAAACTATTGGACCAGTAAAAGCACATAATGAAAGATGGTAGTAGGCTGGGCCAGCGACTTGTAATAATGGTTGTTACCACAAATCACTGCTAACAATTTGCGGCAGCTTGGCTGACTACATAAAGATATCTATATATACAATATATGTACATATGTGGAGCGGAGCAGACGACTGTCTGAAGATCTCACAATAACAACAGCAGAGAACAGCTCAAAAGATCAAAACAATGGAGTAGCAACAACAACAACAAAAGCTTTTGAAAAAAAAAAAAAAAAAAAAAAGACTGTAGACCTTGAAACAGTTCAAAAACGTAAACGGTTCAGTGATCATTGATGTAAAACAGAACAGAACGAAGCCCCAGACCAGAGCCGCGATCAGAGACCCGAGAGAGCAAAGAACGCAGCGACAACGAGAGTAAGAGAGAGAGAGGGGCAAAGAGACTGCACAGCAGCAACGAAAATACGAAAATGGGAAAAACATAAAACCAGCAGAAGCAGCAGTTAATGAGAGAGCGAACATCCGTCATCTTAGGGTAGGATGATCATGGACATGGCCAGCTCTGGCTATGGTATAGATACTGCATAGGGCTTACTACCGGTACCGGCGTGCGCTCTGATCTGCCTGACTGCGCCGCCCGCGAAGAGGTCGTCCGTCAGTAGCTTGGTCGCTTGGTCAAAAATCGTTGAGCCGTTAAGAGGCAGCAGCCAGCAGCCGAAGCCAGCGACAAGCGACAGCAACAGTGGGTGCACTATGGTACGAATCTTAAAGTTTTTGATTGTATTATGCAAAACAATTTTATTGGCACAAAATTCGCTGGAGGCTTTATACGGCCGAAACTTGTAACCCTAAGGTCGAGAGAGGCTGCAGAGAGATCGTTTCAGACCATAATAACAAAATTTTGAATGCTACCCAAGTCCGTCCGGCTAGATCTCACATTTCAGAGAGCTTAAGACACCAAAAGCGCTAGCTGCTTAAGGAAGAATAAAAATGACGCCAACGATTTTTAAAAATTAATGATGTAGATCGTTTCTAATAAAATTTTATTTAGTAAAAGAATTTTTTTTTTTAAATTAAAAGTTAGAAAAAAATTTTTTTTAAGAGAACCTCATGGACAACTAGGTATATAAGAAATTTTATATTTATCAAGAAAAACTTATAGCTAATAAGGTACAGGGTATAAAAATAAATGTTTGTATTAAAAGCGCCTTGTTGACTACTTGGATACAAAAAAAAAAAAACAAAAATAATAATAAACTATTTATTTTTAAAGCTAATGATTTAAAATTTATGCAAATTGTGGATGATTTTTCAAAAAAATAAAAAAAAATACAAACTGCTTGTTATACTGCATACCAAAAACTATACTCTCTACTCTCATTTTTTTTTAGAAGGCTAAATGATATTCGCTACTCTGAGGCTCTATGCTCCACAAGGAGAAGAGGACTACAGTAAGTAATTCTAATAAATTTTTAAAACTATGCGGATCCATTCCCTCAAACTTATGGTTATATTTGCGCTGCTACCAAAGTTCATATATCTTTCTATACGTATGCCAAATTTGAAAGAGCAACTTTTTCTGCGTCACCTTCATTTTTTATTGGGCATCGCTATAAGCATTTCAATTATTATGAAAGCGCTTCCTATTGGGTATTGTAAAAGTTAAAAATTGATCAAAACAAGTTAGTTGTGAGATACCACATATTGTAGTTTATTTAAAAAGGCTGTCATGGCTGTCAAGTATCTGAGCCAGAAGGTCATAATCTCTCAACTTAAGAAAACCTTTAAAAAACAAGTCACACGATCTTGGCAATCTATCTATTGTGGTGCTAGCCGTGTTACATCCATCGCCTTATCATCCAATTTGCGCCCAAAGCAATACTCTATCATCGATTGATAGCTCTCTCGGTTAATGGTATTACAAAAAAGTACGAACCAATAATGACATCTACTTTGAATCCAAAAAAAACAGCGACTTATTGCGGATTCATTACCCTTTGGTGGAACTTGGGTGGACTAGTAGTTATTTATCCATAAATGGTCTTCATTGCTGAAAATAATTTTTTTGCTAAGGTGGGCGTCCATCTGCTTCAGAAACTAGTCGGCGAATAGGGAGCGTTTTCTTTAGCCGTTTTCCCATCGCCCTTGGGCCAGTTGTCGTCTGCTAAAGACCGAATGTGGACTGAGTAGCTTGCCTTTCACAACACCGGTGATATTTTCGGCAGATGTTGTCATACCTTTTTTTTACTAAGCCGCGCGACTCGAATTTGGCAAAAGTTATAAGGTGAGCTTCAAAGTACGCCATCCAAGTAAATATTCAAAACCAGTAAATTAAAGTACTCATTACTCAGTACTCAATATTCGTTCCTACCTCAACACAAGCCCGAGTTCATACAAACATTCCCCAAACATTCACTACCTCACTTTTTTTTTCCCCTATAAAATGCACATTTGTCCCACAGTGCAGTGCAAAAAGTCAGTTGTGCAGCTTTGCTTAGCTTTGGGTACAGCTGCAACTGGATTTTTTGTGGTCTCTTTGTTTATATGTATGGATCTGTCTGCCTTCCTACTCCCCCAAATGCGAACTTAAATGTGCATTAATGTATGCCTGAGCCGGAGCCGGCAAAGATGCAGTCTGAGTTGGGCGCACAGCATAAGCGCTGCAAGATCAAAACCACCATTAAAGAAGCGCAAAAAGCAGGAAACCTTTTGGGTTGCAACGAAGTTCATATACTCTAGTAAATTCTATTTTGTAGGCTATTAGTGATCTATTAGTACAATAAAAAAAGCACTAATTTAGTTTAGATCGGAATTTTAGACGAAATCATTTTTTGGCAGTTATATTAATTTCAAAAAAATTAATAAAAAAAATAATTCAAAGCATGCAAAATTAATAAAATAAAAAAAGTTCTTAAAATAAAATTTATCAGGCTTAACTAATCGAACCAATTATATGTTTTTTAAATGACAGTTTAATATATAATAAAATTATATATAATAAAATTAACAATTACAATTAAATAATTTATAAAACATTCTTTTACGAATTAATAAAATATTACAATCTTAACTTAAGCAATTAAAATTGTAAAAAAATAGATGGCAATAACTTTTTTTAATAACTGAAAATTAAATGTTTTTCTAACAAGTGTATACGTAGATATTATAATTCAGTAATATTTTTGCATATTTTTTGAATATTTTAAATATAGAGGAAAAAATTTTAAGACAGCAATTTTTATTCAAATAGTCGACACAGACTTAAGCCAATTTTTATATTTTTTTATTAAATGGAGTCAGGTATTATGAGCCTTTGATTATTTTTTGAATATTTTTTAAAAATTTCTAGTTTTTATAACTTGTTTCTTAAAAAATTTCGTAACATGTTGAAGCTATTTTTTTAGGTATATATTTTCTGTATGCCTTTTCAGCGTGCTTTAAATTTTTGAACGTTTTTTGAAAATTTTAAGTTTATGCAACTTACAGTAAAAAAAATTTATTAAAATTTAATTTTTAACTAGTGAATATTTTTGTAGCATTTTTGTTCAAACTAAATTATCAATAACGAACTTTAAAAGAATCTTTCTTGCAAATTGCAGCTTAGTAAAAAAAATTGATTTTTAAATTTTTTTTAATTTTGACTAATTTAGCGAATATCTTTTAAAAAAAATGTTCTACAAAATTTCAGTTTTCAAACAAAGCGTTATATTTTAATTAGAAAAAAAAATGATTTTTCACTTTTTTTTTAACTGCAAACCGTTTTTTTTTTTTCTAATCTCAGTTGCCTCTTCAAACGTTTTTTTTATTTTAGCTATCACTTTTTCTTAACAAAACTATGAAAGTTTTTATTTTTTTTAAATAAAAAAAAAAATAATAATACTATATATATATTTTTTTTTCTTTTTATGCCTTCTGTAAGTAAGAAACAAATCGTTAAAATGGCACACTGTTAAAAAAAAAATATTATAGTATTAAGTTTTTTAACTTTTTTTAGATTAATACATATTTGAAAAAAAAATTTCTCTCAAAGAAAGGGAAATACTATATGGATGTTCAAAAAAATAGACCTAATTTTTTTTTATTTTATTATATATATTTTTTTTTAAGCATAATTTATTTACCATCTATTACTTAGACAATCAATAAATGTTTTGGAAATTAAAATTTAGCAGAGCTTATAGTTAAACTGCAATGACTAATATCAATTTTTTTTTTTTTATATATGAAAACAATTTTTTTATGCCAAAAGAATTCAGCTACTGTAAAAAGTTGTTGTAATATAGTGTTTATATATTTAAAAAAAATATGTAATTTTTTAGTTGAATATTACAAAATTAACAGAGATTTTTTTTTAACATTTACACACAATTTTTAAATTTTAAGAGAAAATCCGACATATTTTCTTAGCTTTTATAAAAAAATGCAACAAAATTAATCATTTGAAATACCTTATCCAACTAGACTCTTTAAAGCCAAAGACTTTTTAATTTATTTTAATTTTATGCTCCTACTTGGATTAAACAAAACGTAAGTTCTTAAGATGTATAATAAATTAAGTTTATTTAACTTGTTTATAAAACAAAAGTTTTTGCACAAAAAAAAGACACCCTATATTAAAGAGAGCGTCTATGTTGCAAATATCAATCCTAAAGGAATATAACCTTTGTCAGTTCTTAGTACTCTTTGTATCTTTTATGTGGGGGCTATGTGGATGAGCGTGGTGGACTGCCTCGAGGCTCAATGTCTCTAAACAGCGGCAATGGCAGGGCGTCGTCTATGTCTTCGTCTTCGTCATCGTCATCGTCATCGTCGTCTAAGTCATCATCATCATCATCAACATCGTCATCAAGGTAGTTGTTGTCTTTGTCGGTTGGTTGTCTCTTTGCTGCTGCTGCCGTCCGTGGTTGTTGCTATTGTTGTTGTTGTTGTTGCCGGTAATGATCTTTAACCAAGCGTAACGTTCGCTTTCAGTGCGTCTACATCTGCGTCGTCATCATCTTCCAGCCAGCCAGCCAGCCCGCCATTTCTGTCCATTTCTTCTGCCTGCTGTCTGCGCTGGGTCTGTCTGATGACTGCCAGAAATGAACTCAACTTGGCTGCTTTGTCTTATTTTGTTGTTGTTGCTGTTGCTGTTGCTGTTGCTGTTGTTGTTGGTTGTTGGCTGTTGATGATGTTGATGTTGATGTGCCACCTCCTACTCTGCCGTTGCCTTATTTAAATGGCGTCGCATCTACATATATACATATACTTAAAGACATACCTATATATTTACATATATGTATGTAGGCAATTCCCCCAACCAAAGAAAATCCAACAACAACAATAAAGTGTCGGCAGCAACAAACCGACGTTTCATGTATAATGCCATGTATCTGCGTTTATCTCTTTGTATCTGTGTGCATCACTCTCTCAGTGTGTGAGTGTGTGTGTGAGTGTTGAATGCACCATTAATGATCAAGTAAGCAATGACTGCTTAGACCTTGATTTCTTTATAGAGTAAGTAAGGCACAGCCAGGTTGCAGCGGGGCAGGGCATCAAACAGCTGATGAGATCATGTTGCAAATTGAATTTGGTAAATAAAAGAAATAAACATGGACGACGTTCTTTGCAGAATGCTATTATTTAGAGTGACCAGAGATAGAAAGAATAGAAACATAAATGCACATAGAGCAACAATTATGGCAGTTACTAAATTGATTCTGGCTGAATTTTCAAGCTACATGCATAAGGGTCGGCACGAGATGATGATTTTTTGTCTGAACAATATCTTCAGGGAACTCACGGCATTGTCTGAGATCATCCGGCTTCAATTGTTTTTATCTGTTTGACTCTCTGGTTATGTCCAAGTCAGCTGATCGCCGAGTTGGCATTTCTGTGTGTGTTCTTCAACACTGGTCGTTATGACGTCTATGTTTTCTACACTTTGCATTAGTGTACAAAAGAGTGCACTCACGCTCCAAGTTTATCATGTCGAGTTTTCTGATTACTAAGCCCTTAACTCAGAATCCGGATGCGAAGTTATCTTAAAATTTTGTAATAAATTCCAAACATGACAAAACGTACTGAATGAAAGTCATTAATAACTTTGACAACTTGTTACACTTAGATATTGGAAAAACTATCGTTGCTGTCTGGTCACGGTAGCTTGAACGGGATGCAGAGAGTAGTTGATCGGTTCAAGTCCCAGACTTTTCGGATTTCCAAGATTCCCCTATATCAACTCTGTATATAAAAACTTTGCAATTAGACGGTAGTCAACTCGGAATATTCGCCAAAAGTGAATTTTTTCATTTTTTTTGATTTTCAAACTTCTCCTATTTATTTATTAAGCCTTTTCAAACTCTATGTATCTCAAGAACGTTTATCTTAGTCTCGAGTGACGTATTTTCTTCCATATACATAGGTATGTATATTTAATTGTTGCTTTAATAGCCAAAATTTTATTATAGAAATCTTTTTGTTAGTCCAGCTCGAAGACTCTGACGTTAGCTGAAACTATATATTAACAACGTTTTAAATTCTAAAGAAATATTGCAGCTCCGATCAGTCTGAATAAACAATTTTATACCCAAAGGGTATATTGTGTTTGTGAAAGCCAAAAATGTATGTAACGTACAGAAGGAGAAGTCGGAGACCCCCCAAAGTTACCTAAAGTATGATCAGAGTGACTAGAGAAGTCGATATACCCATGTCCATCTGTCCGTCTTACTGTACTTTCAGATTAGATCCCTTATTATTCCATAGGAGACAAGTTTATTTTATTTTTTTGATATCGGGACTACATTATATAGCTCCCATAGGTGTGTTTCAGAGGACCTCGAAAAAAAGCAAAAGTTTTAGATGGATATTGCGTTTGCTTATGAAGATAGCATAACCAAATTTGGCAATCGGAAGTTTTTAAGAAACCCCCAGCACTGTACCAAATTTTATCAAAATCGGTTGACTATATCATATAGGTCCCATAGGATCGATCGGTCGAAAAATCGTGTTTTGTACAAAATTCGTTGTGTTTCGTTTATTTGTGAACATACCGTAACCACATTTGGCATTAAGAAGTTTTTTAGAGTTCCCAAGCACTGTACCAAATTTGATAAAAATCGGTTGACTATATCATTTGGCTCCTGTAGAGCCGATTGATCAAAAACCCGTTTTTTGTACCAAATTTGTTGTGCTTCGTTTGTTTATGAAGATATCATAACCAAATTCAGCAATCAATTGGCTTTTAGAGTGCTTAAGCAATATTTCTGACTTAATTGCAATTAGTGGTACAGGGTATCCCAAAGTCGTCTGCGCCCGACTTTAACGTACGCCATCTTTTTTTCTAAATAAGACCTAGTAACTTAATTTTGATTTAGAAACAGTCAGTGGCATGCTAGAAATCTCTCTTAATCGAATTTCAAACAAACAGCAATCCGTCGTTGTATCAGTCCCAAGATTCGAATATATGGTTTCATGGGTATAAAACTCTATCCAGTTGCCAAGAAAAGCTCAAAAAATACAGCTGCAGTGCTGCAAATGACGCTGGGTAGATTGTAACAGGCAGGCCTGACGAGGGGGGTGGGAAAGGGGATTCCGCCCGGGCCCGAAGTTTTCTGTCTTGATTCAAGCTGAAGGTGTAATAGAGGGGCTGGTACATTTTTCCCCGGACCCGGATTTTCTCTCTACGGCCCCGTTACTAACAAATCCAAACAACAATCGACATGGAAATGGACAACTTTTTATTGGCGTTACAATTTTACATTTAGAATTTTTCACGTATATTGAACACTGCTCAATTACTTTTAGTATTCAGGCCATTTGCAGCGTTTTTGTATAATTGGCTTGAGGCAACCCGTTTGCTTCATTTTCTCAGCTCGGTTGCGTTGCCTTCTCACCTCCATGGCTAGCTCTACCGTAATAATTTCATCTGGACGGAAGCCAAGCATTGATTCTTCGTGCTGGCAAGCCACGCTGTGCTGGTCCGGTCGCAATACTCTTGTGGATGTCTTATGTAGACAGCAATTGTCATGATATATCTCTGATTTCTTTTTCACTATACGATTTAAAACTTCTTCAAAAGTTGGTTTCATGATTTTATAAAATAAAAAAAAACGTTTCAACTTTAAAATTTTGTATGTATATTTTTTTTTCGTGTGCTAGACTAAAAATGGATTTAACTTGTGAATTTTGCTAGGTTAACTTTATTCGCTTTAAATGGATTTGTAGACTGTTTGCTAAAAGCTTGCTTTTGTTGTAGTCAAATTTATTTGAAGAGATATATTATATACCAGTCTATATACATAGTAGTACCTAGCTCTTAGACAAGCGTCAGGCTTGAAGAACTAGAGCCATTTTATTTTTAACACATCGCACAGTGGTCGATTTGAGCTATCTAGCGGAAGAAAAACCATGGCATGCCGAAGCTGTCCCAGCAAGCAAATTTTTGGCAATTAAGAAATACATTTTTGCGAATGTCATAAAAAAACGTAAGTATGGTAAAAAGAAGATCGAAGAAATTGAGGAACAAGTGAGAACATTTAACTTACAATTGCTTGCAAAATGGAAAGAGTCTAAAAGGTTCGAACACAACAACAAGGAATGGTTGAATGGAAATCTTGTACTCTTTAAGCATAATGTTCCAGTTGGCCTAGGGCGACCTGCAAAGGACTTCGTAGAATGCAACACAAAACATAAGTCGGCTAGAGTGTCAGATTTAATCCAGACAAAAACTTGCGATGAGCTTATGAGGGCAACACGCGTAAGCTTGTATAATGCTGGAAAACGCAGCGCTAGACGTTTTTTTGAAAACCCTGAGTTGTCCTCCAAAATTACTGGCGTAATCCTACGTGCTATGGTTGCTGGCTACGAAATAAACTGTGAAGCGTTTCGTGCCTATGCCTACAGAACCGCAGAAGTTTTTGTCGCTGCTTATTACCCGTGGTTTTATATGCCTTCCTCACTGCACAGAATTTTAATTCATGGATCCGATATTATATCTGCTGTAGGTTTACCCATAGGTATACTATCTGAAGAAGCTTCAGAAGCGAGGATTAAAGATTTCCGCAATTTCCGACTGAAATATACACCTAAAAATTCACGCGAAACAACAATGCCAGATTTAATTAATTCTCTCTTGTACACATCCGATACGTTTATCAGCTCCTTATCTAAAAATCCTTCCAGTTTAAAGAAAAAAATATTGAACACAGAAGTTAAAAGACTTCTCCTTCATGTGGAGTCTAATAATTCTGTCTCTGAGTCTAATTTTGATTCGGAATAAATTATTGTTTTTTTTTTTGTTATATTATTTGGACACCGTTATTAATTGTTATTACTTTTTGCTACTAATTTACAAGAAAAAAAAAAATTCTTAAAAATATTATTTGTTTGGCTATAAGCTTATGTTGGGCATAAGTAGTCTCCATTGTCTTCTTCATAGAGCTGTCTTCCTGAGCTCGATGATATGTATTAGCATATCGCCTGCTGCCACGTTCCACGCGGGTGTTAATCTCGCTCAGGACTGATCGTCTCCAGGTAATTTTCGGGCTACCTCTGCGTCTATTGCCTTGCGGGTTGTATGGCAAGGACATATAGTTGATGTCGTTCGGTGGTCCGATCCAGCCCAACTTACTTCTTCGAATTTCTATGTTGACGTCCAACATGCCAGTTCTTGACCACAGTTCTTCAGTTTGGCCAAAATATTTGCAAGATCTTACGAAGACATCGGTTGACATAGCCGCGTATTTTCTGCCGTACTTGTTCTGTTACGAAACACGCACGGACACGACACAAGATTTCAAGATCGAGATTTTGGTTCGGATACTATAACAACTTCTCCTATATCAACTCTATATATAAATACTTTGTACTTAGACGGTAGTCATGTCGGAATATTCACCAAAAGTGAGACCACTTTAGCTCTACTGAACCAAACAAATTTTACGCCTGCAGCTTACGCAAAAGATTTCGAAGCATTTCTGTCGATCTCCAATTTATTCATGACCTTCTTATATCTAACTTCCTCTCGCAATGGTATTGTATCAAATGGAGAACATGGAAAAAATTGTGAATTCGACAGCAATTTCTTTGTTCAGAAATAATTTTTTATCAACTTTATAACTATACTAGGGGGCGTCGCCACCTGCGTGCTTTAGCATTCAAATTAATGCTCATTTTTACATTCGTATTATGGAAAATTTGGTTAGAGAGCAGTTTGTTATAGAGAAGTTTGACTGTAATTATATTTGGCTAAATTTGTCATTTCGACCACTGTGCAGTTCACGCAAGCATTGAGTTCTTTCGCAAAGTAATAATTTCGCTAATATACCAAGTTTTTAACAGATTTTATATCTTAGTTGCGCGTATTGGACATCTATCTAAGATGCTTTCCTTAAGCTGATGTAATAATGTTTCCAAAATGTTTCGTGATGTGGGTGGACAGAATTTTAAAGAACTTAGCCGCAGTTGTTATAAAGCTTGGGAGCCGCCATCAATAAACTGCAGCGTCTAGAGCGAATGTTATTATTAAAAATAAACTCAAATATTTATGAGTAAGGGTTAATTATTATAATTTCTTAGCCCAGAGTGACCAGCGCTTTATTGCCTGCCTACATTAAAAAAGCAGCCATTAAAAAGTAAGCTTTATAATACTATAGAATATTTAAAAAAAAAAAATAAAAAATAAAAAGTCTATAAACAAATGAACTGTTGTAGGCATATTTTAAACAGCTGTAGTATAATAAAAGAAGATACTATAATAAAAAAAAAAAAAGTATATCAAGTAATAAAATATACATAATATATACGCAGAGTTGCCATACTGTTCATTTCCACTAGACATGAAAAACAAACTGATCTCCGCTTAGATCTTAATTAACTGCAGCATGATCTTCTGCTATATGAGAGATCATGTTCCATGACGAATGTATACAATAACACAAACAGTACAAAAATAAAAAAAAACTCTCAGAAAGCTCAAATGGCATTAGGAAGCCAAGCAGACGTTTGAGATACTGAGCTGCTAAAAATCTTAGCTTGGCACTTTTGCAGAAAAATAAAATAAAAAAATATAAACTATAAAAATAGCAACAACGTTCCACCAATTTACAATAGCAGATTAAGAGATACATACAACAATCCAACAGATACGGATGCGGATACAAAAATGCTAATGCGAGGCAGTCATTCAATGAATGATATGACCATAAACTTAAGCCACGCAATGTGGACGCTGTAACTATGGTCCGGCTGTGAACCAGAGAGCGCTCTCTTCGTACCATCCCGGAACCTTTCCCCCAATAAAGAAACGACAGCGTCTGGAGGGGCGTCTTCTGCGTGTGTCTCTGTGTGTGTGTGTGTGTTCGCGTAGCGTGTGAAAAATTCCAAGTGATTTTTAATGGATACTTTTTTTTGTTGTTTTTTTTTTTTGCAGTAATTTGCTGGTTTTTTTTATGTTTATTGTTGTTGCTGTTGTTTTAGTAAAATTGATTTTTTATGGCTACAAATTCAAGTTCATGACATGATATAGCATATTTGCATAATATCTGACAAAAATCAAGTTGAGATACTTTTAATATCGCAGCTCCTCCTCCTCCTCCTCCTACACTGCTGCATGTTAATAACAACAACAAACATTTGAGCGCCATTTCATACACACACACGTGCACACATAATCGACTGCTTCTTATAAAAAACTTTTTGACTCGCCTTGATCTTCATTGTGTGTATCTTCACAATTAACAAATCACAAAAAGAAAAGTATGCTGCAATAGTACTGTAGCGACTTGTGGATACACTTTAGCGTATTTAAATTTTTCACCTCAATTCTCTTAACCCTCTAATGCCCAACAACGCCTTGAGGCACTTATTATATTTTTCCAAATAATTTGAAAAGTTTAAGCTTTTACATCATTTGCATTTTTTTTAGCAGTTCCTAATAAACACACTAAAGTTACAAAAGTTTCGAAAGCTCTTCTAAGCATTTAAAGTTAATTTTTTTTTTTTTTGTTAAGCAAAAATTGTTTTTTCAAATACCATAACAAAAAATAAAATCAGTTTATTTTAATACTATAGCTGTTCATAAATAAATAATATCAAAGTCTAAAAATTTCATAAGTGGCTTATTTTTGGCTTAAATCCTTAACCCTAGACCCGTCCTTCGTCTTAACAACTTAATAGCGTCCTTGGGGCACTCAGTGCCCCGTAGTGTATATTGTATGGAAAAAATAAAAAAATAATTAAATTTTAAATTCATCTGGGGCACTCAGTTACCCAAGGACAGCTCTAGGGTTAAGAAGCTTTTTCAGATTTTCTCACCTTACAGGTAAACGAAGAATTCTACATAATTTTAAAGGTTATTTTTGATTTTAGGAGCAAAAAAGTAGCTTAGAAAAAATTATTCGTCAATGACAAATATCCCAAATGGGATTTTATATGGGTTTTTTTTTTTATATGAAGTTTTGTCATTCCGTGCGAAAATTTTCGAACTGCGTATGGGCCTTAAGACTAAAGAGTCTCATAGCAACAGGAGCAAAACAGACCGAGAATGATGGCTCTAGCGATCCAGGTTGGTTTGGCCAATTCACTATATATTCAAATAAAAATTTACGAGAAAAAAAAAAAAGAACTAAGGGGTCAGCCTCCTGCTCGCTTAGTTCAGTATGCACTAGCCAATATACTATGCCAAAGAATGATAGAACCAAGCAACTTTTCGTATTATTTTTATTATTATTCTTACTTAAAATTAAGAATCGTAATATTAAAATACACTTAATTCAATCTTTACACGGTAGATACGTTCCGAAAATACTTAAGCTGCTGCGAAAATAAATAAGAAAGGCAAATTCCCTAACTAAATTCATAAAAAAATTAGGTTAAAAAAAATATTTTTCTTCAAAATTTCAATCAGATAGCTTTTTTTAAAATTGCTAAATTGAATGAAATTTTGTAAAAAAAATGTTTTCTAAACCGTTTTTTGTTAAAACCGTGTAAAATCAGAATTGACTGTACTTAGTGTTTTATTCTTATCAACAAAGTGTATTGTATTGAAAGATAATCATCTTTTATTTGGATTCCTCGGCTGCTATAGTCTCAACGGTTGCCAACATTAACCTACTAAATTTTTTTGCAAACTAATTTTTTTAATGTTAAAAAAAAATTAATTTTTTTTTTTACGTTTAAAAGTGATCTACACTTTGCTAAAAAATAAGATCGCATTTTTTTCTAACAAATTTTAAAGCAGAGGTAATTTTTTTTTTGTCCTATCACAAGACATTAAAATCGAAGAGAAGATACAAAACTTTTTATCTTTGAATCGAATACAGATATAACAAAAATTAATTTTACCAAATTTTTCAAAATAAATGAATAAACAAAAAAAATTACAACAAAGATAAATTTCAGTGCCGCAGGACTACAGAATTCGTAAAAATATGAGAGGAGACTCAAATTTCTAAGTACCTCAAAGAATGTGCTTAAAAAGCTGCACGCTCTTCTGAGTTTTCTGCCGCGAAAATTGTTGATTTTTTTTTTTTAACGCTCATTGTAATTGGAAAAATACACAAGAAGCTGCGTGATTTACTGGACTTTGTAGACTAATGAGACACCTTAGATGGCTTGTAGAGGCATCCTTGTAACACACACAAGTACTTACTGCAAATGATGCCCCAGCTAGTAGCACATAACTGCTTGATGATAGAATCTCAGTCAGCGAACTTACCCGGCTAGAACCAAGTTGAATTATTGAACAGGTTTCGAAAGTTTCCAAGTATGGCAGTGCGGCATTTTCGAATACATGGTAGAATGATGATATTGAGATCCAAGGAACTATTATGCTAACTGCTTAACCAAGAACTCCTCAGCTAGTCCAATTCACGAGATACACTTAATCAGCTGGAAAGGTTCTAATCTGCTGAAATCATGAGGCGAGATTCCATGGATGCACTTCATCTGGCAAGAGCATTACACTCAGTAAGTACGCGTTGAAAGCGCTACTCCTTAGCCTTAAATAAATTTTAAACCTAACTAATGTGACGTCACGCTCAAGTATTTTGTTAGCTTTTTATGCATCACCTTAACTATTTAAAACACTCACATGCAAAAATCTCATAAACCCTGAACTATAGAGTATTCCAAAATGTACTATGTATCCAACAGTCAGCCATTTCAACTTTTCTGTGTATCTGCTGTCTGTATGTAGGCGTTGAAATCTCTACCAGCAAATAAAAAAGCCGGGAAACACGATTTGACTGCTTTGGGTGCTGGCTGCTGCTGGGTGCTGTCCCCTCTAGCCCCACTACGGCTTATTCATGATCGCGATCAGCGCCCCAGACGCAGCCGCAGATACAAGTTTGTGCCTCCACCATTTGTTGTTCATATGGGCTGTGTGTGTGTGTCTGTTGGAGCTTGTTTGCGTGTGTGTGTGTGTGTGTGTCTCTTACAACCATAAATGAATGAGTGCTTCATTAATCTCTGTCAGCAACAACAACAACGACATCGTCAAGATTTGCCCCCTCCGTAGCAGCAGAAACTGATTTGGTTTTCTGTTTCTTTTACGCTGAGAGTTTTGTAGCTTTAGCCGTATCTCTGTATCCGTATCTGTTTCTGTATCTGCATCTGTATGCGTATTTGTATCTGTGCTTTGATTATTTCTGATTGCTGCCGGCTGGCACGGTACACTGAGCAAAATATAATGAGTTTATGTATAAGCGATGTATAAACATGGCAGACCGAAGGTTAACACTTAGACATCTGTCTAACAAATCTCGCAGAGCAGAAGAGCTAGAGAAGTTTAATGAATTGATGCGATATCTGTTACGCTGTTTCAGATATGACTTTTTTTTCGACATTTAAACGGAAAATGAGTTGACGTCTATTTAAAAATGATCCCAAAAAACAACCCACACTTTTCTTAACACTAGCCACTAAACTGCATATACTCGTTAATATTACTAAATATGAGCTAAACCCATCTAATTTAGTATATAGCCTGATGGGAGCCTTATAATCAAAACGATAATCCCACTTCCATATAAATGTTGAAAAGGCTCTTACTCCAGATAACTTTTTACACACCCGCAAAGGAAGTTCTCTAACTAGGAGCTCTTGATGTTCTGTTACCAGCTCTGGACAGTATCTACATCTGGGTAAAAGTACTACGATAGTCGCCGAATTTTTCCCAATTTCTCTCAGTGTATGAATCTCTGCTCTGTATAAGCTTGTTTCATTTGGGAAGCCATTGCTGACCCTCATGCTCCAATCCGTTGTCTCTTAAACATAATGGATGTTTTTCATTATATATGGACAGCATTCAGCCCATTGGTTTCTTTGTGAGTCATTGCATCTTTGAATGTGATTGGCTGATTGTCTTGCTCAATGGCAAACAGATGACTAGAAGAGATTTGCTATAAAGCGACCATCTGACTGTACATGCATACATTTCAAGCATGTTTTATCGGTGAGGATTAGAAAGGACTGGAAAACAGGGCTCCAATTTATTTTGCTGGGAAAAATAAGAATATTTTTGAAGCCAGCTGCGAATTTCATATAGTCCACATAATTATTTTGAGAAACAAGCAGTCTGTTCCGAACTTCAGCTCAAATTTTAAAGCATGACCATAAATTTTTTAAGTATGACCAAAAATCTAAGTATGATCAAAAATTCCTAAAAAAAAATTACAATATTTCTTAAAATGAGAAGAAATAGGATAAATATTTAAAAAAAAAAAAAATTTAATTGTAAACAGCAACAAAAACTCAAATGACCAAAAATTCTAAAAAAAAAATTAAAAGTCTTGAATGACAATAAAAAAAATAATTAAAGGGTCTAGCTGGCTAAGATACCATAAAATGCCTTCAATAACTATTTTTTTTTAGTACCTTTCAAAGCTAGACCCTTTAGACCCTTTACAAGAACAAAATGTATTAAAATATGACCCAAAAACAATTCTCAAAACATAAACAAATATAATATTAAGCTTAAAATTCTTGAGTAAAGACAAAAAAATTCGTAAATTTGCTCTTTTCAGCATTCTTATGAAATTTCATTAAGATTTCAATTTATCTTAAGATTTTTTTAAAAGATTCTTAAAATCCAAAAGAAAATTTTTTTTTTGCGATTATAGAGTTTTTCGAGTCTTTTCTTAAGTCCCAAATTTGGAATATCCCATTTGGGATATTTTTTTTTTAATTGGTGTTTTGTCATTCCGTGCGAATATTTTCGAACTGCGTATGGGCCTTTAATCTAGAAAAATTATTCTAGAAATGAAAACAAAGGTTACTATATTTTTAAAAACAAACAAAAAAAGTCGTATTTCGTTTTTTTGACCGATTGGGCCTATGAGAGCTATATGATATAGTCAACCGATTTTGATCAAATTTGCTACAGTGCTGGGAAACTCTAAAAAACTTCCGAATGCCAAATTTGGTTCAGATATCTTCATAAAAAAAAGAATTATTCATCTAAAACTTTTGGTTTTTTTCGAGGTCCTTTGGAACACCCCTATGGGAGCTATATAATGTAACCCCGATATCAAAAAAAAAAATTCAACTTGTACCCTATGGAATAATAAGGTATCTAATCTGAAAATTTGGTTACTCAAGATATCCAACTATCCTCAAAATAGTGGCATATGTAAAGGACACTGTCTAAAAGATCCACGTCGCTGGGGACTACTCTTCATACCGAATCTCGTATATCGATTTTTTAGAAAATTTTACGCACTACAACTATTTAGAATTTTTTTAAAAATTTAAAAACTTGGCTATTTTTGATTTCACGCATATTAAATGTAAATGTACACATTTTTGAGAGAATTTGAGATCACTTGTTAAATTACAAAACAAAAATTGCAAAAAAGAGTTAAAATAAATTTGTTAATAATTTTTTTTTTGTTCTATTATCTTTTTTCGCTTAGAAGAAACGTCTAAAACAGTTATCGATAACTTACTTGTTTTACGGTGATATCGATAAAATAAAAAACACTTTCTTCCCGTGACGCAATGAGGGTTTGAAAATTTGGTTTCTCTATCATTTATCATCTCAAAGATATAGGCGTTCATACGGACGAACAGTAAAGCAGCTGGAGGTGTGTACCTTCTGTAAAAAAAAGCGCCCGGAATTTGTAAGAAAAACGCATAAAATTTTATTTAAACATCCAAATTTATTTTGTCTTCTTCAAAGTAGTCTCCACATATCGTACTCTCTACGATATCGGCGAACCCACTCTTCCATACACTTTTCGAAGGCCGAAGCTGGTATTGCCTACAGGTCACGCTGTGAATTTTGTTTGATGTCTTCAATGGACTCAAAACGTATGCCACGGAGCGGCAAATCGACAACTCTAGTCAACCTGAGTATACTACGATGGTCTCCGATACCATAAGATACTGCTTATGACAATCTGGGCTAGAAGAAAAAAACCACTTGTGCTTTTTGTAGATACCCTCACGCTGAAAATTAAGAAAACTATAGAGCATATTTAAGTCGGTATGTTGCAACTATTACCAACCCACAAGTTTTTGTTGTTTTTCTTCTTCATTCACATCTCTACAGTCACAGATATAAGGCAGACTAGCTATGCTCTGCGGTTGCTTAGCTGCTTGTTAGTCCAATCGCGTGCCCAAAGCTAAAACCACAAAAAACCAACTACTTAGTAAATAAATAAAAATAAAAATCAATAACCAAAAATGTAGCATGTTGGCCAGAAGAATGCCCAGACGTAGCAAAGCAGAGGACCTTAAAGCAGATGCTGCTGCCTGGCTTATATGTATGTAAGAGACATACATGGCGCGTGACACACCCAGAGCATACTGAGCTGACCCTACCGATAGACACAACAAACGTTTGCTGCTCTGTCCAGTGTCAATGACACACCTTCAACGCACACAGCAACAAGGAACACAGCCGTCGTCAGTCCCTTTGGGTTCGGTCTGTTGCAAGTTTACGACGCGGAACCGTCCAGCCGGCTATGAATAATCCCCAAAAAAGAAAGACAGAAGAAAACAAAAAAAAACAAAAAAAATAGCAAACTTGTGGCACAGCTCCCTTGAGCTGGTGGTGGTGGTGGGTGAAACATCGTTGCAGGAGTAAAAATGTGGCAAAGTGGAATTAAGAGACACGCAAAGGCTGCCCCAGTAGTAGCTGGAGCTGGCAAATGGAGTAGTTACTACTATGCTTTGGGCATCAGCACAGCATGTGGTGAGTGCCAAACAGCACTATATGTATATATGTATATATGTATAAAGAGAAGATAGCTACACACGTATACATGGCCATAAATATAAAGCCAACTGGCTGTTCTTTTAATACATATGTATGTATAGCTACTATGTAAGTCCCTGAGCACAAAGCGCCATAAAAGCTTATATACAAATACAGATAGAGGTACGCATACATTTACACAAATGGAGTCATGCTCACAGAGGAATACAACACGCTACCCCCCCTCTGCAACCTTGGAGCTCTGCTTGCAGAGAGCAAACAAACTGTACGGTCATCATTATTAAGAAACATCATCAACAGCAACATCATCATGGTTCATGACGCTAATGGCAGTGCTGCCAACTTCATGCAATAAACGCAAGTAAGAGAGTGGGCATCCTACTTGGAAGTGAAAGCTTTTTGAGCTTCAAGTCCGTCCAGTCCCAGAAACTAATGACGCCGCCATCATCAATTGTAATTACGTTGCTAGCACTACGTTGACCCGCGCACACCTGACACTACCCGGGACTCTACGACACGACTAGCGATTATCAGAGCTACCACAAACACGGGCACGCTCATTAAGCAAATCCTTGGAGACTGCTACAATATGCGTATATACTACATGGCAGCTGACATGACCGTGGAGTTGTCAGGCAGGCATGGCAACAAAAAAAAACAAAAAAAACATACATATATACGCTATATCTGAAGGATGCCTGCAAAATATGTTTGGAACTTGACAGTTATCACAAAGATAACACCAGCAGAATGCAAGCTAATGTCGTTACTGAAAAGTAATAGCTTTAAATATTTGAGGAAAATAGTAGAGCCAGGTTCAAAATCCCATAAGGGATAGTCATGAAGGACTATTTGGAATATCATGTCTAAACAGAACTCTTCCAAGAATATCAAAGGAGTAGTTTCTAATGTTCTAATGAAATCCGAATCCTGGCCTCAGAGACGTCATTTCTAAAATGAACTCTTCCAAACCAATTCAATTCTTCATATCCAATGTCTATCCTTAAATGCTTGTAGTAAACAGCGCAGCCTATGTTTCAACATCCCATGGGCTCAAATATCTTCCATCAACTAGGCTTTTACGAATGTCATTTCAGAACTCTTTCGAAACCCCATGATGCCGGAATTTTTCGAACATCATTTCCAAACAGATCCCTTCCAGTAATAACAAAGCAGTAGTTTCAAATCTTTGTAGTAAACATTCCAAATCTTCCATGCCTTTACGAATGTCATTTCTATGAAGAACACTTTCAATCCAAATCTTTGTGTTTAACAGCAAAAAAGATTTTAAAACACCAAGGCTAATACATAAACCAGGGCTTTTTCGTTTATTTATTTGGATTCATACTTTCAGGCATAACGCTTTGGATATTTTAGAGTAACCCCATTTTTTTGCAATTTAATTTTTGGAATTTTTGTTCTTTCCTAGATTTGTTTTCAAATATGATTTTTGTGCGAATATCAATACTTCATGGTCTTCGATATATTCAAAAAACTATCTGAGTACTTTTAAATTAACTTTTGGTATACTTACTCTTGAATAAGAATTCTTCAAAAATATGAATATCTGGATTAAGTATATTTTGGCAATTTAATCAAATAATATATAAAGAGTTTTTTAAATCATTCAATGATTATTTAATGGAACTAGTTCTTTAAAACAGCTAACTAGTAAAGTTCATTATCATACCAGAAACTTTTTTTGCTAACAATATAGAGATAACGTCCTGTCTAGTCTGATGCCTTCTTGTGTCGTTTTTATTCAAAAACAGATTCTCGAAAAAATAAAATACGATGATTTAAAGAACAAAAAACCTAGGTCGCGAAATAGTTACCATTTCATTTCGAAGTATTTATTTTCAAAGTATTTTCAAAAAATCGAAATTAGAGCTTAAAATAGAAAGTACATTCTAAAAGAGAATCTTTGCAGAGAAATAAAAATATGTACTCTAAAACATTTTTCCAACTTTCCTTCAATTGGAGACGTTATTAATATCTATCACAAAGGGAACTATTTTTCGAAATATTGTGCCAGGCCTAAGCAAAACCCTGTTTGAAATTTAGCGAAGATTTCGGTCATAAGTTCACAACAAGTAGAAAGGAGGTAACCGGGAGGTTTCCCTCTTGGATTAAGCTAAAGTGTTGGTTCTCGTCTTGCGTAGCTAAATGAAGCTTTTATATTAATCTAAGAAAGATGATATGTGTTTAAGTGTTTTTAAGAACTAAATAATATTTCAAGAAAGATGATAAAAATTACTATTCTAGACGATAAACAACATTCTACTGAAACCCAATCGCAGCTTGTGAAGAGTCAGATGCTGCAGTTTTTCGACTCGCGTAACATCTTGAATCACCAGAGAAGATGGCGATCGAGATCATAGTTACTTTTTCGCCAAAAAACTAAACTTAAACTTCTCGCAAAAACTTGCATCTAAACTTTTACTTAGATCAATAGAAGCTGCATTGTTGTAACCCTGCTCTATTAAACAAAAGTAAGTTCAGTTTTCTATTAGCAGATATCTTTAAAGGACCTTTCGAAAGCAATTAGGAACCTCAGACTAATAATAGCTACGGAATTTTTAAGTCTTGCTCAATTTAACTTTTTTGATCATCTCAAAAATTTGTTGTCTTCCACAACTAGTCATTTTTAAAGTGTCTTTGGAAATCTTCTCAAGTGGTACAGTTTCATGTCCCACCATATTTGACATTTTTTGATCATCTAAGAAAGATGGCTGTCAGTTGCATTCGCCAAATGCTTCATCTTAATAAAACTAAGCTTTCACGCTCAGAGACTATTATCTATATGTATGTCTCTTACAATTTTGTTTGAGACAACAAAACAAACTCTATATCTTTTCATGTAAAGATCTCTATTGATAGATATCTTTTCTTACCAAGTGAGTTTTTCGGAGTAGAGCCAGTTACTACTACTACTATTTGAAGAGTTTAGCAGTCATCTCGACTCTCTTCACTTGCAGTAAGTCATTTTTCGTTACTCTATTTCTAAATATATATAAGGGGCCTCTCGAAATCTAGTAACCCTAAACAATTGTAGTCTGTAAGGATCCAGGCTATGCTGAAATGAAACTATTTGTGTCATCTGTGAAGGTGATTACCAGAAGCTCTATCTTAATTAAACAAAGCTTACAACTCCTCTTCTCCCGAGACTCTTATCAAGACGTACGGCTTATGAGCCTTTCGAAGACAACTAGAAACTCTAGAGTAGTGGAGTTTTTAATCTCATTCTATTTGATTTCTTTGCTGCTCTAAGAAGGTGGCTGTCAACTCTATTCCCCTATTTCTCTAATTTAATAAAACCGAGATTTCACCTGTTTTTCACGAAAAGATTCTTTCTTTCATATTAAGTTCTCTATTGCTAAACATCTTATCTAAAAGTGCGACTCCCACTAAGTTATTTTGTAGATGAACCGAAATTATGTTCTTTAATACTAGTTATCTGCAGCAGTTAACTCTGAACTCTTCAACCACAGTATGCAAGGGATATTCATATGAAGATCTCTATTTGAAGACATCTTGAAGAAGCCTTAAGAATCCAATTAGTTGGGTGCCTGATTCACCTGCTCACTTTGCCTTTACGCAATGAAAATATTATAAATTATTATTATCTTTTGCAGTTACATTTGTTAGTCCATTGGATATGTCAAATGTGGATGCGGGTGTGGCCCATACATGCTGGGGTGGCTCTCTCGTAAGTGGCAACACACACACATGAGTATTGTTGAGAGGGTTGAGAAGACTTTGGCCGTGGATAATGACGGTTAGGGTGTCTCTATGCGACAATTTCCTGTTTTCAAAGTTTCGACTACAACAAAACAGCAGCAAAACGAAAAATTCTCGCAAAGTTACAGCAGCAATAAATTCGAATGAAATGTATCTGCTATGCAGTTACATGTATCTGTATCTGACTGTGTGTGTGCGCGCTGCCTTGGGCTGCCCTGCGGTTGACGTGCAGTAGTAAAAACTTTTGCCCCGTACTCTGTGCCACCTTGCAACACCTCCCACCATTTGCCATGTCCTCGTTGCTGCTGCTGCTGCTGCTGTTACTTTTATTTTTTATTTCGTTTTATTTTTGCATACGAAATGCGAACTGTAAATTGTATCTGTGCGCTACTTAGATAGTCCCGATTTGTACGTTTGTGTCTGTGTGTGTGTGTGTGTTTTGTACACCAATGCGAGTAGCGCTCGGCAACGGGGGTGGCAATATCCAACCCCAAGCTGCACAAGTTGTTTTTGTTGTTGTTGTTCCTTTTATTTTTTTCTATTTTTTTTTTTTGGTGGTTTCGTTTGCCCGCAATTGGTTGCCGCAGCAACGTTGATTTAATAGATTTTTCCGTTTCAGCTCTTAATGTATTTTGCAGATACGCCGAACAACGACAACAACAACAAGAACAACAACAACAACAACGAGGACGAGGACGCGTGTAGAACGTGCGACAGCGTGCTTCACTGGCAATGAGCAATGACAGTGACGATGACGATGACGCTTTTCATGACCTTATAGAGAGTACAAGAGCTTAGTCCTTAAGCTTGCTACAGCATTAGTATAAGATAGTTTTGTATCTTTAAGATAGAGCTGGTATGCGAAGCGAAAATTTGATGAAATTTTTATGCCAAAATAAATTTTATGACGTCACATGCCCAACTAATGATGTTAATTAGAAAAAATCAAGAATTTCGCGCTCGCTTTTCTCTTAAAACAAGAATTTTCCGTGTTAAAAGTGTACCATAGAGCGATTTTTCTCTATTTCAAGAGCATATTTTTGTAGACAAATATTCTTAATTGAAGAATATTAAGAATGATTTTGGGAGACAGTAGTTCATTTTTAAATTAACAAAAATAGAAAACAAAAAATTCTTATAAGTTCTAGTAAATTCGTACTTAAATTTAGAACAATTTTTTTTCGAACATAGGCAAGCAAAAATACATTTCTGAAGATTTCAATTTTTAATGCAAAAAATAAATAGCAAAATAAAAAACTTTTTTTTTTAAATTAAGATCGGCTTTTTCCGAAAGTAGTTAAACAAACATACATTTGCTAAAGATTTTATTTTTTAATATAAAAAATAGTTATGATTACGATTTTTTATTTTAAAATTTTGTATTTTTTTTTGTTAAATCTGGAAACTACTGAATATTTTGTTTTTTATTTAAGTTACACGTAAGGTTTCATCAATTTTTTTTTTAAATATGTTCGGCTTTTTTCCAAGTTAAGGTTAGCAAAAAACCATTTACTCAAGATTTCATTTTTTTATTTTTACTTTTAGTTTTTTTTTTTTTTTTAAATTGTGATTACTACTGAATTACTTTTTTTTATTTAAGTTACACGTATGGCTTTTTCCAATTTTGTTTTTAATTATGTTCGGTTTTTTTCCGCGCTTAGGCTAACAAAAATACATTTTTCTGAGTATATAATTTTTTTATTTTTTTTTTTTTAATTGTGACAACTACTGAATTACTTTTTTATATTTAAGTTTCACACAAGGTTTTTTCTTTTTTTCCACGTGTAGGTAAACAAAATTACATTTTCTGAAGATTTCAGTCTACTTTATATACTTTATATTTTATACTTGTATTTTTTTATTTTTTATTAAAAAAAAAAGGTTTTTTAATATTTTTTTTAATTCTGTTTTAATTGTGATAACTAATGCTTTCTTTATTTAAGTTTTTCCCGATTTTTCTTTTTATTTTTAACTCTCACTTTTTCTTAAAAAAATATTTTAATGTTCTTTTTTTAGCATATTCCCATAATCGTCTACCATTATTTTTTTATTATACTACTTTGAGTGCCTTGCTTGTATAGTGCACATTATTTTAATAACTAGGGGGCTCCGCCCACTGCGCGCTTTACGCTTTTCCTTACCGCAATTGAGTTAGAGAATTCGCTATGTTTTCGGATAGTGGTTTAAAAGGTTTTCTTCAATCCTCAAGAAAAGCACATGCGCCAAGTTGTAAGTTTTGATTGAAAAAAAAAAAAATCTTTCCAAACTTTGACCCGAAGCCGGTACCGAATTGTCAACAACTATAATAAGAAAAGTATTTGTTTTATTCTCAAATAGAACACGCGTGACAAAAAAAATTATAGTTTTCTATATACCAACTTTGACTCGCCATGTTTTCCTTTTGGGAGGGGAAATATCAAAAATTCTCACCTATAACTTAAAACAAAGATATATGATCCCCAAACAAGTTGACGATAATGTTTGAAGTGAAGTATTTAGATACCTGTTGAAATCCTTTTATTTTTATAATTCTATGAAGTCTTTATAAATCTCTGCTTGGGTTGCGCCAGGAGACTCTGCTTATTTTTTGTTTAAAAAATCCTAGAAGAGGATTCGAAAATTTTCTGATCCTACTTAAGTTAGTTTGTTAACGTTCGTTAGCGTCCAGCTTATAATCTTTTTTGGATCTGGCAACTTCTTGGACAGAAATGTAGGTGGCATAGTCGTAATCTTTATAACTTATAATATAGAGATTACACTTCTGTCCTACAAACTGAAATATCTACGTCACAATGATAATTTTCATCAAATAAATAATGGGCTATGAACCTAAGGAAAGTTTTTCAAGAAAAAGCAGACCCTTTATAGAGCATAGGAGCTTCGCACATAAGCTAGTTCTCTTCTAAGCTTTGGGGTTGTTAGCGTCCCCAAAGTCGCATTCAACGTAGTTGTTGTTTGGCGCTGCTGTTGTTTGATGGGACCCATTGCTGTTGGTGGTGCCTCCTGCGGGGAGGGGGTTTGGGTGTTGAGTCTTGGGGTGGTTCAGTGAGTGCGTCTGCTGCGCATCTAGCAAAAACCATAGCAAGT
This sequence comes from Chymomyza fuscimana, assembly GCA_949987675.1. Classification (NCBI taxonomy): domain Eukaryota; kingdom Metazoa; phylum Arthropoda; class Insecta; order Diptera; family Drosophilidae; genus Chymomyza; species Chymomyza fuscimana. The sequence goes on along the minus strand of OX465090.1, from coordinate 31,303,671 downwards.
CTGTCCCACGGAAAGATAGACCTGGGGGTTTTTTGCGTGTCGCATTCACGTACTGCCGCAAGTATTTGCGCCCCCGCAGCGTAAGACCGATGTCAGGGACTTGGAACTGTCATTTGGGTTTTTCGTTGGTACTAATAATTTATGCTGACTGTATTGTTTTTAGCCACATTTTCTTTTTCTTTGTTGCGAAATAGTTTTGCCCATTGGCTGGCGGCAGGCATCTCAGCCCAATCCTGAGCAACCCCTCAAAAAACCACCCAAAAGTAACTGTAAAGCTGTGATTTGTTACTTTGAGTGGGTGGGGGGTGTGCAGTGTGCTGGTGTGGCTGTAGATGTTGAACAAAATGGCGTCGTTCAAAGACAAGGGTTGCAGCAACTTTAGATGAAATTTTAACACGTCTGCAAAAGCTTATGTAAAAAGTGATTTTTATTTATATACAAATCTAATACATATGTAGGATAAATGCGCCAATCCTATTGCATTTTGACATAGTTTAAAGAAATTTGAGAAAATGAGTGAAAATGAAAAACATTGTAGGATTTTATTGAGACTCTACGAAGCTAGTATTAAGATCTAAAAATAAATTACAATCGTAGTTTCAAAATAATTAAGTGCTCTGTTGTGTAGGGTTGTCAACTATTTTAACAAAAAATATGCATTTTCTTAAGCAAAAATTAAAAAAATTCAAATTAATGGTAAAGACCAAACTAAATTAAGATTTTTGAAAATAAAAAAATTACATAAAAATGTTGAATATGTAACAAAGGAGAAAAAAAATGTATATCGGCGAAAATAGGTTTTTCCTCGACCTTTTTGATTTTGAAAATTTTTACATATATGTATGTGGTAGAGCTACTAATTTATTGCGCAATTCCGATTATTTATCGAGCTATCGATAACTGGAAATTGGATTTTTCATTCTTAGACTTTTCTTTGACAAGCCATAACTCCCAAACGAATAAAGATATTGACGCAAAAATTTTGATTTAGCAATTTTTTCTCACATTCGGAATTGTATTATCCATAAACACGCTTTAAGCAGCTCCGGAATTCTTCGCTTTCCCCTACCAGCAACTATTTCTTGTTTATCAATGTTTACCTTAATTATTTCAGAAGCTTATTTTAAGTCAAAATCGAATTTTATGAGATGATATAATAGCCAAATTTAAAATAAATTTTTCGAAAAAAAATCATAAAATAGAGCTCTTTGAAAAGCTTCAGACGTAGATTTTGTTAGGAGTGAGCATTTTCCTGGCATGAATATGCCACATCAAGACATCTACAACTCCAACTTCTGCCTATGTAAAACTCTTAAAAGTATAAACTATATGTTCTTATCTCTTGGTCATACTCACCCTTTTTGTAGACATAGTTGACGGCTTTATAGATAGATCAATTGTCTGTGTATCTTTCTTAACAGATGTTGCGCTTATCGACATTTGTGATATGAAAAAGACAACCCAGCTTGTCATGTGACTCACCTATGTTTGTACATAATACATAGGTATACATATAGTACAAATAAATGCATACATGTGAGCTACAATTACAGACGAAAACTCTTAGATATAGTGGGCCAGATTATCGATTTCATATGATTGCCCAAGCCAACTCAATTTAACCAACTATCCAAGCACTCAAGCACTGCATCTCATACATAGCAGCCATACAGTGCAACCTTGCATGACATGTTCGTAAAACTTAAGAAAATATATATTATAATAAAGTCAAAGCGCTTGCTTTGAATGCCCAGACAGTTAGTTATTATATAAAATCTGGGATGATAAATTTGTATACAAATAATAATTTCATAAATTGGGAAAAATGCATAAAGATGAAAAAAATCGGTTTGAGAACAAAACTTTTGATTTTATTTTGTTTAAAAGCTTAATAATTATAAAATAATTCAGATATTAAAAAACAAAAAAAAATTTGCTTTATTGGCAAAGTTATTAATATTTTAGTGAAATATTTTAAAGCATTATAAAAAGTAAAGAAAGTAAAATAAAAGACTTTAAGTTATGTACAGATTAAGTAAAAATGATTGAAGTTACAAGCAACCAAGTCGAAAAAAAGTGTAATTTTCGAACATTTTTCAAAATTATAAATTTTCGGTTTGCTTTTTATTTACGAGAAAAAAATTTTTAAAATTATATTAAGCTTTATGCTGAAAGAGAATTATTTTATGAACATTTCGAGCCTATCTCCATAAACGGATAAGAACTATAGATGCTATGGAACCATGTACGAAAGTTCCAATTTTCAATTAATCACACTTTTGTTCGAAAAAAAAATGTTTCACTCAAAGCTTTTCGTTTGCGTTCAGCAGTAGTCGTGATTTTTTGTTCATGGTTCCGTAACATCTACAGTTCCCGTCCGATTTCGAAGATCTTAGGCTCGAAATGTTCGATCTAATCGTCTTTCACGAATAACTGAAAAAAGTGCCCAAAAACAGGTTTTTCGAAAAAATCTCGAAAACGGTTCTTAAGAAAAAAAAAATTGATGTGTTTCTCGACCCAAAATTATCCTAAAAAAAGCTTTTATACGAAGGCTCACGCGATGACCATTAAATTGGTAAACTAGTGTTTTTTTCCACATTTTATTAAATTTTTATTATTATATTGTTATATTATATATTTTTTTAATATAATTTGATTGATTGATTGATAAATATTCTAACGATTTATCGTAACTTTATAGAGAAGATAATTTTTTTTTTATTTAAAAAAGCCGTGCCTTAAAAAAAATGTATATTTACCTTTTTGATGAAACCATGTCACAAAATTATATTGCTATCTGTGCCTACTTTTCAGTGCATAGCCCAGTGTAATCAGCAAAGTTCCGGAATTCACTTTCGGTTCCGACTGTTCAGAATGATTTTATGAACCGCATTGCTCTATCACACTATTGATTTCGAAATCGCAAGCCAGAGCAGATCGGTAAGAAGCTGTAATTAAATAAAAACAAAGCATCTTTAAAAATTTTCTTATAAGCCAAGAGAAATGTGAATATAAGAGATTTAAAAAAAAAAATAACTTAAATAAAAATCTTGTATCTGAACCCAAAATCCTCCACAATCGGAATCGTAGATCCAGCAATATGGCTGTTATTGGTTATTGGTCTCTTAGGGATCATTTCCCACCACGTAAGAATTTTCATTCTTTCAAGAAATCATTAACATGATTTTTATTTGTTTCTAATCTGATGCTATTTTTAATTTAATATCAAAAATCCCATATCTACTACTTACTTTTTTTTTTTGTCATTTTGGTTTGAGTTTCACTTTTCCATTTCATATTCTCAACAAAATCTTCTAAATTGTGTTTTTTAAGTTTTAAGTTTTTTTTTTAATTTCACTTCACTTATTATATTTTTTTATATTTTTTTTTTTCAAGAGGTATTTCTACTGCACAATGACAAAGTCCAATAAAAATGTTTTATTCATTGTTTTCATCAACTTTATTAAGTTTTCTGGAGTGCCCCAAATTTTTTGTTTCACCTCATTTTTGTTATGAAATTTAATTCAAACTCTTCATACGAAGATTATTCCTTCGTATCAGGAAATCAAAACTTGAGAGAACTATTGTAGCTACTTGAAATAATTCGTTGTAGATAAAAATTCATTTTGAAGCAGTTCGTTATAGGGTGGTATGACTGTAATAATTTCTAATCTCAATGTATCTAGTGAGCTGTTGCTCTTTATTATATACTTCATGCCATTTCTTTAAAACTTTTAACGAACGTAGTAGGTTTAACGAGGTCCAACTGTACCTATATACATATAGTCTCATACATAGCACTTATATATTCTCTGTCCATCCATATTGATTTTTTTTCTTATTGTTGTTGGTTGCTGCACATAAAATAAAATGCTGCAGAGCAGCAAAAGGTAGATTTGGAAGAGGGGCGAGCAAATGGGGCGGGAACCAGGTGAAGCAAAGCTTAAGCTAAGCCCCCCAAATGGGCAACAGAGAGTGCAGAGGATACACTTACTCCCGCTCACACACACACACATATACATGGGTGCAGAACAAAGAATTTATCAGAATAACATCAGAAATTCAGAAGAACTTTTACCAGCCCCTCATCAAACCCCAACCCCTAAACCCGCACCCTCTCTCTCGCTCTGTCTCTCAATCAACTACGCAAAGAGCGCCAAACGCCAGCGACAAGGTAACTTTTGCCCTAGCAAAGGTATATACATAAGTATGTAAAAGTGAACGGAATGCTTGTATATAGTATACAGCGTGTATGTATGTGTGTGTATATAGTGTGCGGGTATATACAGAGAATCGGCCAAGGCAACAAGAACAACAACAACGGCAATGAGAAGTGAAGCAGCAAAGGCAACAACAACGCGCAAACGAGAGCGACGACGACGTCATCGTCATCGTCCATGATGTGAGTGTCAGTGTGTGTGTCAGTGTGTGTGTGTGTGTGAGGGGGAGGTGCAGTTGGGCGGTGTAGAGGTCATATAGAGGGTAGCGACAGTGCTGCTGCTGTTGCTGCTGCTGTGAACAGGTCGAGCAGGTGCTACGAGGGGGGGTTGTTTTTGGCTTTCGGGGTTGGTTGAATTGAGCTGAACTGTGCAGAGCAGAGCGGAGAGAAGGTCGCAAACATGAAAATTCATAGATTTTTTCTTAGAACTAGGGAAAATCCAATTAGGAATGCGCACAGAGGGAAATAATTCACCTGTCAGGGTGAATATATACATATATACATATACATATATATATATATCTGGCTATATATAACAATACACACACTTACACCTGTATAGATACTGGGGGGTTGCTGGAACAAAAAGCTGCACAGACTGACGAGCTGACAACTGGCAACAACCAAGTTGACTGACTAACTCTGAAGGCCCCGCTGCGTGTGTCTGCGCCTATGAGAGCGTGGGGGAGGGGGTGGGGGTGACAGGAGAGGGCGGCATGCCAAGAGCCAGGTAAATTAATGACAGACAAGGGTGGCTGAGCCTTTCTGGTAAAGCCAGCAGCACCCCGCAGTCAGACGTTAAATGATGGCGCGTCGCATTTTCGAGAACCCAAGAATCAAGGCTCTTATTTCTTGCCATGTATGTGTGTGTGTGTGTGTTTGTGTGTGTCTTGGAAACGGAAATGAACCAACAAAATACAAAAAAAAAAAAAAAAAAAAAAAAGCCGGCCCATGAATCTGAAATTTCTGGGGTTTTTGCTTAAATGACATGCGGCTGACATGGATTGAAGTGGGCCTTTTGCTTTATGGCCGTCAACTGAATTGTTTAGATGGATAAAACTGTGTATGTACAGTGAGTAGCAAATATTTATGTACAAAATGGCGTCGTAGAAATTACTAACACATATATGTATGGTATACATCTGTACCCACTTAAAATGTGTGTGTTAGAAACCAAGAAAAAAACAATTCCGTTGAGGTACAAACTAAAACTATAGATTTGCCTAGAGAAGTGTCGGGCGGTGGAGACTTTCGTAGACAGAACCCGTCCATAGTAAAGCGGATATTGACCAAACTGCAAAAGATTAAAGGCAATCACAGCTGCTATAGGCACTACATCAAATGAACCACATAATATAATTAGGTTGAGGTTCTTGGAACTTGGATTCGGATTCAACGAAACTAAAAAATTTATAATCATTCATGGGTTGTTTTGAAATTATGTTATACCTGGACAAATCGATTTTCGGTTTCGAAGGTCAGTCTATGTTTGCGGAATCCGTATCCGAGGTCCAAAACCCCAGTGCGTCAGGAAACTATGGAAATAAGTAAGATCGCTCATGAGTTGTTTTGAAGTAATGTTAAAAACAAATCGTTTTTCGGGTTCGCAGGTCAGTCTATGTTTACGGAATTCGTATACGAAGTCCAAAAATCCCAGTACGTCAGGAAACTATGGAAACACATAAGATCGTTGATGAGTTTGAAGTTATGTTAAAAAGAAATCGTTTTTCGGTTGCGAAGGTGAAACCACGTTTACGGAACTCAAATCCGAGGTCCAATAAAAGCTTCCTAAAGTGGCGGAAGTTATGTTATAAACAAATCGATTTGCGGGTTCGAAGGTCAGTCTATGTTTACGTCAGGAAGCTATGGAAACATCCATCGTTCATGGATTATTTTGAAGTTATGTTATAAGCAAATCGATTTTCGAGTTTGAAGGTCAGACCATTTTTACGGAATCCGAATCCGAGGTGCGAAAAACCCCGTCAGAATACTATGGAAATAAATAAGATCATGCATATGTTGTTTAGATGTTATGTTATAAACAAATCGATTTTCGGGTTCGGAGGTCCATGTTTACTGAATCCGAATCCGTCGTCCAAAAAAACCCCTCACGATGGGATACTTTAGAAATAAATAAGAAATGTTAAGAAAACCAAATATTTTTTTAAATGGGTCTCTAGTCTAAAAAAATTTGTTTAAGAGCTTCTTTATTGACAACAAAAAAATGGCTCAAAAATATTTGAAAGTCTTAACTGAATTTTTTCGAAAAACACTTTTATGAGCCGCCAGATTGGGTTTTCGAAATTGTTGGCGGCAGTTTTTTGTTCCGTATTCGATGTCAGTATGTTTGGAGCATACGAGAATTTGGGAATCCGTTCCGCCCATGCTACAGATCTTTAATGGCGCTCTAATATAAAAGAAAATTCTTAAGAGCTTTAAAAAAAGTGATTTAAAAATATTTGAAAGTCTTAACAGAAATTTTTCGAAAGACATATTGTGGATCTGCCTGATTGGGAGCAGTTTTTTGATCCTTATCCAGCTAGCCTCTTTGTAAACATGTATTATAATGATGTCAGTATGTAAGGTACAGATTTTTTCGGTGTCCGCATACCGAACTCATCTCTAGTGGCTGTGTTGCTTCCGTTGCCAGAGAAAACTCAAAATGATCATATTTAACAAGCGTATCTTTGGTATGCCAATGCTTGACGCGACTTTTCCAATTGTCAACGTAATTTGCAGCTTAATTGCATTTTGACGCCAGCCGCAGTCTTAAAATATTCGTGCAAAGATTGGAATGAACACGACAACAATAACAAAGACAATGCTAAAAAGTATCTGCTAGATACTTTTTACAAATATAGTATATATGCATTGAGTGCAAAGATTAAAGCAATGCCACACCATAAGGAAGCACCTTGCTCATGTCTACGTAAACACAACAAATCAAATTGTTGCCAGAAGGTCAGCCTTATACTTGTACCTATCTACGTCATATAGAAAGAAAAAATGCATTAAGTTCTTGCGTGTTATCAAAAGTTCTCATCATTTTGCAGATACTTTGAGTACATTTTAAGTACCGCTGCTACTTCTGTCAAGCGATGACATCTGCCTGAAGCAAACCAGATACACCACTGAGAGAGTGAGAGGCTGTTGGGTATCTGTGGGGATCGGTCTGCTGCATACAACAGCTTGCCAAATTACAGCTCATATACACGTTAATAAGGTAATGTCACTTTTTATAAAGATCTTGAACAGGGGATCTCTAGTCCCACACACACACACACACACACACACACGCACACTTAAGGCATATCAACAGAGTGCCAGTTTTATGGACATGAATTTGCGGTTGGAACTGAGCCTGATATCAGCTCAAGTTCGAGTCATTGAGCATATGGCAAGTAAGCGATAAAAACTACTGTACAGTGAATATTGCTTAAGCGTGAGACACAAAAATTTGAAAAAGTTTTATATCTATATAAAGATGTTTTTTTTTTTTTTTTAATAAGCGCAATAAACAACGTTTTGACTCTCATCGTCTAAATAGAATATTTGCATTAAAAACAATTATTGCATAATTTTCGAAAAGAATATTAATATATAAAAAGTATATAAGTGTGTATAAAACACTGATTTTTTTTGCACAGTAAATATAAAAGATACAACTTTCGTGCTAAAAACTTAATATTTGTAAAAAAAAAAAAATTATTTCCATAATTTTCAGTATATAATTGTTGAATATTGCTATCTACAGTGCGCGAAAAAAGGTTAAAGCCACATGCTTTTTTCAATAAATCTCGAAAAGTTGCAAATATTTTTGGACGTCTTTTTACATATTTATTTAACAACTATTTTAACGTATATATAAAAAAAAAAATTTCAAAATATACATATGTATTTTCAAATATTTATAGGTTTTTTGATTTTTTGACACTTTTTGGTGCGAAATAAGGTTAAAGCCACTCCATTATTTTTGCACTAAAATCCCATTTTTTGAAACATCTTTTCATTATTTCGTGTGTTTAGCTTTAGCGTCATACAACGCAAGTATTCGACGTGGTAGACTGTCATACAGTGCTTTTATTTGGAAGTGAGAGATGTTTTCCCAAGCCGCCCTGATGGCCACCTTAAGTTCGTCCTTTTTGTTATATTGTCGGCATATTGTCCCCAAACATTTTCGATAATGTTCATATCTGGTGATTTCGAAGGCCAATTGTTGAAAATATGGATTCCATTTTTACGAAAAAAGGCTGTTGTCGATCCGGCCGCATGAATCAGTGCATTGTCTTGATGAAATTTCCAGTCCATACCAGCGCCCTCAAAGCGATGTGCAGGAAAATAGGGTCGCATCATTTGCTGATATTCCTCCGCATTCAATTTTGTGGAAACTAATGATAATAGCGTCTTATTGAGGTACCCAATGGCACCCCAAACCATAACCGATCCATCGGCAGATTGGCGCGAAAACAATGTTTTTGGTTCGGTACGCAAATCGTGCCAATAGTAAGAAAATCCTTCTGTGCCATTAAACCATTAATTAAACTTTTTTAAGTCCGACAAAATAATTTTTTGCCATTGCTTTGTCCAACGCAGGTGGTCCAAGTCGAATTTATCGTCTTTTGACACCATTATCTTGGGGTTATTTTTTTTGTATTTCAAGTGTTTAGATCCGCTTAAAATTTGTTGAGCACGGCGAACACCAACGGGTACATCATTTTCACTTCTTAATTGGCTAGCAAACTTAAAACTGTTGGCAGCACTTTGGATTAAACGACGCTTTTGGCCAATTATGATCATCGATGGTCGGCCAGTTATGCAATTTTTGGCATAATTTTGGAGATTTCCTACAAAATTTCTAACCAGATCTTTGCTACGACGAATTTCCTTTGCTATTAGACGATTTGACATTTTATTACAATCTTTTACTGTGGAAATTATGGTTTTTTCGGCCTCTATAAATAGTTTAAGGGGACCCATGGTAGATTGATCGAATTTCGTATGACAACTGCGTTATAGATATTATGAAATGGCACTTACAGACTCGAGAAGGTGCATAACGGTGAAACAGACTAAAACAAAACACAAAAATTTAAACCTTATTGGTTTTCGCGTAGAAAACGTCAAGTGGCTTTAGCCTTATTTCGCACCAAAAAATCGCAAAAAATCAAAAAAACGTAAAAACAAAATGTTTAATAATGAATATTTTGAAATTTTTTTTTTATATATACGTTAAAATAGTTACTAAATAAGTATGTAAAAAGACGTCCAAAAATATTTGCAACTTTTCGAGTTTTATTGAAAAAAGCAAGTGGCTTTAACCTTTTTTCGCGTACTGTATATGTATATATAAATTTTTTTTCGTCTCTAAGCGTTCCACTAGTTTATTGTCATACCCTATAGATTATATATGTACATTGGACTATTTTACGATTCTTCATTATTTTGACATTTTCATTGACATCACCCTCTATCTCTCTCTCTCTCTCTCTCTCTCTCTCTCTCTGTCTCTGTCTCTGTCTCTGTCTCTGTCTCTGTCTCTCTCTCAGGTAGAGATGCATTGTCTGGCCTTCTATAATTGTATCATGAAAATTTCATAAAAATATATATACAAAATAACAAGCAATTTTATTTCCAAAAGCCTATAATTCACTACGGCTTCAAGCACGTACTGATATAAACCCAGCTTTTCGCTACGCAGATTAATTCATTTTTTTTTTACATGCTACACATACAATTTATTTATAATATTTTACTTTATTTTAAAAACTACGAATTCCAAGATTTCGTATGATTTTTTTCCATAACAATTATTAATTTCTTGTTTCATATTGGTATATGTATATTAATGTTCTTTCATGCAAAGTTAGACATTTTAATGCAAGCTGCTGTCAAAGATAGAGGCAGAAATATATTAATTGTGAACCCTATTTGAGTTTTTTTTTTTTTTAAACAAGCTAAGCCCAACAAAATTGGTATACAGATGCAGTCTAGAGTAAATAAATTCCTTTTCTTGGCATTACTACTAAGAAATGTGAAGGGTTTGCCTTAGTCGGGATAGCTCGACTGTAGGAAACTGCTTGTTAGACTGCTTAAAAGCAGTTGTGAGTTTTTAAAAAGTTACCAACACACTTTTGTCAGCTCACTCTACGTTTCTAAGAATACGAATTTCACCAATTACTAAAACAAAAAAAAAAAAAAATGTGGTACAGTGTAATACCCTGTAGCTTTTGTTTTGAAAAAATTTTGCTGCATATTTCTTCTAAGAACTTTCCAATTGGAATTAATTTTTTTTTGTTGAAATTCGATATTTAAAGCAAAGTTTTACCGATTTTGATGAAACTCGAATGTTACGTCCAAGAAGTTATAGTATATGGGATAAGTTTCAAGTTGGTATGTTACAAAAAACGGCTTAGGCCAATAAGGCAGTTTGCTGGCATAATTTTTTACAAACAAAACTACTTTGTCGCTTTATTCGAGTGTTTACTGTAAGAGTCCAAACTAAGTGTGTCTGCGGTTAACGGCCTAAACAACAATTTATTAAATAGCATACATATATGCCACAAACAAAACTAACAAAAAAAAAACATAACTTGTATACTTTTGTTATTTTTTTTTTTTTTGCCTTTTTTAATTTTTGGTTAGACTTAATTTTACAGATAAGAGCAGAAATTTGCGGTGTACATAGTATGTCAAACGAAAGATATCTAGTTAACGTTGCATTTCGGATCCACTGCTCATGGGAACTAATTCCGAGCAGATTAATACTATGATTTGTAAAGCCAGTCAAAACTTAAGTATAACTTATCTTACGATACACACAACGTGGTATGGATTCCAAGAACTATATGCATGTTGCACCAAAACAAAAAAAACAAAAACTTCAAAATTGCCAGCACAGGAAAATAAATAAAAAGAGCAATACATAAAAAAAAACCAAAAACTGTAAGTATGTACTTATGCATTCTAAAGTCGTGGAACTGTTTATTTGCGATCATTGATCTATATAGAAATGCGAAAGATCAGCGAAATAAAAATACGGTAATAAATATGTATAAAATACGAGCACGAAATGATATCGGACAACGGACAACGGACAACGTACAAAGCGAAATGAAAATATTCTCAAGCGAAACAACAGACGTTGTAACCAGAAGACGAAAAAAAGTAGCTACTGGGTTTTACTGAGGATGTCGGGATCTAGTTGAAGGCATTTGTTTATACGATATATGTATAACAAAGACAGATGTCATTAACCCGAAAATACTTTTTCACAACAAACAAAACCCATCATCAGTCTCAGTCTGTGTTCTATTTAGCACGTGTTTTATATATGGGGCGCAAATATCTTCTTACTGATCATGCGGCTGACTAAAGTCGGCTTCCACAAATACATACATAAGTCACAGTACATAGGCATGTACATAAGCACACGAGTCGCATCGCTGTCAGACACCTGCAACGGTAATGCTTTATATATTTATGTACATATATATATATTTAACTGTGCATTTTGATCGACAAGCTGGACTAGAGGGCCCCCCCCGCTGAGCTTTCTACTTCGATTTCAGATACTCGTATAAGCGCATTACATATGGTATACTCAGGCCCGACGAGTTGGGGGCAAAAGGGAGATTCCCCCCGGGCCAGGAGTTTTCTCAGGGGCCCGTTGAAATTACTGTCGTACTGTCGTGAGTCAAGCTAAAGGTGTAATAAAGGGGGCGGTACATTTTACCCCTGGGCCCGGATTCTCTCTCTACGGCCCTGGGTATACTACTAAGTCAGAGGCGTTTTCTAAAGGATCCTGCTGATTCGAACACCCTGAAATATCTTAAATTCTTAATAAAATTATGTATTTAAGCAACTGCTTTAAAAATCAAATTGGTGCCGCCCCCCTCCCCCCACAACGTTTTTTTTTCTGTTTCCGACCCTGGTATAAATATATATATGCATATGTATGATGTCATTGAACAAAGACCCAAGATGTCTCGCATAGCACTGTACTACTCTATGTATAAGGTGCATACTTATTTTAATGGACAAAAAAAAAAATCTGCGACAAACGATCTTGGGAACGAAATTGGTATCTTATATTATGTGCCATCTACTAAACTCAAAGCTGCACTGCTGTCCTATAAAAGAATTTTAAGGGAACTGCGACAAGTACCAATATTATCTGATCACCTTAAAAAAAAATCTTCTTCTTCTTTCACTGAAAAAAATCAAGAAATTTTTGTTCGTTTTTTCTTATTTCAAGAGCATTTTTCTTTTGTACGCAGAAATTCTTAATTTGAGAAAAATGTTCTTTCTTTTGGGATATCCCATTTGGGACTTTTTTTTTATATGAAGTTTTGTCATTCCGTGCGAAATATTTCGAACTGCTTATAGGCCTTTACACTGGAAAAAAATCAAAAATGTTTTTTTTTTTCTTATTTCGAGGAAATCTTTTGTAGGCTGAAATTCTTAATTTGGGAAAAAAACAATCTTGTTGTTAGATTTTTCTTATTTCCAGAGCATTTTTCTTTTGTAGGCAGAAATTCTAACCAGAAACCATCAAGGAATTTTTTTTAGGCTTCTCAATCTTAATTTGAGAAAAATTCAAATTTTCCTTAAGCAGAAAAAAAAACAATTTTTTGTCTTACATTTTTCTTATATCAAGAGAATTTCTTTGTGAACAAAACACTTAAATTGAAAAAAATTCAACTTCTTACGCTTAAAAAATGTTCCTCAATTTTTTTTCTTTGATTTTTTTTATTCCAAGAGATTTTTTGTATAAGCAGAAATTCTTAACTTAAGAAATATCTTCCTTTTTTTCGTCTATTTTTCTTATTAAAAGATAATTTTTTTGGTGACAAAGATACTTAATTTAAGAAAAACTATCCTTGTTTTTACACTGAAAAAAAATCTAGTATTTTTTTCTTTGGAATCGTATTTCAAGCAATTTTCATTGTAGTCAGAATTTGTTAATTTTAAAAAAATACTCTTCTTAAACATTTGTGTGAAGTTTGATCAAAATTGTTCCACAATTTCATATAGCTGCCATACAAAAATTATACCAGTTTGCTGCGCAGCCAAAACTCGCGCACTTCTTGGCGTCACCTTGTTAAATTCTTTGCATCATGCAGTTTAGTCAATCATTAGCTTAGTTCAATTAGATCAATTATTTTTTTAAAAGAATTTCTGCGCATTTTAGAGGTTTTGCCTAAATAGCTAAGAGAACCAAAGAGCCAATTGTTGTATAGATCTTCTAAAAGTAATTGATGAGTATATTGAGGGAGCCAATGTTACATTTCTTGGGGTCGCTAAATTCTATTCCGATGTCAAAGAACCCCAGCAAGTCAGGTTTCTGAGATGGTCTCCAAAATAACTCGTATTATGGGGTTTTTTGAGGTTACGATAAAACCAAGACCCTTTAGAACAATTGGATAATATCGGATTCATCGAAATACATAAGAAAACATAGGCCTCGTACTCAGACAACATTTTTTAAGAGGCTGTGAGCTTTTTTACAAGTTTTATCTTTTAAAAAATAATTTCTACAAAATGTTTTGACATAAAAAAAGGGTCAAATAAACAAGTCCACTAATGCGAAAAGAATCGCTTGTTAAACTCACATACGCATAGATATAGAGCAAATATGAGATATCCAAGTCAAAGTTCAGCAAGTTCTACAAATCACAAAATAGATAGCTGCATGTAAAGATAGATACGAGTACGAAAGGAAAGCGGGAATAAATAGGTATATAAAGACAAAAGTTTTAATTCATGAGATAATATAATTTTTCAATTTGAGCATATTTTCATAGAGCGTATCATATAGTTGGGATTACTCAACATTAGCGAGTTAATTTTTTTTTTATATGTCGGATTGGGTGTTATTATTTTTTGGCCTGAATACAATCTTGGCCGTGCAATTTTTTGCTGCTCTGCATTGTGCACAATATGAGAGAGCTAGAGGTTTCAGTGATTTCAGAAAGCGTAGTCATATCATATGGGTTTCATATTACAGCCCAGCGATATATGCAATTTGAAGACTTAAATCGCTGTATCTGAAACAGACACAGAGAAAGAGACCTGGCGATGACTTGTATCGAATTTGAATAATTAAGTTCTGTTATGTACGAGTTTATTCCGAAAAAAAAGAAGAAAAAAAACAGAAACTGCTGATTCTATGCAAATCGAGCTTATCGTAAAATTATTTTGTAAACAATATTTCGTATATAATGCAGAGACATCCATGCAGCCATGTTGCTCTTAACTTAATCAGAGAGATCTTGAGCTCTTGCACAATGCCACAAAATCGACCAATCACAAAAACGCGCTCTTTCGCTTCGATTTGGATTTCGTCTTTGTTTTCAATTGAACTTTACCCATTCTGCTTTGTGCGCACAGTTTATCATCATTGGCAACAGAAAACAGCAAAAAATACAAAAACCCAAAGCAAATCAAAGCCGAAGATAAAATTTGTAAATTTCATTATTTGGGCAAATGTTTACGTGTCGTATTATTCATGGGGCCTTGAGACTGGCGCCTAGCAACCTATATCACATATACATACATTAGGGCGGGTCAATTTGTATGGGGCCGAAAAAACCTTATGGGGCTCACTCGGATTTTGATTCTTTGGGTAATTCTAAGCAAATTTGCTCAAGAAACTATGGGTCTAAAATTAATTTCGAGTCGCCCACTTTTTCAAAATAGGTTTTTTTCGACATATTCAAAAATCGACTTAGAAATTCATTAAGGCCTTAAATCGATATTTTTTCTCTAGCCAAATGTGAATTTGGGGGTTTTTGGGGTCGAGGAATTCATTATTGACATCTATTTTTAATTTTGGGTGCCGCCAGAGGGCGCTTTAGTGTTGGTTTTTGATTTTTTTCGGTTTTTTTTCTTGAAAATTTTGAAAAAGTGGGCGACTCGAAATTCATTTTAGACCCATAGTTTCTTGGGCAAATTTGCTTAGAATTACCCAAAGAATCAAAATCCGAGTGAGCCCTTATACCGAAAAAAATTGACCCACCCTAACATACATATATGTACCTTGAGCAGTTCGGCGAGTGCTCCCTAATTATGATGAGCAGAAGTTAGGAACTGGCTCAATGACTGCGTTTGTTCGACAAGTCCAAGTCAAACAAGTTACATATTATTCTAATATTAACTATTTTATTGGTTAGGCGGGGCAGCGTGCAACGAATCCCAACAAAAAACCTCCAATGTGTATGATTTTTTAAAGAAATTATTGGACATAAATATAGTTCTCTGTTATCATTTAAGAATTTTTAATACATATTAGAGCCTTGTGTTCGTTAGCAAATATATCGCAGGCACACCCAAAAAAAAAAATTGGTATGAGTTTATGGATTTTGTGCCGGGGTCCAAAAAAAACCCAACACTCAAGGGTTCTGCAATAACCTCTAAAAACCCTTATAGCACAAGATGGCTACCTTAGAACTTGGCGTGCTGTAGCTTTTTTGGCCTCGGATTTGGATTCAGTGACCCCAAAAACATATAAAACACATCCTAGGACAACTGATATCGAAAAAAAAAATTTTTTTGTAGTTATGATATAACACAGCCACACAAAAAAATCTATTTTTGGATCCAGAGAGCAGACCATGCTTATCAAATATTTTTGGCGTCGCTAAATCCGAGATACAAAAACCCACAATACCCAAGCGCTCAAACATAACCTTAAAAACGTGGTATTTTTGAGGTTATCTCAGAACCCTGAAGAGTAAGTTGTGGATTCCTGACTCACTCAAAAAAAATAATAAATGTCAATACATCTGAGTCTAAATCTTCTATAAAATAGTAGAGATACTAGACATCTCAAGCGATTTCATTTCCTATATCTCCTAGATTGTTCTTTCTATTTTTTTATTAAAAAAAATGCGTTATATTATTTATTATTTATTTATATAATTATGAAACAGAAGTTAATCCTAATTTATAAAAAGGTTTGTAGCCAGAGCAACGTAGGCCTTCAGGCTGGCGTTATATATTTAATTCATTGTAACTAAACCACTAAATTTTTTTTTTTTGTATTTAATTTTTTAATAAGACCTTATAAAAAAAATTTGTTTATAACTATTTTTTTTTTTTAAGTAAAACAATTTCGAATTTTCTTAAATATTTCCTATCTTAAAATATTTTCTTAAATATTTTTTTTTTTCAAAAGATGTCAACAATTGTCATAAATATTTTTGTAATATTATACAGCATAATATTATATATAAATAATAAATATGATAAAACTGACTGTGTTTCGGCTTAATTTAAAAAAAAAAGTGTTTTTTACTTTTTATTTAATTGTGATTAAGCTAAATAATTTTAGTTGTTATTTCTTTTTTTATGTATAACCGTCATTTTTTTTTTTTTAATTATGTATAGATTAAAAAACATATAACAAAATTTTACTATAATTTTTGACGTCTTTAAAAAAAAATAGTTATATATAGGTAGTATTAAAAAATATATAAAAAAAATATTATTATAATTTTTGACGTCTTTTTTTAAATATTTTTTCTATATTTTTTAAGACATCAAAAACTACAATATATTTTTTTAATATTAAATAAAAATGTATTTAGTGTTTAACCGATTTGAGTTTTTGTAATGTTTTAAAAAAATATATTTGGTGTTTATCTGATTAAACAAATTTTTTTAATTTTTTAGTTATTATTTCTTTTTTTATGTATAACCGTAATTTTTTTTTTTTTCTATTATGTATAGATTAAAAAACATATAACAAAATTTTACTATAATTTTTGACGTCTTTAAAAAAAATAGTTATATATAGGTAGTATTAAAAAATATATAAAAAAATATTATTATAATTTTAGACGTCTTTTTTTAAATATTTTTTCTATATTTTTTAAGACATCAAAAATTATAATAAATTTTTGTAATGTTTAATAAAAACGTATTTAGTGTTTAACCGATTAAAAAAATATTTTCATTTTTTTAGTTTGAACCTTTTTAACAACTAAGCAGTTTACTAATATACAGTAATTGAGTCACTATTAAATTAAAAAAGAAAACCTTTTTTTTTTTTAATCAAGCCATAACACGTTGTGTAAAAACTAAAATTTTTCAGAACATTTTTTTTTATATTTTTAAAAAATTTTTTTTTTAAGACCTCAAAAATTATAATACATTTTTTTTTAATGTTACAAAAAATAAATGTTTAGTGTTTATCTGATAAAAAAAATTTTTTTAATTTTTTAGTTGTTATTTCTTTTTTTATGTATAACCGTAATTTTTTTTTTTTTAATTATGTATAGATTAAAAAACATATAACAAAATTTTACTATAATTTTTGACGTCTTTAAAAAAAATTAATAAATATAGGTAGTATTAAAAAATATATAAAAAAATATTATTATAATTTTAAACGTCTTTTTTTAAATATTTTTTCTATATTTTTTAAGACATCAAAAACTATAATAAATTTTTGTAATGGTAAATAAAAACGTATTTAGTGTTTAACCGATTAAAAAAATATTTTCATTTTTTTATTTTGAACCTTTTTAACAACTAAGTAGTTTACTAATATACAGTAATTGAGTCACTATTAAATTAAAAAAGAAAACCTTTTTTTTTTTTAATCAAGCCATAACACGTTGTGTAAAAACTAAAATTTTTCAAAACATTTTTTTTTATATTTTTAAAAAATTTTTTTTTTAAGACCTCAAAAATTATAATACATTTTTTTTTTATGTTACAAAAAATAAATGTTTAGTGTTTATCTGATAAAAAAAATTTTCATTTTTTTAGGTTACGGTTATACCTTTTCAACAACTTAGTTTCAAAAAACAGTAGTTTAAATATGTATATTCAGTAAATAAAAAATGAAAACGTTTTTTTTTTAATTAAAGGCCATTTAAGATATCCCATTATGGATTTTTTTTTTATATGATTTTGTCATTCCGTGCGAAATTTTTTTGTATTTGCGTAGACCCCTTAAGCCATAACACGTTTAAAAACTAAAATTTTTCAGAAAAAAAAAAATTTGTTTTTACTTTTAAAAAATCATTGGGAGCAGTTATTATTATTGCCTATACAGCTAGTTTTTTAAGTTTAAACTAATTTTGGAATCGAAAAGCTTGTTAGAGATAAACTTGATTTAAAAACGTTCCATTTTCGTATACACTTAAATAAAAGGAATACATTTTTCATGAAACTTAATTTATGAAGTTTTTTTTCTCATTGTAAACAAGATTTTTCTAAACCGGTCTAAAGCCAAGAAGCTAATTAATATTTGTTTAAACTAATTTATTCATAAAAAAAAAAAAAAATATTAAAAAATTCTTTATTTATTTATGAATAAATTAGTGTAAAGAATTTTTCCAATTTTTTTTTATTTGTGGAACTTCTTGGGAACTTCAAATAAAACTTTTAAATGCCGTCAGCTATTTCTATTTAAAAATAGGGGACTACGATATGTCGAAATATATAAAAACAAGTTTAATTTTCTAAAGTATAAAAAAAGTATTGGGAATTAAAAAACACTTATAAAAAAAGAGTAAGACTAATAGCTTAACTTAAGAACGTCAACTTAACGCGCATACTACATTTAAAAAATAAATTTTTCATGAAGACAGTTCGCGATTTAAGAAAAGTTTTTTTGCCAGTGTATATGGATTTATTCAAACTATCTAAAGTAGGCTAGAAAATTAGTTCCAAAACGCAAACAAAAAAATATTGTTATATATTTTAATAAAGTGTATTCGTTTAGATAATTCACATTTCCGTAAATATTGGATTTTTAATGATGCAAATAGCTGTTTCCCAATCGATTATTTCTTTAAACGATTTCTTGCAAGACATCTTAAGTTAAGTCTTCCGTCAATAAGTTACTCAATAAGTAATTTTATTGATTGTTTTTATAGAGATAAGTTCCGAACGTCTTTGCAAGCGCATCTTTTATTGCCGAGACGGTTCTTAAGGAACATAATTATTTTCTTCATACAGTTGTTTTATGATAATTACATATTTTTTTAAAAGATAAGTTCCAAAGGTCTTGGCTAACATACAATATATAAGTAGATTATGATTTCCTGAGTTACATTGTCATTTATTTTATAAAAATTTAAAATGTACAGTTTTGTTAGCTTTGATCTTGAATATGTGCAGTTCCATTTTGGCGTGACGTTACGTTTAATCGACAAAAATACACAAAAATTAAAAAAAATGCATAAAAATGCAAAAAATGTGTTGATATTTATAATTTAATTTTAAAATTGTTAAAAATCGGTTTTATCGATTAAACGATACAAGATCAGACCATATGCTAGCTGATTCCGAATTCAAGATCCAAAAATATCGTCAAACACTTGTAAAAAAAAAAATTTGCTGTTTTTTGAGGTTAACTATGAGCTCTGGCACTTTTTGGACCTAAGTCTGAATTCCGAAACCGAAAATCGATTTTTTTTATCGATATAGTCATCGTAAAATGATATCATATTTCCCTAAATTCTACTCACTATTTCTTCAGAATTATCTCATCTCAAGAGACTTAAAGCAATTGCAAAACTCAACATCATTATGATCAGCTTTAACATCATCATCGTCATATGACATCAGTATTGAACATTTTCTGAGCAAATATTTAACTTAATTAAAGTTATTTCATGTAGGTAGTCAATACGGTAAACTCATATGTCTGTTTATACCTAAGTCTGTCTGCCACCCTGCCCCACTGTGCCTCTCTCCATCTGTCTTGTATGTGTATGAGTGAGTGCTCTTGTTTGTTGTCAAAATTTATTTTCGGAGACGCGACAACGTTACTACCCACATTATGCCCGAAATCGAACGCAAACTGGAGATATTATCTAATGCCTCGACAAATCCCTCCATGCTTATGAAGGGAGGGTGCGGACAGCAGCAGCGGCAGCTACAAATTGTGGCATTGGGAGAGGTGTAACGGTAGACATGTGACAACAGCACATCATCATTCAAAATATCTTATCAGCCCAGTGGGAAGAGAAGTAATGGGAGCGGCGTCGTTTTTTTTTTTTTTTTTTTTTTTGGGCAGGGGAACATTGTCGGAATGTATTGAACCAAACTGCAGAAAAAAAAAATCATAGCGAAAAAAGTTTAGGGTCTAAAGAACCGCCTATATGATAAGCTCTCTATTTGTTTCGAGGCTCTTGCAGAAGATTATAAGTTTGATAAAAAGTACGTAATAGTTATAGGAAGATATGGATGCCTGCCTTTTATGATCTTAATGATGAAAAGATAATCAATTATCCGATAATGCAAGATAATGCCTGGTATCAAAAGTCTTTAAGATATTCTAATTTTTTTTTTACTTTAGACCCGCGGAAAATCCACCAGTTGCTACCTCCCTGACGGTTTAAGTTGAGATTTAGGACTTTAGTGTACTGACTGTACCGATATTAAAACGTTATTTCGAAACGATTACCAAAAAAAGAGATATTTTGGAGGTTATCTCTGAAAACCATAAATCCAAAACACTTAAAGAAAAATGTTTTTTTCAAATCTACGATCTACTTAGAGAACTTTGGGTCCTTGCAAAATTCAACAGTTGCTACCTACCTGACAGTTTAAGTTGAGATATTAGGACTTTAGGATACTGTTTTCCGATTTTGAAAGATTTTTTCAAAACGATCATTTTATTATATGTGACAAGCTTAAATATTTTACCTTAAAAAATAGTTAGTTTTAGAGGTTATCTCAGAACTCTGACGGCCTAGGCAGCTTTGGGCATCTGATACAGCTTTGAAAATAATAAATCGAAAAAAATCCCTTGGGTGTTGGGATTTTGGATCTCGGATTCAGATGGAGTGGCACAATATTCATATAGGTAGCTCTCTCACTTGAGCTGCCTGTGTTATTTTGGTATTTCCTTATTAAGGATCCCTATGAAAAGTTTTATATTTTATGGTATATATGTATAAGGCCTGTTCCTTATAACGATGACGGTTATTATTCCGAACTTCCCTTCTCATAAAAGTTAGACTTCCATAGTCAAGTAAACAAAATAATTAAGGCCTATACGCAGAATGCAAACAATTTCGCACGGAATGACAAAACCATATAAATAAAAAAAATCCCTAATGGGATATCCCAAATAAATAAATTTTAAATAAAATTTTTAGGCCTAAAGTGCAACTTTATAACTTAGTTGCTATACAAAGTTGAAGATCTAAAAAAGACCTTTACATTCCTTTATCTGCAGTAAATCAACTTTTTATAAAAAAAAAAAACTCGCCAAAAATTGTCAAAATTCTTCGTTCTATGCATATAATTTTTCGTGAAAGTGGGTAAAAAAAAAAAAAAGAGAATTCGGTTCCTCGAAAAATTAGATCACCAGCATGTCGATGCAGCAAATTTGGAACAAAGAATTTAATTCTTCTCCTTTTTACGTAGAAAGTTAATAAAAAATAAAAAAAAAAACTTCCACTTTATCTTTTAAAATCGTGTAAAACAGCGTAAACCTTAAAATCAGTTGCCGACTTTGGAACACCCTATACCATAACATTCTTAAACATTTATAGGTCATGATGCAAGTAATTTAAATTAAGGTTTTGAGCATTTTTGAACTTAAATCTTAGACTAAAACCAAAAATTCTTAAAACAAGACTACAATTCTTGAAATTAAAACAAATAATAATTAATATTTTTTAAAATTTTGAAACTTTTTTAAATTATCCAACTTTAAATACAATCGAAAATGGTATGAGCGAAATTTCCGTAATTAAGGCCCAACATTTTTAGACAAATATTAAAAGTCTTGAATTAAGATAAACAAATTCTTAAATAAAGACTTTTAGCATAATAAAATTTCAAATATTACTAAAATAAAATCAAAAATTCACAAAACATGACAAAACATTGTCAAATTTAGATGCCAATATCGAAAAATTTGAACAAAGTGGACGAAAGTTTGGTCGCTCTAGCTTTAACGGACATTCGAATTGGACGGAAATGTCTATATCGACTTTTTTAGTCACCCTTTAGATAACTTTAGATAACTTTAGATAACTTTTTGGGATCCCGATCATCTCTTGCACAAATTTAATATTTTTTTTATATATCCTGTACTATAAAAAAAATTAATTCTGATTTTCAGACTAAAATTTCAACAAGACTAAATATTCTCAAAATTCAAAAAAAAAAAAAAACTATATTTTTGTAAGAATATTTTGAAACTTAACAGTCGTTAAAAAATGCTTATTTCAAGATTTCTATAAAACTATATGAAAATTATTGAAAGCCGAAAAAAGATTTTGCTCACGATATTCGAACTTTTTTGCAAAATATAGGGTGGGCCATTTGTTGGTTTGCTTGTTAAACACTCATAATTCGTAAAATACCTATACAAAGTGAATGCTCTTCGACATATGTCAAGTTTGAGATTGCCAAACCAGCATGTTTAGCTGCGGATATCCATAGATATCCATAATTTTTTATATATGACAAAATACCATTTGAGATAAAGAATTCTAGAATTAAGATAAAACAACAACAAACTTTAAGCAAAACCACTAAAATTAATAAAAATAAGTTTAAAGGCTTGCATTAAGATGAAAAATATCTTAAATTGTGATTTTCAGCAAGAGCAAATATTCTTAAAATTGAAAAATAAAATATTCTTAAAAAAAAATACATATTTTTTAAAAGGAGGCATAATATAAACGTTTAAAAAGCTAAATGATTACACAGGCCAACATGGTTTAGTTGTTGGAAAGCTAAGCATCATTTCCGAAGTAATTTGCTGCGTAGAATCCGAATTTTGAGATATTTGAGATTATGTATCCGAAAAACGGCGTTCTAACCAATTCTAACCAACCCCGTATTCGGATTCTACGCAACAAATTACTTTGGAAATGACCCTTAGCTTTCCAACAACTGACATGACCCCGGTATTTGTGAAAAAAAATTGTAAATGATCGCTTGAACTTTTAAATTAAAGGGTAAGAGTCATACTAAATGATTTAACTGGAATGACAGACCACAAAAAATCTTTGCACCCTGTACATAACCTCAAATATCTCAAAATCCTGACGTGATGGGCCAATTTTGACCCCGGATTCGGATTCCACGCAGCAAATTACTTCGGAAATGACCCTTAGCTTTCCAACAACTGACATGACCCCGGTATTTGTAGGCCTGTGTTATTTTAAGCTTTTTGTAAACTTATTTCAAGATGGTTAAAAATGCAAAAACAACAATTTGGTAGAATTTTTGACAGTTCTTATAATAATAAATATATTATTATTAATTTAAAAAAAAAAATGTGTCTCGATAGGTACTCGAACCCGGGACTTGAGCTGACTTTAAATTTAGGGGCTTAGCACTCTGCCAACTCATCTGCGCCTATGAGCCTAGGAACTCTGACCTCTAAAATGTTATCTTAAGATTATCTTAAAATGTGTTTCGGTAGGGACTCGAACCCGGGACTTGAGCTGACTTTAAATTTAGGAGCTTAGCACTCTACCAACTCATCTGCGCCTATGAGCCTAGGAACTCTGACCTCTAAAATGTTATCTTACGATTATCTTAAAATGTGTCTCGGTAGGGAATCGAACCCGGGACTTGAGCTGACTTTAAATTTAGGAGCTTAGCACTCTACCAACTCATCTGCGCCTATGAGCCTAGGAACTCTGACCTCTAAAATGTTATCTTACGATTATCTAAAAATGTGTCGCGGTAGGGACTCGAACCCGGGACTTGAGCTGACTTTAAATTTAGGGGCTTAGCACTCTACCAACTCATCTGCGCCTATGAGCCTAGGAACTCTGACCTCTAAAATGTTATCTTAAGATTATGTTAAAATGTGTCGTGGTAGGGACTCGAACCCGGGTCTTGAGCTGACTTTAAATTTAGGGGCTTAGCACTCTACCAACTCATCTGCGCCTATGAGCCTAGGAACTCTGACCTCTAAAATGTTAACTTACGATTATCTAAAAATGTGTCGCGGTAGGGACTCGAACCCGGGACTTGAGCTGACTTTAAATTTAGGAGCTTAGCACTCTGCCAACTCATCTGCGCCTATGAGCCTAGGAACTCTGACCTCTAAAATGTTATCTTACGATTATCTACGATATTGGTTCAAAAAAAAAAAAAAAAAATCTAAGGACTGCAAATTTTTAGTTTAATCATCCTAGTTCAAGATCTGGGCGTTCAAAAAGACAATTTCTGACCATATTAGAGGCAACTATGGGGGCACAAACCGAATATACCTCTTGTCCTAGGGTAAAGTTTACAATAAGTGAGTTTAGAGAGTATAGCATAGTTGGGATATACCAATTGCAAGCGTTTCCACTTGTTTTCACTACGTATAGCTATATGCCATTTCAAGGGGACTTACTCGGGGCCATTACGTTTGTCTTATTTGCCAATAACTTACGCCCTAAGCGTTTGTCACTTGCACCGATAATTTGTAATGCGTTTTGCTCCATATACTGGAAGGTATTACTGCCTGATGTTGTTGTTGCTGCTGTTGTTATTGTTGGGTGCCATAAAAGCTATACGACGCGGCGGCTTAGCTTTTAGAAGTTGAAATTTGTTTTGGAGCACCTCAAGACTTTGACAATGAGCAAAACTTAACAGATGACCGGGTTTTTTTTTTTCGTTTTTTTATTTTTTTTTGTAGGAAAAAAGTCATAAAGCAAGGCCGCATTTATATGGAAATATTAACGTATCTATGTGTCAAAAAAAAAAATAAAAATAAAATTGTCAAAGCAGTTGCCAATCTCTGATGATAATGATATACAGTCAAGTTCCACTGTTAGTGTAGATGTATCTGTATCCGTATCTATTACTGTCTTTGTTTGTGCTTATCTAGACTGTCATTTCTAAAGCTCAAATGATTTTTCTCGTTAAAAAAAATTAAATACAAACAACAACTAAGTCAATTAATATTTCAATTGAATTTTTTTGTCAACTGCATAGCTTCTGGGTAGCTACAAGAGGTACTACTGCGAGGGACGTCTGACCAATATTATGTACCTGCGGCTTATCATCTAGACGCAGCTAGCTAGAGCTCTTCCAGCGCTAGTCCGCGATGTCAGTTATCAGCTGCCACAAAACAAAAAAAAAAAAAAACTTTGATTATTCTCTCTTCTTAGTACACATTCCGCTTGAACGGTGTTCCATTTTCTTTTGCGTTTTCGAAATCTTATACGCCTCTCTCTCTCCGCTGCCCGGGGGGATCATGTGCCGCCCAACCGCCCGTTCTGTCGCATTAGATTGAGGCAGCGGGCTTCCACTTGGTCAGCAGATGATTGATATAGAACACATTTTTGTTGTTGTTATTATTATTGGTATATCTTTCATATTCAAGGCATGCTCTATCGCACGCCTTCGAAAAAAAATAAAATAGTTAGATGTCGCAATGACAAAGATAAAAGACACAAAATTTTTTTTTTTGTTTTTTTTTTTTGTGGGCTAGAGCTCATTTCGCTTTCGCCCAAGTCAAAGAAACTTTAGGCCCATGTCAATGACACACATACAAACGGACAGACGGAAAGACAGACCCTATCTATAGGTTTATCTTTTTTTCGCCCAGCTAATGAGTTTCGTGCTGATGACACACGATCTGCTGTTTGAGTCTGTTTGTTGTTATTGTTATTGTTCTTGTTGTTGTTTGCCAACACCCACAAATCGCAAAAGTTGCAAAGGAGACGCTCTGGGAAGGGTGTTGCTATGCCAACCAAACAGCGCTTACTTGACCCCAGTTCCCACTAGCTTAGTTTATTAATTTCGTCCAATTTGGCTCAAGGTTCGATGCAGGATCCCCAGTTAATGTAAGTCTTGGATCCAAAATGATTTGCTAAAACAAGTTCTATGTAGAGTAGTAGGGTTAGTAGATACGGTCAGTCTCTTAATGTCGTAATTTCGATGCGTTGGGTCAAGGTTTGACAAAGGACCCCCAGTTTATGTGAGTCTTGGATCCAAAATGATTTGCAAAAACAAATTGTATAACGACAGTGGTATACCCTGTATGCCTGTATAAGCAACGCAAGATTCTATCTAGAGTAGTAGGGTTAGTAGATACGGTCAATCTCTTAATGCCGTAATTTCGATTAGTTGGGTCACGGTTCGACGCTGGATACCCAGTTTATGTGAGTCTTGGATCCAAAATGAGTTGCAAAAACAAATTGTATAACGACAGTGGTATACCCTGTATGCCTGTATAAGCAACGCGAGATTCTATCTAGAGTAGTAGGGTTAGTAGATACGGTCAATCTCTTAATGCCGTAATTTCGATTAGTTGGGTCACGGTTCGACGCTGGATACCCAGTTTCTGTGAGCAAAAACAAATTGTATACCGACAGTGGTATACTCTGTATGCCTCTATAAGCAACGCGAGATTCTATCTAGAGTAGTAGGGTTAGTAGATACGGTCAGTCTCTTAATATCATAAAATCGATCAGTTCGAAGGACCCCAATTAATGTGAGTCTCGGATCCAAAATGATTTGCAAAAACAAAGTGTATACCAACAGTGGCATAACCTATAGCCTGTATTAGCACCGCGAGATTCTATCTAGAGTAGTAGGGTCAGTAGATACCGGCAATCTCTTAATGTCGTAATTTCGATTAGTTGGGTCACGGTTCGACGCTGGATACCCAGTTTATGTGAGTCTTGGATCCAAAATGAGTTGCAAAAACAAATTGTATAACGACAGTGGTATACCCTGTATGCCTGTATAAGCAACGCGAGATTCTATCTAGAGTAGTAGGGTTAGTAGATACGGTCAGTCTCTTAATATCATAAAATCGATCAGTTCGAAGGACCCCAATTAATGTGAGTCTCGGATCCAAAATAATTTGCAAAAACAAAGTGTATACCAACAGTGGCATACCCTATAGCCTGTATAAGCACCGCGAGATTCTATCTAGAGTAGTAGGGTCAGTAGATACCGTCAATCTCTTAATGTCGTAATTTCGATTAGTTGGGTCATGGTTCGACGCTGGATACGCAGTTTATGTGAGTCTTGGATCCAAAATGATTTGCAAAAACAAATTGTATACCGACAGTGGTATACCCTGTATGCCTGTATAAGCAACGCGAGATTCTATCTACAGTTGTAGGGTTAGTAGATACGGTCAATCTCTTAATATCGTAAAATCGATCAGTTCGAAGGACCCCAATTAATGTGAGTCTTGTATACAAGATGATATGCAATAACAAATTGTATACCGACAGTGGCATACCCTATAGCCTGTATAGTAGATACGGTCAATCTCTTAATGTCGTAAAATCGATCAGTTGGGTTTAGGTTCGACTAAGGACGCCCTACACACCAGTTAATACCGACAATGGATTACATTCTAATACAGAACCGCAAGATTCTAATAACGTAGTAGGGCTAGTAGCTATCCTCATTCTCTCAATATCTAAATTCAACAAAACCTGAAAAGAAACTATGCGCAACTGTTGGTTATATTTGGCAACTCTAGCTCTTATGGTCTTTAAGATATAGATCTCTACTTGCATTCCACCCCAGTCTACTTTAGTACAAGGGTAGCAGACAACGACTCGATTTAACAAACCTGAAGAGGAACTCCCACACCCAATCTACAAAATCATACAGTAGGACATGGTTAAATAGCTATCAATGTCATTTCACAGGCAGAGAGCACAGAGCTACGAGCTTTATATATGAATAGGCAAGCCATTTGGACTAAGAACCGCTGAGTTCGAAACCGAGGCTCAAAAATTCCAACAATAAGCTTAAATATATCCATAAAACGAGGTATTTTAAAGGCTATCTTAGAAAGCTTGAGCGAACCTCGAGTTGCGAAAAACCCCGAACTTTATACAATATATCAATAGGCAAGCCGTATGGATTTTAAGCCGCTTCAAAAATTCTAACACCCAAGCGTTCTAAAATAAGCTCAGAAATATCCATAAATCGAGGTATTTTGGAGGCTATCTCAGAAACTTGGAGCGTACCTCGGTTTCGGATTCAGCGACCCCAAAAAAATCACCGGTTAACTGGTCTCGAAAAAAATTTTGTGGATTTTCTTGAATTTATGACTTAACACATTCACACAAAAAAAACGATATTCGGGTTGGGAGATCACGTCATGTTTACTGAATGAAAACACGGCAGTGTTCCAACATAACCTGCAAAAATGAAAAAATTTTTAGAAATTTCGACCAGTCGGAACGTTCGGGGATACCCTGTGGGTCCTTGTACTACGCAGTAATACTTACTGCTACTTTTGAAATGATTTTTATTATAAAAATCGAAATAATCGTAATAAATATTATTGCGTATTCTCTAAAAAAAAATATATATTTTCTAAGTAAATCCAAATATCAATAAGAATTTCTAATAAAAAAAAAACCAGCGTTGAGATTCAAATTGTCGTCTAGCATTAAAAGCATCATTAGCAAACTGTTTTTTTTTTTTCATCCTTAATTTAAAAAAAAAATATTTTTGCGATATCGTATTGAAAATCGAAACAGGATATAAAATTTTTTTTCAATTTCATCGAATTGAGGTTTAAGCGAATTCGGGTTGACGTATATTATTACGATTTTTGTTAAGCCTTATTTTAAAAAAAAAAAATGACATGAAGATATTGGGATATATCGGAAAAACCAGACCAGAAGATGCTATTAATGCGACTTCTTTGCGTTTGGTCAAAGAAAGATTTTGGCACTACGTACATATATAATTCTTTTTTTTTTATGCCATTTTTTAAAAAAAGATTTTATAAATATATTAGGATATGTCGTACCAGACCAGAAGATACCACTAATTTAACTTTTTATTCAAAAAAACCAGCTTTGTTTGCGAAAATAATTGAGATTTCCATAAAGTTGGTAATACTTATATAGTTCTAATTTTTCTGAGAACTTATTTTATCCAAAAAGTAGCAAGAGGATATTGATATATATCGTATGGATAACCAAAACAGGAGATGACATTAACATAATTTTTTTAACTTGGTAAAAAGAAAATCACATTTTTTTTTGCGTAATTAAAAAAAAATATCGGATGTTTTTTGCGAAAATAGTTAGTCCCATTGTTACACCAAAAGTTGCATTAAGATATAAGGATATAGCGTATGGATAACCAGACCAGTAGATAAAAATAAGAGATAATTTTTTTTTTTAAATTTGGTAAAAACAAGATCGCATTTTTTTTCGAAATTACAAAAATTTTCCGTTTTGCGAAAATAAAAAGGAGTCTCGCCGATTTTTGTTTTCCACATACAGTTCTTGTTTTTGTTAGACCCCATTTTATACTAAAAGTTGCATTAAGATATACCTAAGAATAAATATTATGCATAACCAGAGCAGGAGATGAAAATAAAAGATACTTT
This sequence comes from Chymomyza fuscimana, assembly GCA_949987675.1. Taxonomy (NCBI): domain Eukaryota; kingdom Metazoa; phylum Arthropoda; class Insecta; order Diptera; family Drosophilidae; genus Chymomyza; species Chymomyza fuscimana. Next base: position 31,274,143 of record OX465090.1, on the reverse strand, counting down.
TTTTTTTTTAAATTTTGCGAAAAAGAAAATCACATTTTTGTTGCGAAATTAAAAAACAAAATTTGTATGTTTTTTGCGAAAATAAAAAAGGTAGAGCCGATTTTAATTTAACGCATTTTGTACACCAAAAGTTGCATAAAGATATAAGGATATGTTGTTCGAGAAACCATATCAATATTGTTTGCGATGCTTATTAGCAAATATTCTTATCAGTTAAAGTCGGGAATAGGAATGGGAATGGGAATGGTATTGTCGTTGTGTAGTTCTGTCGTTCAGGCAGACACGAGATCTTAATGTCTGTATTGACGTTAAGAAAACAAAAGTGGTAAAAAAAAAGCATACAACATGATATACAACATTGTTGTTGTTGTTGTTGTTGCCGTTCCGTGGCAAGAGATGCAATAATCGATAGTAATGGAAAATAAAAAAAAAAAAAAAAGGGAACAACACACAGAGCATAAGAAAACAAAGCCAATGCAGTAAGAGAAATTCAATGAGTCTAAAGAAAACAAAATAATATCTTAAAGATAGTGACACAGTCGTTGCAGATACAGCTACAATTTCCAGCTACAGTCACGGATACACAGATACAGATATGGATACAGACGCGCAATATGTGTAGCTAAAAACGAATTATTTATTTAAGTGTAGCTCAATGCGTCTGAAATTGAAAACTCCAGTCTGTCGTTGGCCAGCAACGATACGATGCCATAGACACAGTTTATGTATCTGTATCTTGTATCTGAGTGTGTATATATATATATAGTTTGACTGACTGGCAAACGGACGTTTGTTCGGATGAAGGCAAATACCGATCAGTTGACAATCAACGTTCAAACAATAACGTCGAAAAAAAAAAAACTAAACTTTTTTTTCCACTTTTTATTGTTTTCTAAGATAAAAGATACAAACAAACTACGAAAGAGCACATACTACAGCTAAAAGGCTCGATTTGCATGAGCAAAAGATAGAAGCCAGAAGATGCTAGATGATTTTATGGGCTCGTTAAAGCTATTCAGGGGTAAGTTAGTTGGCTAGCCAAAACAGCAAAAAAAAAATATCCCACGCTCTCTCTCTGCCGCTCTCTTGAAACCCCTTACCCTTCAACGCTTAGATAATCTAACTAAAAGCAAGTGGGCTGTTTGTAGTCGAGAAATACCGACTAACATATACTCTGTACTTTTCTTTTTTTTATTTAAACAGTTTTTTTGTGTCGACGATTTTTTGAAAATCGAAAAAAAGAGCATCGTATGCTCAATATCGACACCTCAATATTGGTTTTTTAAAATATCGTAATAATATCGCACAATTCTTGAACATGGTCTTAATTGACTAACTTGATGGCTCATTGCATTTTTAGCCCGTCTCGACAATGTATCGAAAATCAAAATGTCGGCATCGTATGCTCAGTATCGACCCTTGCCTATATGTGCGATTTTTAAAATATCGCACAATCCTTGAATATGTTCTAAAATATTAACATTGAATGCTCAGTATCAACCCCTCTCTACGCGTTCAATTTCTAAAATATCGTACAATCCTTGAACATGTTCTAAAATATTGACTTCGAATGATCGATTTTGAAAATATCGTATCGATATTGCAAAGCCCTTGAACATGTTCTAAATTGAAAAACTTGAGGTACGTTACTTTTTTAATAAAATATAATCTCGACGATGTATAGAAAATCAAAATATCGGAATCGAACGCTCAGTATCGACCCCTATATGTTAGATTTTTAAAATATCGCATCACTATCGTGCTATAAATTGTTGTCATTGAATGCTCAGGATCGACGCATCGATGTTCGCTTTTCAAATTAACGTAAAAATATCGCACAATTATTGAAAATGTTCTAAATTGACAAACTTAAGGGACGTTGCTTTTTTAATAAAATAAATATTTTATTAGTCAGTCTAGCAGATATATTGAAAAACAAAATATGGGTATCCAACGCACAGTATGAAACACTCCCTATATGTTTGATTTTTAAAATATCGTGAAATCCTTGAACATGTTCTAAAACATTGTCATCGAATGCTCAGTATCGACACGTTAATTTTCGATTTTCAAAATATCGTAATGCAGCTTTTGGCAGAACTCCAAAATCATTCGTAGCTCTTCATAAAACAGGACAGTTGCGTTCCGTGCATTTTAGTACAAAGTTGGTCTATCACAACTTTACATACATATGTACCAACCAACCTAATATACTCTAGTGCCCAAAGTACAGGGTATACAAAAAAAAAAAAGATACGTTTAAAATGGTTTTATGGCTAATTCAAAATTGCGGCATTAATCAAATAATGGCACAGATCATAGCCCCAACACGTAGCAGTCGTTTAGACAGTCAAATGAAGCTGTTAAGCCGACAACAACAACAACAATAACAACGACGACAGTGACAACTATCATCAGCATTAACACTAAACTTAACACTTGGCTCCAACAGATACAGATACAAACTACAACAACATCGCCTGAGATCGCATCACAATCATTACGAGCATCTGTGTTGTCGCATTTACAATTTGCAATTACACTTGAGTAAACATCAACAACAACCAAGACAATGAAGAAGACGCCGACTACAACAACAACACCAACAAGAAACACCATAACAATGCCAACAACCCGAAACCTAATGAGCAATGTTTTGGGGCACAGCTTCACACCTTGTGATCTGTTTACAACCTGATGGAGCCATCGCACTGTGGCCAGATAGAGTTGGATCTAAAAACGAAATTCCAAATTTTATTTGAGGTTTTGTATCTGCAACAATTACAAAAAACTACAGTGCTTTATAGAACATGTTCTAAATGGAAAAGCTAGTAACTTTTTCTAAAACAAAATATTTTTAGATCGTATTTATAACATATCGACAAATCAAAATTCTCGATGTTGCATACCCATTTTCGACACCCCAATTTTCAAATTTCAAAATATTGCATCAATATCGCACAACGCTAATACATGTTCTAAATTAACAAACTAATTTGACGTTATAGTTTGGACATACCGAACTCGTTTTTTGTGAAAGAATTGAATTAACAAAATATCGATCACATAATTGTTATGAAATGCTCAGTATCCAACCCTGCATGTTCGATTTTCAAAATATCATATCAATATCGAACATTTTCTAAATTGAAAAACTAGTTTGACAGATATATTTGGAACAACCCGACTATCATATTTCTTCTAACTTTTATTTTTAAATAACGCCAAATCAATATCGTACAAATCTAAAACATGTTCTAAATTGAAAAACTAGAGGGCAGATTACTGCTGGAACATTCCGACTATCATGTACCCTATATTTTATTTAAACTATATTTATATCCAACCCTAAATGTGCGATTTTCAAAATATCGTATCAATATCGAATATGTTCTAAATTGAAAAACATATAAATTATATTGACGGATATATTTGGAACACCCAAAAAAAATTTGATTTTTAAATATTTTTACAGCATCGTACAAATCTAAAACATGTTCTAAATTTAAAAACTAGTGACAAGGTTGCAGCTGGGACATTCCGACTATCATGTACCCTGTACTTTCTTTTTTTCTAAAATAATTGGATTGACCATACATCGATCACAATATTGTTATGAAATACTCAGTATCCAACCCTACATGACGATTTTCAAAATATCGTATCGATATCGAAAATATTCTTAATTAAAACAAGTTTGACCGATATATTTGGCACACCCGTCTATCATATTTCTTCTAAAAAAAAATTGTTCGATTTTCAAAATATCGTAAAAATCTAAAACAAGATATAAATTAATAAACTAGTGGCAAGGCTACATCTGGGACATTCCGGCTATCATATAACTATACTTTCCATTTTTTCTAAAATGATGCGCAACGATATATTTAAATTAAAAAATTACAATATTGGTTGAAATACTCAATATCCAACCCTCTCAATATCGAATATGTTCTAAATAAAAAAACTAGTTTGACGGTTATAGTTGAGTTATACGGACTATCATCTTTCGTAAAAAGAAAAAAAAAAAAATTTTATAATATCGGTATCGAATATTGATCCGAATATGTTCGATTTTCAAAATATCGTATCTAAAACATGTTCTAAATTTAACAACTAGTGGAAAGATTACAGTTGTGTACTTTTATTTTTTTTTATTGGTCTCAAATAAAGAGTATCCACCCCTAAATGTTCGATTTTCAAATTATCGTAAAACTATCCTATACCATGTAATTTGCTTTTTTCGTCAAAATATCGGTATCTGTATCGATGTCGAAATATTTGAACGCTATAAGTTTCGATACAAAAGAGTTGGGTAATGAAAAAAATATTTCATATTTTAAACACTTGTATATCCTAGTGTTTAAAAGTTTTCAAAAATTTGTTAACAAAAAAGCAAAAACGATCCACTGTATCTCGTTGACGATCTGCAACAGAAATGCGATAGACCTCGACAGACTCCCGGCAGCAACTTCGCAATCATTAACAACAACAACTACAACAATAATCGTGTATCCAATTTTCAGATACACAAAATACAGTTGTATTTCTATGTGTATCTGTGTCTGTTTGTGTGAGTATCTGTGTGTGTGTGTGTTTGTTATTGTATTCGTGTGATAAATCTTGCAATTGACGCCGCTTAGAGTTTTATTACTTGAGACGTCGACGCCGACGCTGACGTCTTCTTTGGAGTCGTCTGATAACAAGATACATAACAGACTCACTCAGTTTAGTATCTTTTGTTTTCGAAGCGTGTCAAGTGCTGTGGGAAAAACCGGAATTTACCAAAATGTGGACTTAAGCAAAGCAGCATTGAGCATTATAACAACTATGTATATCTAAAATTAGCCACTAAAAATATTGAATCGTGATAAACTTTGGCAAAAACGTAACTACATGATATGCGAAAAGTGTACTTAGGGGGTTTTTCATCTGAATCAGTCCGCCTTTAAGCATGAGTAAGTGTCAAAGCGTGTCATCAAGATTTACGGATAAGCAAACCTATGAAAAACAAACTTTTTCAGCGGGCCTTCAAATTTAATTGCTATGTTAGATTTGTACGAGCTTAGTATGAAGATCTGAACTTTTTTTTCAAATATTGACAAAATTTTTCACTAAGCCATAACAGGTTTCTAGGCGAGCTTTTCAAAAAATTTCATAAAATATCTTTGGGATACCCTGTACCAACATATTCGGTATATTTCTTAAGTATAATAACTTTTTCAACAAATAAATCTTGCTCTAGCAACCTTTTTTTCAACTAATCGATGACTGGGAACTTTTAAACACTTTTTATAGCCAAATTTGGATATCTTCATCAACAAACGAAACGTACTAGAATTATACCCTAAAAACGTTGATAGGATATATAGTGAACCGATTTTGACAAAATTGTTTAACTTCTTGAGAACTCTAAAAAACTCTTCATAATCAAACGTATTATGCATCAAAAATTTTTGTTTTTTTCAAATTGCTCTGAAGTAGCGGATGCGAGTTATATATATAATCCCGATATCGAAACGGACGGTCGGACAAATATGTCTATATCGACTTTTCTAGCCACCCTGATCGTACTTAAGGTATCTTCGGAGCGTCTCCGACGTTTCTGTTAGGGATCATACATAAACTACGTGACGCTGATTTTCGTCAAAACAGACCCCCCCCCCCCCCCCCCCCCCCAAGATTTTCCATATGATCGTGACGCTTCGCCAGACAAAAAAAAATTAACTAGATTTGCCGGCACATATAAGGAACCCAATCCTCTAGTTTGATTAACGTAGCTCTTATAAATTTCAAGATCTGAGTGTTCATACTGACAATCAGAGAGATCCATTTCTTTTGTCCTACAGACCATATTGGTGGTAACTTTGAAGGTTATCAGATATTTTCCTCTAGACAGTTTTCTATCGACATACTTCAACGCAACAAAAACTGATCTCTAGAATAAAAGGGATAGGGTCTTTTGTACGGATTTAGAAAACTGTCCATCTTAGCCCCGCTACTCCAAAACTGATTCCTAAAATAAGAGGGTTAGCGTCTATTTTAGCTCACATACATTTTCTGAATTCCGCTGTTTCAAGATTTCTCCCCATCATAAAAATGATATGATTAATATTAAGGCTCAATAAAGCCCTAGAGCTCCTTAGCCAGTCCAATTCCCGAAATAAACCTAATTTTTTGTGTTCTAGTCGAATGACATCAAGATTCAATATACGCCAAAGAGTTAAAAGCTTCTTCTAACCACAGTATTACAAACTACAAGTATGTATTGGGAGATTTCCTACCCATATTACTCAGCTGTTTCCTCAGACTTTAGTGTTCCTTAAGTACTAGGTAGGTAGGTAGGTAGAAGTGGTTGTCTTACGACACACCTAGGCCTGTAAAAGGCCCGTTGTGATGCCACTTGGGCTAATCTCTACTCCCCTGGATCCTCTCTGAACCATCCCGTCGATTTAATAAACGAATTAATCTTATTTATTCTGATCCCAATAAGTTCGGATCCCAAGTGTTCAGTCTTCTCCTGCATAGTGCCATGCATCCACACAGAAGATTCTCCACTGTTTCCTCCTCTTCTACCTTCTGATAACTTCTGCAGTAGTCAAAATGAGGCACCCCCAAGCTATTAGCGTTCCTTAAGTAATCCAAGGTAATTCTTGCCTAAGTTTAATACTTTCTTCAATTTATCCAAGTTTTAGGAACCAAGGAGCAGCCTGATCTGCCTAAGGCCATCCGTGTTGATTGTCTAGATCTTTTCTTGATGTCAACCCAAACCTTAATTCAGAGATCTAACTCAAAAGGCGTCCTTAACCCAGAACTCAATAAACTTAAAGGTTCGAGAACGCGTTGTGCAAACATCGTTGATAGATTTGCAAAGTATGCTTAAAAAATAAAGTTGTTCTCTATTGCTTGGGTGGTACAAAGTTGCTCAGATTTTGGTGAAAATTAACTGTATACGTTTTTTTTAAAAACCCCAAAACATTTTTTCGGCAATATTTTTAGTAGGGTGGCTGAAACTGAATCCAAGATCTAAAATACCCAAGCACTTCCGATTTTGGAGGTTATGTCATAACGCTAACGTGCTGGGGTTTCAAGCATCTCGGACTTGGATTCAGCGACCGAAAAAATATTCAGTTAACATGGAGGTTAGATCCGTGTCTTCCAAACACCCTACAAAAGATCTTTTGGGAGTCCAGGTATATATTTATCGGTTCGCTAAATCCGAACTAGAGCTGCAAAAAACCCAATCAAGTCAGGGCTCTGTGATAATCTGCGAAATACTTCGTTTTATGGCGTTTTTCGAGGTTATGCTCGTATTCGGTGATTCAAAATCAATAAGTTTAGTTCTTTTACATGAAAAGTGCAGAGAACTTTTGTACGCCTGTCTAAAAGTCCTTAAAACGCTGCCTCAAGTAGAAGACGCAATATTCAGGTACTACAATCAAGCGCTTGTGAAAATATTGTAAGAACTCAAATAAACATTTCCGAGACTTCTGAGCAGCCCTTTCAAGTTTGGATCAATGCTCTGCTACTCACTACCAGTATTACCCCTTAGTCAAAACAGAGAGAATGAACAAAATTTCTTGTATAAAATTCCGAAGATTGCTGATAATGATGACAAGCTACAATCGAGTTAGCAGAACCTGCTTGTAAATATGTACGACAATAATTTTCGAGACCGTCCAAGTGCTTCACGTCTCATATCTTTATCATGCTAGTACAACCAACATACACTCATACTTTGTAGCGGAAAGTCGGGCACATTCATGGAAGCAGCTGCTTATCGTAGCTCTCTATAGGTTTATACACTAGCTTGGTCGATATTCAATGAACGTTACTGACGATGATGACGCCGCAAGAATATTAGAAGCCAAAAGACCCCACAAGTGTTGCTGCTTGTCGACTGATTCATGCACAGATATCGGCTCACATATGTATATACACATATCTTTATCTTGGTATACCTACCAAAGACCAAAAATGATGCAAGTTTTGAACCAAGTGCAAATGCCATTGATAGATTAGAGATCTTTGCTGCCAAAGGATTTTGCACACACCTTACAGACATCTAGATCTTTGATCGCTCAGTCTATGAGTCAATTGAGTCATACGCGTCGTCGCGCTAACAATCCGTCATAAATGCGACTACCAGCGCGTCATAAAACTATTAGTTTCAAACAATCTCTAAATGCTGTATACAAATATAAACAGTGCAGGACCTGCTATGTCCTTACCTGTGTTTGTCTAGTGTGTGTGCGTGTGTGTGCTCATCAGTTGCGCAGCCGTCAGTCGATCAATGATGTTTAAATGATGACCAAGTTATCTCTAGCCACAGTCTGTGTTGTCTGTATGCCGCCATCCTGTCATATAATGTGAGTCTGATATCTTTTATCTATTCAAAGTCAATTGGTTTATAATGAGTTTGGTAACAAGCAAAGAGAAACTATTTTAAATATCAAATGTTTAAATATTTCTCTCTTTTTTCCTGTAGAATTGGAATATTTATTGCTTACCCTACGTCTACTCTTCCCTTATCGTCAGCTCTGATCTTGGGCATGTCCCAAAATTTGTAAAACTGAATCATAGCAATTTGAAATAAACGTCTTTATTATTGGTAAACATGTTAGCACGGCCGCATTTGCTTTTTTTTTTTGTTGTGCACCTGCAGAGCCTAAGTATATTAGTTTGTTCATAAAGTTTGCAAAGCACGAAAATGCCTACCTCTCAGTTCTAGTCTTTTATGCAAGAAATAATCGCAATGTCTACAAAATATTCACAAATATAACTTATTTGCAGAAATCCACAGATTTGTTTTATATGGCATTACAATTTTGACACATTTCCTATGGCATTGCCAGCTTCACAAATAATGTAAGCGCTGCTGCATTGCAATCAGCTTTTTGTCAGTGATGCATATACATTTTATTTCATCATATCCAAGTTTCGTAAGTATTCTGAAACTTTAGTTTGAAGTTTTTTTCACTTTAAGATCCATACGCAGTTTGAGAAAAAAAAATTCCTAATGGGATATCCCAAATGAGATTTTTTTTTTTGTATGAAGTTTTGTGATTCCGTGCGAAATATTTCGAACTGCGTATAGGCCCATACGCAGAATGCAAAAATTCCGCACGAAATATCAAAACTTCATATTAAAAAAAAATCCCAAAAAAGGGAATTTTTTTTATATGTGACAGCTCATTTTTTAGGCGACCAAGAAAAACCGATCACAAAAAGGCACAATTTTGATTTCACTGGAAAGTTAAATTTTTCTTGTTTGTTTTTTCAATTCAATTTAATGCTCAGTTAAATTTAAAATCAATAAATTTTCATAAATTTTTTTTTGTGACAACTTACAAGCCTTTTTTTTGGTGATCGTTTTTAAGCTCTTTTGAAAATTGTCTATAAAATACTTATTTTTATAAATATTAAACGATTTGCTTATTTTGGATTATAGCGCTTTCTTTTCTGTTTTCAACGGTATATCTACATTGATACCTATGTGTATTCAATATCGAGATATAGCTAAAAAAGCTATGGTGTGTCAACTTACAAGCCTTTACCCTACAAATTTTTTAGACTAGAAGAAACCCAATGGATTTGTTTCTAAGAGCACAGATACGTCGGAAGAAAAGTGAGATCGCATGAATTTTAATTTTCAATTCTATACAACATATGTTAATATTTTATGATAAAAAAAGTAGATAAACATAATTAGAGAATGTTAGTTTCAGAAAAACTTTAAGGTTAATTAAAATTTTTTTTGTCAAATCTACGGGTTGCTTAGAGAACTTCAGGACTGGAAGGCATCACCCCGCTCCCGCATCCTGCCGACAAGCCTGCTAGAATATGCACACTTTTACTTGAACGCAAACTTTTAAAGATATAGCGCTAAATTGATCTACGGATTTCTCAAAATAACCTTCTACATTAGGGCGGGTCAATTTGTATGGGGCCGAAAAAACCTTATGGGGCTCACTCGGATTTTGATTCTTTGGATAATTCTAAGCAAATTTGCCCAAGAAACTATGGGTCTAAAATGAATTTCGAGTCGCCCACTTTTTCAAAATAGGTTTTTTTCGACATATTCAAAAATCGACTTAGAAATTCATTAGAAGGCCAAAAATCGATATTTTTTCTCTAGCCAAATGTGAATTTGGGGGTTTTTGGGGTCGAGGAATTCATTTTTGACATCTATTTTTAATTTTGGGTGCCGCCAGAGGGCGCTTTAGTGTTGGTTTTTGATTTTTTTCGGTTTTTTTTCTTCAAAAATTTTGAAAAAGTGGGCGACTCGAAATTCATTTTAGACCCATAGTTTCTTGGGCAAATTTGCTTAGAATTACCCAAAGAATCAAAATCCGAGTGAGCCCTTATACCGAAAAAGATTGACCCACCCTATTCTACATACATTGGGCACTGTATCTATGTATAGCCAAGATTGTGGCAAGTGGCTAGAAGAAAGAGAATTCTTTGGTAGTGTATAGTTAGAGTGTACATTGCTTGGTTATTATTATTTTTTTTTTTAAGTTATTTTAGTGTGGTGCAAAGTTTAAAGAAAAATATGAGCGTACTGTGGTATAAAATTATATTGTAGGTACTATTTTTTTTTTTATCAGTATTGATTGTGCGTGTGTGTCTGTGTGTGTGTGTGTATGAGTATCAGCTTACCTTGACATGTAAACATAACAGTAATAATAGCAAACAACAGTTAAAGCTTATTAAATTAATTAACATAACGCGCCAAAATAGCTAACAACGGAAAACAACAAACAAACCAACAAACAAACGAACACCAGATGACGCGCAAATTATAACAATTATTTTTATTTGTTATTAAAAAACGAAAGTGAATTTTATGCATTGTAAAAAAAAAAAACAACAACAAAAAGCGACGCACGCATGCGAGCGAGTGAAAGAGCGAGCAGCCTGACCGAAAGCTACATATAACCTGCCTGCTGTCAGTCAAAGTTGAATTGAGTGTGTTTGTGTGTGTGTGTGCGTGCGTGCGAGAGAGCCAAGTGTAGTGTGCATGTGTATGGTAGCGGTAGCGGTTTGCTGAAGCTGTCGTGGGAGTGCAAGTGGGAGTGCGAGTGCAGCATGTGTGTGAGTGCGCAAGTGCGAGCGAGAGTTCATTGTTGTTGCTGTCATTTGTTTTATGCAAAGTTAAATGCTGACTAAATGCTTGCAATTAAATGTTAATGTCTTTTGTTGTTGTTGTTGTTGTTGTTATTGTTATTATAATAGTTGGTGTTGCTGCTGTTGTTGTAGTTGCTGTCTTAAGCCGGCGCGTTAATTATAACTTTATTGTTGTTGTTATTGTTGCTACTGCTGCTGCTGCTGCTACTTATTAATATTTGTTCACATTGTGCATTTATGTCTAGCATTTAGTATTTGTTATCACTTTCAGTCTCATTGGACAACAATTGAAGAAGAGCGAAATCGAAAGTGTTGCTCAGCTTTTTGCATATGGCAAAAAATGTATGTTGTTGTTGTTGTTGTTATATACAACATTAATGTGTACTTAACACGCATCGCATTGCCATAATCGCTGCATTTGTTGTTGTTATTATTATTGTTGTTGTAGTTTAGCGCCAGTCAGCCACCGTGCCAGCAAGCGCAACACTCCCACACACTCACACACACACACACTTGAACACACTCAGACACAAACACTAAATACAGTAGCTCATCACACCTACGCTCTCAGCCAAAGCAATGGCAATTACCACTGCCATGCTGCTTACAGTGGTTAAAACTCATTATAAAAAGTTACATATAAATTTTAAAAGCTAACAAAAAAATAAGCAGACGTTCTATGGATTTCGCAAAACTTTGTTCGTTTTTGCGTGCTTCCAATTTCACTTTTTTTGTCTATAACTTCACATAACTTCTATTTTCAATAAATTCTTATATTTGCCTTGCCATTTATTAAAAATTCGTAAGGCATTAATGCCTTTTATTTTCTCAACTTTTTATTATATAATTTTAATTTACCTATTTTTATTACAAATGAAAATTGTTTTGTGTCGTAACGATCAATTATAGTATGCCAAAAAAATCTTTTTGGTTGTAAATATATGCTATGTTTTGGTTTGAATCAGAAAAAAAGAATTAAAAGTAGATAACAAGGTTTTTCACTAGCCTCTTTTTTCCTTGCATATAATAATAATTCTTAATAAATAAACATAAATCTGTTATTTTCCATTTGTAAAGATTATTTAAAATCTAATTTTTTGTGAATGCTAGCTTTAAGCAAATCTGCACTTTATTGGCAATAAAGCAAACCTTTGAAATTGAAATTGAAAAAATTATATAACTATTTAATTTAAAATTTTTAATTATTCACGATATTAAGGCCCATACGCAGTTCTAAAAATTTCGCACGGAATGACAAAACTGCATATGAAAAAAAAATGCCAAATGGGATATAACAAAATAGGATATATCGAAAATTTTCGAATTTTCTTTACAAGGAAATTTTTTTCCAACCAAGACATGAACCAAATAAAAATTCGGTTTGAGTTGTTCATGCTATTTTTTGGTTTGATTTAGAAAAAATAATTTTTTTATCAATAACTATTTAACTTAAAATTGGTATAAATAAAATCTAAGAATATCAAAGAAAATTAAAAAAAAAATTTTCAATTTTGCCAATTCGTTTAGATTTCTCTTGCAGTCCGATTCAAACCACATAAAAATTCGTTTTGGTGAAATTAAATTCAACAAATATGAAACACCAAATCGAATTCGAATATTTTATACGTTTTCGTTTACTTACTTATTATTACTCAGAAAAATTATTCAAAAGTTAATAAATTATGAAATTCCTTCCTGCTTTTAAGATAACGAGACATGTGTCTATAAAACTGAAAGCTCATGCTATTTTTAAAAGCGTCTTTTTAAAATCTGGCTACAAAGATGAAAGTGAAGTAGTATTTCTAAGAGCGTTTACTTTTGATAATTATTATTATTTTTGCCACCATTGAAATAGATTTATTAAAAGATATTAATATTGAAGTTAAAATTCGTTTGTTTTTTTTAGCTAATTAGCTTTAAAAACAGTTGTACCCCAAAAGTTGTTGATGCGAAAAGCAGTAAAGCCAAATACTGACCTTAATAAGAGAAAAGGTTTTTTATTTTAATTACTTTCAAAAGTAACCATAGTCCTTATGGTCAAAAGGATGCATACTGCTCACCACGACTTCTGTCGTAGCTGCGGGGTTGAGGCGAAGATAGAAAACATCCAACAGCTGCTATGGGATTGCCATGAACTTCTTAAGTACCAGAAAAAGCCATCCATTGAAAATCTGCGCTGTCTGGCATATCTGCGCATTGGGGACTTGGCTGAATGTTTTCTAGCATATATATAAACATCAGTCAGTTGTTAAAAAGCTGAGTTTTTTAAAAGAATTTAATAACAATCGTACATAGCAAAAAATTTTGGTTTACAGTGTGTCAAAGAATTTTTCTTAGTACACAAGGAATTAATAGCTTTCGATTGTCAGAGCTCCAGCTTAGAGAGTAATCCATAAATTATATAAAAAAAAAAAAATACAAAATAAAAATATTTTGTAACTTTATAAAAAATATTTGTTAATTAAAATAAAATTATATATAAAATTTATTTATTTGCAAAGATAATTACAGTTGAAATAAAAAATAAAAATAAATAAAGTAATTAATAAAAAAAAAATAATTATGTGAAAAAAAAAATTTTAACGTAAAAAATTTAAGTTATGTAATTAATTATTCATAAATTTTTTTATTTTTATTTTAAAAAAAATTTGTTTACATAATTATTTTTTACGGTTTTTGCATTTTACTCTAAGCTTCTAAGATTCAAATCAGTCTGCACATTTTTTGAATTCTTTCTTATTAAAATATATAAAGCTTTGATATTGAGCCGATAGTATCAATTTTTCTTAATTAAACTTTTTTTTTTGTCAATTATTATATTTGCCTAGACAACTGCATAGTCTTGCACCACTGTGCGATATTTCAAGTTCATTATAAATAAAACGTAAATATTATTAAATTTATACAAACAGCCGTATTTTTGTTGTTGGTGTTGCAACAACTTCCAGGTGCTTGAGTGTGTGCGTAGCTGCGTTTGTGTGTGTGTGTGTGTGCGATTTTATATATGTGGGTGAGTGTATTGAACTCTTACTGCATTTTTTGCACAATATTGTTTGTATTTATGTTTATTTTTTATGCCCATATACACGATTTACCTTTTTTTTTATTTATTGCAATTTTTGTACGGTTTTGTGCTTATTGGCAATAATTTATTGTGCTTGTTGAAATACATATAGCTATATACAAGCTATGTGCATATAGATACATATGTATCTATGTAAACAAATATGCGTTTATCGGTCAGCATCGGCTAGGCTGATAGGGCTTGACATAAAGTTCAACGCATTCGTGACTTGACCCGTACATTAGATGCAATATCCTCAACAGATGAGGATCAGTAATGCCTTATCTTGATGCAGTTGGCTTCGATGTTTCGCTGAGACTGTCTGAGCTGTTGAGTCATCTTGTGTAGAAATTTGCGACTCCGATATGCAACTGTTGAATTCCAAAGGCACTTGACTAACATTGTAAATATTTATGTTATACGATAATACGAGAAGTTGTAGAAGTATCTGCAGCACATTTGTTAGTCTTTAAAAATGATACCAAGTCATTGACATATTGTTGCAAAAATTTTTCAAAAATTTCAACTAGCTTAATTCAAACAAAAGTGCATAGCTGAGATTCCTATGTCATATGGAAATAGAACACCATTTAGAAGGCCCAATGTAAACTTGTGATTTCTGGAATACAGTAGCATTTGATTCTGAAGAGAGCACTCAACTCAACAAAGCAGAAATATTTTTAAAAGCTTTAGCAATCTATCATTAAAGATTTTAGCTTACGAATTTTCTACGAAATTTTAAATAGCTTAGCAGTGACGATGCTCAAATAGGTTTGACGTAGAGCTCAACACAGTCTAGATACAGTCATTTCTTAGATACAAATTATAAAAAACAAAGGTAAACGCAGTAGCTTCATTTGCATTTTTCGGTTAACAATGTGGATGGATGCAAATAAGGGGCAGACAGGAGGGCGCGCAGCTGACACTGACCTCTGCCTTTGGCTCGACTCAGTAAAAGTTGAGCGAGCGCGCGCGCGCGCTCTCTGCACACCTTTGAGGCGGTCAACTGTGACGAAAGCTGATGATGACGCTCTGCCTGCCACACCTTAAATAAGAGACCAGCGTTGAGCCCAGCAGCGTCTTGTACTTCCGCTGATGGGTTAAAAGTTTGAGGTAGAGATTCCAAAGCTATACAGCATTGTCAGCTGCAAGCAGACCCTCAGAAAGTCTGCACAATTTTATATACACTTGCTTGGGGTATATGTATACATCAATAAAAACCAAAGGGATTTAAGTCGCTAGACACAAGAGTTTAGTTAAGGGAGCTCCTGCCCCACATAGCCAGCAATAGTGTTTTAGTCCAAGCTGCATCTATTGTAGATATCTACTAAAATTATCAGCGGTGGGCACGAAAAATAACGGAAAGAGCCCTACAACAACATCAAGAAAAAAAGTCCTGTTACGATCCCACAAGCAATTCTCGAGTAGGGCCATAAAGTTGCTGCGAGTCGAGCTATGGCCCACATTGTCTGTAATTTGTTATTGTAAACTATTCGCGTCGTCATCGAGATGCCTGTGCATGTCTACTGAACGAAATTTTGCAACACATTCAAAGAAACAGAAAAGTCATACGTTACGGTCGCGCAGCATCCTCGAGTAGGGCCATAAAACTCGCACATTGTGTGTTTTTTTTTTTTAGTTCTCGAGTGCGTCTGGCTGGCGCCAGTTTCAAGACATAACGCAAAGAGCACTCGGAGCAAAAAGAGCCAAGGCGTGCCCACCGCTGAAAATTATCTTTAAAAATGTTAAGCCTAGATTTTAGCTTAATTTAAAAAAAAAAAAATCCTTAATTTTAAGCAAAACAGTTCCGATGCTCATTTTTTCCAATGGGATTCGAAAAATTTTGTGTTCATTTTCACAAATCGTTCTTGCTTCAGTCCAATAAGCAATTCTTCTAATAAGTTTTTGCAGTACAACTTGGATGTGCCAGATACTGAAATCTATTCTTCATAAAAATTTCAGAACAATACGAGAATTATTTTTTTAATGTATCTATCGGATATCAACTGATAATCAGCTAATTTTATAAATACAAGTAAATCCGCAGCATTGATTTTGTTCTAATGATTCGAAGCAATAATGTATAAATTTATTTTTTTAGTTGTTGCTCTCTTGAACTCCTATAAGTGTGTATAGACTTCGTGGCTGCCGGAAAAACATTTTTTTTTTTGCTTTTCTTTCTCATTATTGTTGTTCTTTTTGTTGTTGCTGTGGTTGCCAGTGACTCAACTCTAGCTTGGAATGCCATCCAAATAAACTTCCATAGTTGCACAAACTGTATCGTTCATTTGATGACCACTGCAATGGGGATAGCGCATTACAATTTCACTAGATACAACTTGTATATAACTTCTTAGCATGACTCTTAAAAAAAAAAAACAAACAAAAAAATACATAAGTAACAAAATGGGGTAGCCAATGGCAACGAGATTTACCAAATCCGTAATGCATCCAAAAGATACAAGCACGCACACACGTACATGTATCTATAAATATCAGTTTATGTACAGCAAGACGCAGACAAATGGCAGCAGAATCTATATATGCATGTATGTGTGTTTGTATGTAAAGAGCAACTTTTCTGCTCCTGCCAGCTCTGAGCCTCTAATGGTGGCTGCGTTGGCGTTGGCGGAGGCAGCGGCTGGAGCATATAGCTAGCTCGCTCTTACACGTCACACGCACGACAAACGACATGCGTGTGCACACACGCATGCCGCACATACACACACGCAGAAAGTAATCCTATTTGCGCCCAAAAATAAAATGAAACGAATGAAAGAAAGAAAAATCCAAAAGAAGCGGCAGCCAAGCTGCTGCTGCTGCTGCTCTCTACTCTCCTCCACTTCAGCCACTTCCTTTGCGCAGAAGATTTACAAGCAGCGACGTCAACGTCTGCACTTTTATCTAACCAATACCAATGCACGTTGCTCTCAGACGTCGCGACGTTGTCGTCGCCAACCACCAACAGCAAGCAGCAGCAGCCAGCAAAACGTACGCGCACACACACACATACACAGCGTACACAAGCCCAGCAGGCACAGCCATGCTCGCTGCTCTGGCGCTCAGATAAATGCGCGCTCTCTTTTAATGCTCGCTGCTTGCGCTGCTTGGATGTGCTGCTGCTGCATGCGTCGTCGTCAGCGTCGACGTGCGCTTTTATAAATACAACTTCATAGATTGCGTCTCGATTCAGTCGAGCTTCATCTGCACGGTTGCGCAGCGGCTGCGCTCATAACTCGTGTGCGCGTCAACACGAAAGCATCTGCGGCGCTTCAAAACAACATAGCAAGAGCATACAAAAAAAACAACAAAATAAATAATTTTTTTTATATACGTTTTTTTTTATTTTTAAACCTTACCAAAGAAGTGCGCTGCTTTTTTTTTTTTAAAGCTATAAGTGAGCACAAAATTAATGCTAAATAAAACAAAAAGTCAACAAATTAAAAACTAATACAACACAAATTTACAATAAAAAAAATTGTATACGAATTATTTTTTTGAAAAAAAGAAGAAGTGTGTGAATCATAAGCTAAGCAAAGGCCATTATTTAGACCCTTGCGGGCACATAAAGTGACCAAAGTGACAATATTGGTGCTTTTAAAAATAAAATTAATTTTTTTTTAAGAAAAAAAAAAAAAAAAACTTCAAAACAAAACAAGTGCTGCATAAAGCCGCAGTGGGAATGCCGTCGGAACTGTCAACACACTAACGAAGGTAAAACCAAGTTTTCTTTAAGCTGTTAGCGATGATGCTCTTCAAAACTTATGGATATAAATTTGGAATAGAAAATTTGTTTTACCATGGTTAATTTTTTTTAGGTCTTTAGATAGCAAAATATGCATTTCTAAGATTGAGCTGAACTTAGGTTATTTGGAAAACTACATTCGTAAATTTAAAAGCTTAGAAATTTTTAGTAACTAGATGCTGTGAGTGCTTAGCGAAGTATTTATTTTTTAGATTGCCGTTGGAAAATTTCAAATCTTGAAAACTGACAAACTTAAAATCTTTTTGAGAATATTATTTTTATAATTTTTGTTTGATCTGAAAATGTATGGAGACTGGCTTCAAACTTTGACTTGAAATTAACTAAACCATTTAAGTTTGTCTGAAAATTTGAAAGCTTGAATTTTGTTTGGGAATTTACGTTTTCTTAAGTTCTTTAGGTATTGATATCATTTAGAAGCTTAGTTTGGAACTTAAGCTATTTGTAAATTTTACAATTTGTAGTAGATCTAGTATATTTTTAATTCGTAGAGAATTAACAAATCTTTCGAAAAAAAACTTATGGGCAATGAGTCGCAGCATCCGAATGTCTTTGATGCTGTGAGTGAAAAATATTTCAAAAAAAATTATTTGAAACTTTCAGTTAAAAATATTTAAGAAAGATATACAAAGCTATCAGTTTTTTGACTCTATCAGTATTGTATTGTTAAATGGAAATAAAGTTTGAAATCCGAGACATTATTGGAATAACTTGTAGTCTGTGTAGCTTTGTACTTACACAATAGCAAATAAATAGATTAGTGAGAAATATGTATTTGTTTACCAGCTTTAAAAACAAAGCGAATTGTCTATACGCTACAAATAATTAGAAACTTGAGCACGTTTAAAGTTAACTACCATATATATTTTAAATTTCTGCAGAATAAACTCTGCATGGTTTTAAGTTTATTATTCTTTAAAAATTTCTCAATAAATACGTCAGCCAAAAGCTTTAATGTTAAATTTTTAAACGTTTTTGAAGCAGTTTCCTAGAATTGCTTTTTAGTTGAAATTCAGATACAGATATAAAGCACACTTACAGATTGCTGTGACTATAATCTAGATAACCATTAGAGAGGCGCTTCCTGAAAGTTTTTTCTCACCAAAAAGCTAAGGATTAAAGAACCAAGTTTCGAAACTGGAGCGTTGCCTTGAAAGCAATTAAACGGGTAGAAGGCTCCCTCCGGGCTCTGTGTGTTCAGCACTCCTCAAACGTCTTCGTCTACTGTCAAGTTCGATAACGATTAAATCGAAAATCTCTGCACAAGATGAATAGCTCGATAGTTAAATTTTAGACTAATATATGAGCCGTTTAAACAACTGCTTAACCCTTGAGCTGGGATGATAGAGATACAGTTTGCAGACCATAGCTCTGCATCTGGTGTAACCTTTTTCTAACTTTGAGTTCCTTCAACAACACAATGTGGCCTAAGTCTCTCAAATATGTCAAACTTGCCTTAACCCTTGTACCACGTAGAGGTCTAAAGATCAAAGCAAAACCCACTGCATTTTATTAATGAGTGAAAGGTTCTTAATCTAATTTGTTTGGGTCAAGTTCTCAGACACAGCTTTGTCCATAGCTAACCAGTTTGATGTGCGGCGACCACCACCCCGGTGGTTCAGTTAACCCTTTTTTTTTTTTTTGTACACAAATCAAGGGCAATCGTTTTGAACTCTGAACTCTGTTTGGCTGGCGCATGTTAGTTGATTTTAAAAAATATTTATTTAGTTTATGGCACAAAATTGTCAGAACTGGCAAAGCCTCAAGATCAATCAACTAAGCTTTCATTTATGTCTAAATTGTGATCCCATAAAAACATAAGCACTTGCAATCATTTTTATTCGTCACGAGTTTTTCTTTTTGGGTTCCAAAAACTTGATCCATTGATAAGTTTAATAAATTGTTGATTTGCTAGTTTTAGTTCTTATTTTAGCCATTTCCTGCGCAACAAAAAAAAAAAAAAAAACTTTTTTTTTTTTCTGGCTAGAATCGCAGGGCGTTGGGCATAGGGGGCGGATCTTTATCTCAATATATGCCGTCGAAGTTCATCAGAAACGCGTTGCGAGCGGTATCTGACGCTGAGTCAGCGCGTCCGAAATCAGCCAACCAAATGAAAGACCCAACCAATGGACAATACCATTCCATGTCCACATACATACAAACCAGTGACGTAGATAGCACTTTTTGATACGGGGGCTATAGCGTAAGACATTTTTAGCGCAAGTTTTATTATCTGTTGTAATGCTGGAAAAAGGAGAGGCTGAGAAAATGTATTATCTCGTTGTCTAGTATGTTTATTAAATTATTATTATCCATGAGCACAGAAAATAATACAAAAACTATCTTAACAAAATTTGAGAAGTTTGTAGAATTTTTTAGTTCGCAATTTGTTGAATTAATTCTTTGTTAAAAGCGCCAAAAATTCGGCCTGAAGGCTTCTGTTGCTCTGGCACTGAGATCTGTAAACAAAGTCTAAAGTCTAGTCTTTGAGTGAAGTGAGGCACTAGAGTAGCTTCTTCTTTTGTTATCCTTGACTCCCAGTGGAGCCTCGACTATCCTTTTATATACTATGTCGATCCAATTTAGCGACATCTGAAAAGAAGCCATAGTTAATAAAAAGTAAGCCTTAATATTTATTAGTAACTAACCGAATAACTACCAGAATTCTTAAGGAATTATGCGAAGCTATTTATAAGGGTTTATTTTTTGGGTATTTAACAGATTACAAATTGTACTGAATAATTCTAGCTTAACATCGATTTTGTTGTAATAATATCTGGATTTTTTCATAGCATTTAATCTTAGTCTATTATATAGGGTGGGCCATCTGTTGGTTTATTTATAAATTGCATTTTATTTGTATATTTTCCAATAAAATGGAGCAAATGTATATACCAAAATTCATTTACATATGAAAAATATTATTGTCCAAATGGCCACCGCGAATATCGTAATTTTCTATGACTTTTTTTTTTTGATCTAAGCTCATCTATGGAACGTATAAGCAGCGCTGTTGCGTCATTTGTATCTTATAAGCGTGTAAATGCAGATGCGCATGCAAAATTCGACGCAAAGTTGTTCTAGCAAGCTTTAATTCTTGCCAACGATGGCGCATTGATGTTCCCGGCGACTTGTCGACACTGGCCTTAAATATGTTTTTATCACAGAACGACCATTTTCATAGTTCCACTTTTAGTAGTAGTTTTGAGCTTGACATATATGTCGATGAGCATCCACTTTGGACGGGTATATTCCGAATTATGAGTGTTTAACACGCAAACCAACAGATGGCCCACCCTGTAGTATGACAGTCAAACTTTTCTATACCAAAACATGACTACAACAAAGTTTTCCACATAAAAACTTTGTTCTCTTTTGATTTCGATATAACCTGTTTTTTTTATATAACGAACCAATATATTCTCTATCTCTTTATTGGCCTATATATAATAATAATCTTAAACTCTTGTGTACATAGTGCCTTGATCGCTTGACACAGATACATTTTGTTTGGTCTCAATTTTTTTTAAATTTTCATAAACCCAGTAAAGCTTGAAATTTCAACACCTGAGCTGACCCCCTAACTATGCCACTGCTAGAAACACACGCTTGGTCAATACGCTGGCCCCCTCTTAACCGCTTATCATAAAAAGAAGAAAAAATTTATTTTAAAATGGCAAGGTATTTTTTAATATTTATTTTGTATGTGTTACGCGTGGCTTTTGGGGCGCTTAGGATTTCTAATTGGTGAAAAAAAGGCAACAGCTACAACAACAACAATAATAACAACAAATACGAATTGTTATTGATAACGGTAATGAATAAACCCGCATTATTTGCTAACACACACACAGTTGCAATAACACATAGATACAGCAACAACAACAACAACAATTGCGATAAGCAATCGATTTGTATTAAACAAGTACAACAACAGCAGATGCGCGCACACACGCAAACACATACGCACACGCGCGCTCTCATTGTTGCGCTCTATCTCTCTCTCACACACACACACACACACACACACACACACACACACAAGCTGTCTGTCTAATTGTATTTGTATTGGTGACAGCGCTGCCAGATATTTGACATTGCAACAGTCGCACAGTGGCACACACTTTTGTATTTTTATTGGAATTTACAAATGTATAGAAAAGTTGGCAAAAGTTTATCTTTCAAGCGTTGTTTACTTAGAATGCGATCGATGCCTTTGGTATGCATGCGACCGCCCAAGTTTGTTGGCTTCTCACTTGTCAGTTCGCATATATCAGCTGTTTGTTGTTTATGCTACATACTTTAACAATTCTGTTTGTTATTTTATTATTTGACTGTCGTTTTCATGAGTTGAAATTGCAGTTGGTATTGCGGCAAAAATAGTGCAAATATTTGTAGCAAATTTCTAATAGTGCTGAGACATAAGCACAAATGTTTTTTTTTTTTTTTTTTTAAATAAACAATAACTCAAATTCTCTTTATTTAAATGCGAATCTTTTACATGCTAGAGCTACACGTCTAATAACAAGAAAATAGTTTAAGTCAGCTAACAATTTTATCATTTAAATAATTATTTTTAAAAAATGCATTGCTTGTTGTAGTTATGTTTTGTTCTGTATCTTAATTAAACCATCTTGCTGCTTTTTGAAGCTGTAAAATGTATTTTGCCACATATTGTTAATAAGCACGGTTGTTCTTTTGTATTAATTATTTTGTGTTAGATAGTAAAGTTCTTGGGTTTTTTCCCATTGTTTAGATGAACTTTAATTTTTGAAAATCTATGCTGCTAAGCGTGATCAATTCAGCTTAAATGAATTATGTAGCTTGCAATATTCCAAAAAGATTTGCGTATTATTAATTTATTTATAAAGATATGTATAGATCCTTAAATTCTATCAGCGTGTATTTTTACTTTTTTTCAATTCTAATGTTTGCATCAAAACTCGAATCAATATTGTCACGCCAATTTAAGACTTTGATCAGCAATCAACCGAGGTTTATATTAACCGAAATTAATATTTCACTTTCAACCAACTTGGCATATATTCTACAAGTTATTTTAAGTGCGTTGGATGCCTTTAAACTACATTTTTTTTAGCAACTTTGAATGACAATTGATGATGACCCAAAAAAAATGGACTAAAATTGTAAGCAGTCGCTCTCAGTAATATGCTTAAATTATATTCTTACACCTAATTCTGTTTTTACACGTTGTAAAAAAAAAGCGTATAAAAGACTTGAAGTAAAACTTAACTTAAAAATTTCAATTAAATAGCTTTTTTTGATCGTGCTAACTTGAATGAAATTTTTAATAATATTTGGTCTATACCGTGTTATTTCAAAACCGTGTAAAAAAAGGCCGTGTAAAAACAGAATCTAACGAGCACATGCTTTGGCGCTTCAAATTGCTTTATTAACTATTTAGAAGATTTTGATAGCATTTCAATTACTTTTTTATTTTAATTAAGATTATAAAGCAAATTGTTTTTAAATTCAACTACATTTTTTGTCACTGTTTTCTTTTATTAATTAAAAATCTAACAAATTTGTAGATTTTTCATTTTTTCAATAAATTGACATTTTTTAACTAATATAAATATGTCATTGTTTCCTTCAATAATTATTCAATTCATTTAAATTTCTTTATTTACCCTAATATGTATTACAATATACATTTGTTGAGCAATTACAATTTATAGAGTTTAGCCCAACAGCTTTGCAACTAAGATATTACAATAATATTTATCACATTAAATAAAATATTTGTTTATTAAATTATTAAATTAATTAGCAAAATGGGGCAAAAGCTTATAAAACTGTATTAATTATAAATTGATCAAATTCGCTCAATTCTTTATTTATACTTTTTATATATGTAAGTAATAAACTGAAAAATGTTTTTAGTATTTTTATTACTTATTTATACATTGCTTATTTAAAAAAAAAAAAAGAAAAATTAAATTCATTAATTTTAAACATCTAGTGGCCAATAATAACTTTGATTAGAATTCATTTAATTTTTTTGTTTATTGTAATATGTAGTATTATCTTTTTGACTTGAAATTGCATTAAAAGAAATACATTTATTTATCTTACACCTTATACTTTCTTTGGAATGAGTTAAACTGAAATGGAATGTCTATAGTTTTTATAACACAAATTAATTGCATATGATAGCTTTTAATTAATTACTTTCGTAAGTTTTTACAATTTTGCTAAAATAATAAAGTAACAGAAATAGTTGACTATTCATAAAAATACGCACAGTTATTACAAAAATGTAGAATTAAAGATAAAATCCGTAAATATCAAAAGAAAAATGGGCTGACAAATAAAACGGAATAGCATTACAAATTTTACCTCGCATTTAATTTTCTATGTAAAATTCATTTTTTATACAAAAAATTAGCTTTATATTTTTGCAATACCCAAAAATTGAAGACTTAACTTAAATACTTGAACCAATGTGCACAATGCAAAAGCATTGATAAGCGCAGACTTGTGCTCTCGCGCTCTCCCGAAATCATACACAGACACACACTAACGCAGCAAGCACTGACCAACCAATGTTGAGCTGCATTAACAGTGCATTAAACAGTTGTTTTGACTGTTAAATTAAGAATTTAATTTTTACTTTACTTATAGTTAACTTTGATTTTCTTGTCACTTTTCAGACAGCTGTCAACACAAAAGGTTAAGATCTCAATTCTAAAACTAGATAAATAAAAAGACACAACGAAAAATGCTTGCAACACAGCAACAACAAACCCAAAAGACAACGAAAAACAACGCAACAACAACCAGCAGCACACACAGTGATGAGGCTCAAATGGAGCGCCAGCGTCGCGAATCCACCACCTCAGAGTCCTCTCTGGAGCATCTGGATTTGGGTCGCACACCAAAGAAGCTAAACAGCGTCAATGGCGCACCACAGCCCACATCCACGCCACACACCAACGGCAACGATTTGAGTCAACAGGCGCGCAAGCGCAAGCTGCGCCAACAACAACAGCAGCAGCAACAGTCCACAACAACAGTCTCCGATGAGGATGAGCCCGCCGCACACAGCGATGAGTCTGCGCAACGTCCAAGACATAAGCAGCGACGCAGCAGCGCTCGTGGCGCCACTGCCAGCATTGTGATGGACTACAGCAGCGCGGATGCCAATTCCTTGCGTAAAAAGTTTCGTCTCAATCGCAGCAGCGCCGCCGGCGACTTATTTGAGTCGGGCTTTGTGGATGCCAGCGCACACAGCGGCTATTTGCTAAATGCATCGGCTACCTGCTCCTCCTTGAACAGCGGCACACAGGCAGCCGTTTTGCCTTTGGCGGCAGCCAGTTCATCGCGCGGCAGCAGTCATAGTCATAGCAGCAGTGGCTCGGGCGCCTCCTCGCCGCATGGACTGTCCAGCGCGGAATCTGGCATTGGAGCCGGCGATGAGCATATGAAGTATTTGTGTCCCATCTGTGAAGTAGTCTCTGCCACACCGCATGAGTTCACCAATCATATACGCTGTCATAATTACGCCTCGGGTGATACCGAAAATTTCACATGCCGCATTTGCTCAAAGGTAAGTGCTGAAACAAGTGAAGGGCTAAGTGCTCTATACCGTGCCTAGGTATTCATGGCGTTCACATACAAAATTTTGCTTGTTTTTTTTGCAGGTGCTCTCGTCTGCCTCTTCACTGGACAGACATGTCTTGGTGCATACCGGCGAGCGGCCATTTAACTGCAAGTACTGCCATCTGACCTTTACCACAAACGGAAATATGCATCGTCATATGCGCACTCATAAGCAGCATCAGCAGTCTGGAGGACAGCCAGCTGTTGGACACTCCACGCAGCAACAGCGACGTCACTCGCATGGCCCCAAAAATGGTGGCTCCACTGTGGATACAAATGCTGGAACGGCTGCACAGCAGCGTTTAAATGGCGTTGCCGGCATTGAGAGCTATGAAAGCGATGGCAGCTGCTCCACGGATGTGTCAAGTGCCAATAGTCAAAGATATAGCAACAACAACAACAGCCATAAAGCGAACAACAACAATGTAAATAGCAACAACAACAACAACAATAGCGCAAGCAATTTAAAGCGTCAGCAGAGCATCGACGCAGCGTCGACAGTGCCCAAGCAGCGACGCGTGAAGACCACAATCAACAACAATATAATCGACGCTGACGAGGCAGACGAAGAAAGATTGGCCCAACAAACTCCAAGCCCGGCTGACAATCGCACAGCTGATGCGGACGAAGCTGAAGCTGTTGATGAGCCGGATGCGGACTTTGTTGTTTCCAGCAGCACACCACAAAGCTCACCCTTGCATGAGGCGATTACCAGCACACCCGATGTGGCGACTTTGCTGGCTGGTGCCAATGCCTCACCAGCTGCTTCGCCGGCACTAAGCATTGAGCATAGCTGTCCGGTGTGTGGTACCACAGCCTTTGATGGTCTTGCTGGCTTGTATGCACATTTGGATGAAGAACATGCGGATACACTAGCAAAATGCCGCGACTGTGATGTGGTCTATCGTACACATCGTCAGCTGCAGTTGCATCCTTGCACACAGCGACATGCGTCGGCGGAGTTGCCACCACTGCTAGGCGCCAGCTCATCGCCACTGCATCGGCATAATGCAGATAATCATGAGCATGATGAGGAGGATGATATCAATAGTGATGACGAGGATGAGACACAGCGTCGGCAAGCTGCAGCAGTTGATGAGGCACAACATCAGCGCGAAGATTTCTTTCGTCAGCTATATCTCAAGAACAAGGCTGCCAGCGCCGCTGCTGCTGTTGCGGCTGCAGCCGCTGCCAATGGTCCATTGTCGCCCATTTACAATGCAGCTGGCAACGAAATCAAATGTGAGCCGGACAGCAAGGCGGATCTGGCTGATATACAATCGATTTTGAACATGACCAGCTCTTCATCCACATCCAATTTCTTGCGCAATTTCGAGCACAACGTCAATACGCCCTCAAGTCAATACAGTTTGGATGGCAAGGACGATGAGGAGGCACAGGATGCTTTTACCTCGGAGTTTCGCAAAATGAAGCTACGCGGTGAGTTTCCCTGCAAACTGTGCAGCTCTGTATTTCCCAATCTGCGCGCGCTAAAGGGCCATAATCGTGTGCATTTAAGCGCCGTTGGACCAGCTGGACCCTTTCGCTGCAACATGTGTCCCTATGCTGTTTGCGATAAGGCTGCGCTAGTGCGTCATATGCGCACACACAATGGCGATCGTCCTTATGAGTGTGCCGTCTGTAACTATGCCTTTACCACCAAAGCCAATTGTGAGCGCCACTTGCGTAATCGCCATGGCAAGACCACACGTGAGGAAGTCAAGCGTTCCATTGTCTATCATCCAGCAGAAGATGCCTCCTGTGACGAGAATAATGCCAGCAATTGCAAGTCTAGCTCACGCTTGCAGCAGCAGCTTTATGGCACGGATGCAGCTGATTTGGATTTGGCTGATCTAAGCTATCGCTCGAATACGCCCACCTTGTCCGAGCAGCGTGCCACGCCTGTTTCGCAGCTTAAGAACATGCTGCTGGCGGAGGCGCCACCACCAGCGTGCAGTAATCCAAAGCAGCCGCTAAAGATACAGGTTAAAAGCTTGGACCAGCTGGTGGACAAATCGCAGCAGCAGCAGCAGCAACAAACAGCTCAAACGGAATCCACGCCCAGCACAGCACCCATTGATCTAAGCATGGATGTGCTTGATCTTAGCAAGAAACCCAGCTTGACGCTACCAGCAGCCGCCGCTGAGATAGCTGCTGCCTTGGAGCAGCAACAACAACAGCAACAGCAGCAACAACAACTGCTGCTGGCCCAGCAGCAGCTCTTTGGCGGCACCGATCCGGCCACACAGTATATGCAGCAGCTACTGCGTAATCTGATATTCCCACAGCCCACACCTTTTCCCTACTTTGGCTTTATGCCGCCTACCGCCAATTCCAACAATCTGGCCGAGACTTTAATGTCGCGCATGTTTGGCGGCGCCGGCGCCTCGGCCAATGCAAATATGAATCTATCACCACAAGCTGCAGCACCCAGCAATGCCGAGAAAGTTGCCAGCGCAGCCATGTTGCCGCAAATAAGTCCACTTATGGCAGGCAACACTGACAAATCCAATGCGCCACTGCTGCCCGCACGTTTGCCGCATTCCAGCGCTGGACTTACGTCGAGCGTACCACTGCCTGGTGGACCCGTCAAAATGGTCATCAAAAATGGCGTGCTAATGCCCAAACAAAAACAGCGACGCTATCGCACGGAGCGACCCTTTGCCTGCGAACATTGCTCAGCCAGATTTACGCTACGCTCGAACATGGAGCGTCATGTGAAGCAGCAGCATCCACAGTTCTATGCACAGCGTCAGCGCAGCGGTCATCATGTCATGCGTGGACGTGGCGCAGCTGCAGCGGCGGCTGCCATGAATAGCATCAGTCATATGCAAGCCGCCGCCGCTGGTTACCCAGGAGCGGCACAGCAGCAAAATCAAGCGCATGCAGCTGGTGCAGGCACAGCGCCCATTTCGGAGCAGGTAAAATATGCCATATTGGCACAACAGCTAAAGGCACGCAAGGATACGGATTTGCTGCAACAGGCGCTGGCGCATGGTTCCAGCAGTGTGACAGCCAATCAGCTGCTGCACTTTGGCTATGGGCATATGAATGGACATGCACACGGTCATGGACATGCACAGCACGGTGAAGCACAACACAATGGCAATAATAATGGTCACAATATTAATGCCAGTGCAATGGATGATGATGAACCCAAGTTGGTTATTGATGAGGATGATCAGGAACAAGAGCACAATCTCGATGAAGACATAGATGATGATGATGAGGAAGATGAAGAAGACATGCATGACGATGATGATGAACAGGAGCTGCCTGATGAACAGCAGCAGTACGACGAAGATGATGATGATGATGATGATGACGTTGATGTTGCCAAAGCAGCCGTTGATGAGGTAACAACAAAAACTGCGGCAACACTGCCAAAACCCAACGAACAGCGGCCTCCACGCACGCCATCACCCGCAGCCAAGCCCGGTGCCGCTGCCGCTGCTGCTGCCAATGAGGCAGCTAAAAAAGTAGCCGAAACCATTTTGGAGCAGGCCATCAAAGCGGGCAAAACCGAGCCGCTGGCCAAGCCCACACAAACGCCAACAGGAGCCGCTGTAGCCGCAGCCGCAGCCACAGCCACACCCACAAACGCACACACCATGAAAACAATGATTGCTCAAGCCGAATCTGTGGCCAAATCGCTTAAGGAAGTGGCTAGCTCACCATTTAAAGACGAATCTCAGGATCTGGTGCCAGTGGCTAAGCTCGTTGATAATGCCACCAGCAATCAAGTATCCTTTAATAATTATTTTCGACCCGGCGATGTGGCCAATCATATGGAACAAAGCGATGAGGAGGGTCTTGTAGCCTCCGGCAGCGCCAGCGAGAGCAACAACAGCGGCACAGAAGACGTGCCCAGCAGCAGCACGGAGCCCAAGAAAAAATCCGCCTATAGTCTGGCACCCAATCGCGTTTCCTGTCCCTACTGCCAGCGCATGTTTCCCTGGTCCAGCTCGCTGCGTCGCCACATATTGACGCACACTGGACAGAAGCCCTTTAAGTGCTCTCACTGCCCACTGCTGTTTACAACCAAAAGCAATTGCGATCGCCATTTGCTGCGCAAACATGGCAATGTGGAGTCTGCCATGTCCGTTTATGTGCCTACCGAAGATGTCAGTGAGCCCATACCAGTGCCCAAGTCTGTTGAAGAAATCGAGCAGCAGCAGCGTCAACGCGAAGATGAGGAACGCAGACGCAAGGCAGCGGAGCAGCATGCGGAGCACCAAGAACGTGAGCGTCGTGCGCAGCAGGAGGCACAACGTCAGCTGGAACGCGAACGTGAGCGTGAACAACAAAAAGAGCAGCAAGAGCACCTGTTAAAGCAGCTAGCTGCGGCAGCGCATCTTAATCAAATGAATGTGGCTGCTGCAGCTGCAGCGGCTGCAGCCGTTGCGTTCAATGCCGCTGAAGCTAATGCTACCAACAACTCGGATTTGCCCTATAAGTGTCATCTATGTGAGTGCTCGTTTGCGGAACGCTTGCTGTGCCTGGAGCATATTAAGCAACATCATGCGCAGGAGTTTACGCTGCTGCTGTCCAAGGGCGCCATTGAAACGGATGTGCTGGAGCCCACAGGCACAGCAGTGCTGAGCGCAGGCGTTGATGATGACGATGATGCTGGACAAACGTCTAGCTCTAATAATGCGCAACGTGGTGGCAAATATCCGGACTATAGCAATCGCAAGGTCATATGCGCCTTTTGTGTGCGTCGCTTTTGGTCCACCGAGGATTTGCGTCGTCATATGCGCACACATTCCGGCGAGCGTCCATTTCAGTGTGAGATTTGCTTGAGAAAGTTTACGCTAAAGCATAGCATGCTGCGCCATATGAAGAAGCACAGCGGCAGAGCCTATAATGGCATCAATGGCACAGGCTCCGAGCATGGTGGCTCCGATTGCTCCGATGATGAGCAGTCCACGACGCCACCACCTGCAGCAGCAGCAGCAGCAGCATTGACTGCAGCCAGCAACGCGCACAACAATGGTCAGAGCAACAATGCACGCCTGGGCTTAAGACTGCCCAAGCTGCATGAGCTGCTGGATAAGGCCAATGAATGGCGTAGCAGTGAGACGCCAGCAGCAGCTGCTGCGGCCGCCGTGGCTGGCGGAGATTTGATTGGCAATTTGCTGGGCATCAGCGATCAGGGCATATTGAACAAGCTGCTCTCGTCCGCGGATGAGGCGGCCAAGCTGCTGGGCGTGGAGAAGTAAGGAGGTACACTAGTCAGTGCACGACGGAGAGAGCGGCAGAGACAGCAAACAGCAAAGTCCTATATACCATATATACATACATATGTATATATGGTATATAAAGAACTTGGAAGTTCCAAGACTTTGGATTTATTTTTTTTATTTAAATATATATTGTATAACATCTAATTTTTTTTTTCTTAAAAACCAACGCTGCAAACTTATATACCAAAGCTTGACTATTTTGTTATGTACTATATATTAAATACATTTTTAAATTTTACATAATACTATTATATATATATAGGTACTTATATTTAGAGCAGTTTTTTGTTAGACAACTAAGAATTGACAGCCATGCTCAGCTTAATAGTGACGCCTCTTTTTTTAAGCTGAACTTTTTGCTCAATTCGCAGAAAATTTTTAAAGAAACTAACGGTACAACCGCCTTAAAAAATAATGCTTAAAAAATGTCAACATTTAATCAAAATTATTATAACTTAAAAAATATTTTTAAGAGCTCCAATTTTTTTTTGTAAACAATTTTTTTTTTTTTAGTTCTTAACAAAAATGCATGCAACGAACCATTTCGCTATATTTTTTAATAGCTACTTAAATTGTACTTAATATAAAAGTAATATAAGTTTAAAAAAAAAATAAATACAAATTTTTATTATTATGATTAAACTTAAAATATTTAAACAAAAAGAATGTATATTTATGAGGCCTTCAAAACCGCAGCGTGGCTTAAGCGTAACTTAATTTAAAATATATAGTAAATACTTAAAAAAAAAAAAAAAATAGTTTTAGTTTTAGCATAATTTTTTTTTTTATATATATACAACTATATAATACAATTTCATATGCACACTGTGAAAATAAAATTAGAAGAAATAAAATAAACAAACACAAAATGCACGAAAAATCATTTTCAAGTATATAGTAGTTGACTTTTTACAGCAATAACCAAAGTATTTCATTTAAATTAAATTAAAAAAAAATATATATATATAATATATATATATATATGTGTATATGTTAAACAGCATAGAGAAAAAAAAAACAAAATTACTACAATTATTTATAAAAAGAAAAAAAATAAATAAAACATATAAATACGTGATTATTTATTTATAAAATATAACTATGAACAAATAAATTCTGTACTTAGCTTTTATGTACTTAAAATTATAATTATAAGAATATTGAATTGCCTATAAAAATAAATAATGTATGGAAATAAAATATTGAAAGACGAGAAACAAATACGTAATAATAAAGACATTTTTTTTTATGCAAATTTGCGCATATTTTTTACTAGTTCAGGAGTGTTATTTGTATATAAAAATATTTTTTAATTCCAAGCCGGAAATGGAGCATTTAAGCACTGGGAAATTTCCAAGTACATAGTAACAAGTGTTACTTAATGGTCGTTCACGTCTCTAAGTCTAAATGGAACACTCTTTTTTTTTTTTAGTTTAAGGCCTATACGCAGAATGCAAAACAATTTTTAAAACGGAATGACAAAACCATATAAAAAAATCCCATTTGGGATATCCCATTCCCTTTAAATGTTAGAAGTTCTTAGATGCAGCAAGTTCCACTGCAGAATAAATATAAATGAATAATCGGCCGTGCTCCGGTAAACGTATCCGCACATTTTATTCGGATTCGGTACGAATGTTTGCAGCTTCCAATTTCACCAAAACGAATTTTTTATGTGGTTGGAAAACGAATAATTTGTTGCAAGAGAAATTAAAACGATTTGGCAAAACAGTTTGAAAAGTGTACCTACGCATTTTAAACAGAAATAATTTTTTTAATTTTCTTTGATATTCTTAGATTTTATTTATGCCAATTTCAAGTTTAATAGTTAAGGGATATCATTTGGGATTTTTTTTTTTAGTGAATCAATCAAAAAAAATAGCATGCACCGAATTTTTATATGATTCATGTTTAGCATAGAAAAATTTCCCTTGTAAAGGCCCATACGCAGCATGCAAAAATTCCGCACGAAATGTCAAAACTTCTTATAAAAAAACAACTCCTTTTATTTTTACTATGCCTCCGCACGAAATTCCCTTTTTGGGATATTTTTTGTATATGAAGTTTTGACATTTCGTGCGGAATTTTTGCATGCTGCGTATGGGCCTTTAATAGTCGTGGATAATTTCCCTCGAAAGTTGTAAAGCTGTGCTAATGCTGAGCTGGGGAAATATGCGTAGATGGCGACAGCAAAAAAAATCGAATTCGGCAGCACGCAAAAACGAAATCGAAAAAAATGTATCGTTTTGTTCTTTTCGTTTTCCGGATCGCGGCCGCATAAATAAAAAAAGTTTATTACTGGGGAAATATGCGTAGATGGCGACAGCAAAAAAATCGAATTCGGCAGCAAGCAAAAACGAATCCGAAACAAATTTTTCGTTTTGTTCTTCTCGTTTTATGGATCACGGCCGAATAAATAAAAAAAGTTTATTACCAGATACATAATCAAAATCTGTTTATAAAACCATTCCCTACGATCTAAGCTAATTTGATAGTTATGCGTGTATTTTTATTTTTAATAGATTCATCGCGTATCCAAGATATTTCAGTTTCGCTTTTTCGTCGAACATAATTTTTGTCTCCTCGCCTTTGAATCTGAGTTAATGCGATTTTCGAATGGTTATAAAATTGTGCAATGGTACAGTTGATGATATTCGCGAACTCTTCTAGATTTGACCGTCTCTGAATCGTATGATTTTCCACGCGGAATAAACAAAAAATAGTGAAACCAGTGCCATTTTGTGTAGAGGAAGGATAAAAAAAAGAGAGAGAAAGACAAGTTGACTATAAACTGGTTGTACACACTATCAGAGAGTCCAAGCAGTTTCCGGTTTCTAAACATTGCAGAGCTTCAAAAAAAGGTCTACCAAGTGGACAAAAACTGCTTCACGATACGGAGCACGTAGACTTGAGAAACATTAAGCATTTAAATTCTTATCAAAAAAAGATTGCTCTTAGAACGCGTCGATAGTCACCAACGAGCCCCTACTTTATTCTCTACGGCTACCTACCTCTCTACCTATGGTATTGTCCAGCTTGAGAAGCAATCCTCAAATTCAGAAAATGTGGCTCCCATAAAATCTCATCTAGTTAGTAATCAATCATGCCCAATAATTTGGTTAAATTCCGATTAAAAGAAGCTAACAGCTGAAGCGCGCTACTTTACCAGCAAGACTTTTTTTTCATTTGCCTATTTAGAGAATTTATTTCTTTATAAAAAAAAAACAATTTTTTAAAGGCCTATACGCAGAATGCAAAAAAACTTCGCACGGAATGACAAAAACATATAAAAAAAAAAATCCCATTTGGGATATCCCATTAGATCCCTAAACGCTGAACTGATCTCTCGCCATTTGCTTTTTAACAAATATTGTTACAAAATTTTAAACCAATTTGTATTCAAATATTTGTAAATAGATCAATATTATGTTAACATTACGATTATTTCAGAAATTGTGATTATTTTAGAATTTGAACTTTTATAACTTATTTCTAAAACAAATCTATTTAGGTACCATATTGTGCACATTTTGTGTGTGCAATTTTTTGTTTTTCCAGTAACAATTTTTTGGATTTTCTGCAAGAAAATGTCTAATACAAAAGCAAACAGCTATGTCAACACAAAAGCTTAGCACGTCTCGTCATACAAAAGCAAACAGCTGTAATACAAACATAAAAGTTTTCTAGCTGGTACAGCTGATCGCTTATGTCGTCATGCAAAAGCAAACAGCTATATTAACACAGTTGCGACAGCTGATCGCACTTCTTGTCATACAAAAGCAAACAGCTGTAATACAAACATAAAAGCGTTCTAGCTGCAACAGCTGATCGGTATATAATGTATAATGGGAGAACACACAAGTATCTTACAGCTGCGACAGCTAATCAAAAAAATACATAATAAACTTATGTATTTACTTTTATATTCAAAATGCTGACTATAAAGCACTCACAATGCCCTGTAACGCCCTATGTTACATCTTAGCACAGCTAGCTTATTAAGCTACCAACACTATGTCTATAAAATTGCTTGCTTTATTGCTAGGCGCTACTAATCTATATCTTTTGATTGTCACCTGCACGCGCGCTCATATCTATGTATATATGTACATACATATGTATATGCGTATGTACGTATTGGCTTGTTTCTAACAAGCCCCCAACGAATTATGAGCGTGTGTGTGTGTGTGTGTGTGTGTGCGTATGTGTAATTTGTTTGCCCATCTGTGCGCGCTATCGTTAAGGCACATTTTGACGTCGACGTCAACCCAACACCACCACCGTCGCTCCGCTCGCCAACTAATATTCTCCAACGCGCTGCTCGTATATCAACAATCAGACCATACACGCGCGCAAGCAAAACTTGGCGCAGCTTCAGTGCTAGCTTTCAGTTCTAGTGGAACCAGCGATTTGGCCAGGCGCACCACCACAAGTTATCCTAAATAATCAAACTGAGCAATTTCCTGGACGGCGCATAATTCGACTAATTAAAACGCTTAAAGATGTCTCTAGCTCGTTTGCTTGGCGCTGAGGTGAGTAGAAGAAGCACAAAGTTCAAAATTAACGATTAGTTGCGTGTAAAGTGGGCGCGTGGCTTTCTAGCTGCATA
The DNA here is from genome assembly GCA_949987675.1 of Chymomyza fuscimana. Classification (NCBI taxonomy): domain Eukaryota; kingdom Metazoa; phylum Arthropoda; class Insecta; order Diptera; family Drosophilidae; genus Chymomyza; species Chymomyza fuscimana. Next base: position 31,238,708 of record OX465090.1, on the reverse strand, counting down.
TGTATGTGTGCAATGTAATGCACTGTATATATGCACAAATGCATATACCGGTCTACATTGTATGTACATGCATACATACATATGTACTTATATACTTTAGTCGCTTAATTGGCACTGACCCTGAAAAAGAAATGCCAATTGTATTTATGTTACGTAATTTTACGTAGCACAGATAAAATGCGCAGACAAAATAAAAAGAACTACTATAAAAAGCAAAAACAAAATACTTTAGCGCCGCTGATAAGCGTAGGCGTGGCACACAGCTGTCCTTATGTACATACATACATTATGTATATACTTACGTATGCATTTACTAAAGTACATAATGTTGTTGGGCACATCTTTTGCGTTGTCATGCAAAACCTGTTGCATTGTTGTTGTTGCTGCGGGTGTACGACACTTGCGTTTAATGTTGAGGTTAAGCGCATTGGCTGCCGCTTTATTTGCAATGCTAAATCAACAAGCGATGCACATACACATATACAATATGTACATATATTAACAAGCACACACATTATATATGTACATAGATTTATTTAATACTTTTTGTTGGTCTGCCGGCTACAAATTAAACACTTGACGCAGTCCTTAGTGTTGTATAACGTCTTAAGCATCTTAAGCATTCCTTTTGTTTATATTTTGCAGGCGCAACTGATTGCTAAGCGCGCCTATTCGGCCGCTGCGCCAGCCACAACTAAGCTATTTATTGATGGCAAATTTGTGGAATCCAAGACCAAGGATTGGATTGATGTGCATGATCCGGCAACAAATCAAGTGGTCACGCGTGTGCCCAAGGCAACACAGGAGGAAATGCGCACTGCGCTCGAATCCAATAAGAAAGCCTTCAAGTCATGGAGCAATCAATCCGTATTGTCACGTCAGCAGGTTATGTTCAAGCTGCAGGCTTTAATCAAAGAGAATATGGGTGAATTGGCCAAGAATATAACCAAGGAACAGGGCAAGACACTGGCCGATGCCGAGGGCGATGTTTTGCGTGGCTTGCGTAAGTTTATCATTTAGCTTTGTGGAATGTAAATAGCCTGTAATATGCCCAATTTATGATTTCAGAGGTTGTCGAGCACTGCTGCAGCATACCCTCACTGCAGATGGGCGAAACAGTGGCCAATGTGGCACGTGATATGGACACATATTCTTTGGTGCTGCCGCTAGGTGTTACCGCTGGTATTGCGCCATTCAATTTTCCCGCCATGATACCGCTTTGGATGTTCCCTGTGGCTATTACCACAGGTAACACCATGTTGCTAAAGCCTTCAGAGCGTGTGCCTGGCGCTACCATGCTGTTGATGGAACTATTAAACGAAGCTGGCTGCCCACCTGGTGTGGTCAACGTTATACACGGACAACACGATGCGGTCAATTTTATTTGCGATGCGCCCGAAATTAGGGCCGTGTCCTTTGTGGGATCCGACACAGCTGGCAAATATATTTATGAACGCGCTGGCAAGAATGGCAAACGTGTGCAGAGCAATATGGGTGCCAAGAACCATGGCGTGGTGCTTTCCGATGCCAACAAGGAGAACACATTGAATCAATTGGCTGGTGCAGCATTTGGCGCTGCTGGTCAACGTTGTATGGCTTTGTCCACAGCTGTGTTTGTGGGCGAGGCACAAAAGTGGATACCCGATTTGGTGGATCGTGCACAAAAATTGAAGGTTAATGCTGGTCATCTGCCCGGCACCGATGTTGGCCCTGTCATAAGTGCTGCATCGCGTCAGCGCATTAACGATTTGATTGAGTCTGGTGTCAAGGAAGGTGCCAAGCTTATACTTGATGGACGCAAAGTCACCGTGCCTGGCTATGAGCAAGGCTACTTTGTGGGTCCCACCATTTTGAGCGATGTGAAGCCTAACATGAAGTGCTATACTGAGGAGATCTTTGGACCCGTGCTGGTTATTCTAAATGCAGATAATCTTGACGATGCTATCTCCATTGTCAACGCAAATCCCTATGGCAATGGTACCGCAGTGTTTACCACCAATGGTGCGGCTGCACGAAAATTTGTGAATGAGATTGATGCTGGTCAAGTAGGCGTCAATGTGCCCATACCTGTGCCGTTGCCTATGTTCTCTTTTACGGGCACACGTGGCTCTTTCCGCGGCGATCATCACTTCTATGGCAAACAGGGTATCAAATTCTATACACAGACCAAGACCGTAACACAGCTGTGGCGTGAGACCGACGTAAACCACACACAGGCGGCAGTAGCCATGCCTACCATGAAGTAGAAGAAACTGAAGCAGGTAGTTAGTCTTCCTTCCAGCAGTAGCACGTATTGCATTGCGGTTGCACAGACATATGTACATACATACACATACTTATGTCTATGCATACCACATACAAAGAAATTATTGCATTTATTTTTAGAGTTAAGCTGATTGTTTAAAAGATTTGTAACAATAAAATTGTTAAAATTGTAACGTTTATTTAATTTTTTCGTGAAATTGGTCAGGTCAAGCACCTCGGTGCCGATAACAGCTTCTGATTAAAAACAAACTTAATTGCAATAATTAAACTAAAATTTTGGATCTCCAAAACAAGGTCAATGTTACTAATAGATTTTTTGTTGAACACATATACCACCCTGGCCTTTTAAAAATAAATAACTAGCAGCTTATTTAAATACTTAAACCCTATAAAGCAATCCTTTTGTTAATTGCCAGCAGCAAATGTTTGCTTGCCTACAAGTTCTTTAAAGGCGCCTTGCTCTTTACTGATAAGTTCATCGTATGTGCCTATCTCTATAATTTGTCCACTATCCAAAACAGCAATTTGATTCGCATCACGTATTGTGCTCAAGCGATGTGCTATTGTTAGTACTGTGCGTCCTTTAATAAGTCGATCGAGTGCCTTTTGGACCAGATCTTCAGAAACAGCATCTAAAGCGCTTGTTGCTTCATCCAAAATGAGTATGATGGGATCCTTAAATAGGTCAACAAAAAGACATAAGAATTAAGTTTGAAATTGTTTTAAATGTGCGACTTACTTTGATTAACGCACGTGCTATCGCTACACGCTGCTTCTGTCCGCCGCTTAACATCATGCCGCGTTGCCCAACCAATGTTTCTAAGCCCTCCGGAAAGTGTTGCACAAATTCATCAACATGTGATTCTCTTATAACATTTTGAAATTCCTCTTCGCTTATCACAGTACCTGGATTTACTCCATACATAATGTTTTCACGTATAGATCCAGAGAAGAGCACCGGTTCTTGGCTAACCGCGCCAACATTACTGCGCAGCCAGTGCACATTTATATTACGCAAATCCATGCCATCTAGCAGCACAGCGCCCATCTGTGGATCGTACAACCTAAGAATTAAGCTAACAATAGTCGTCTTTCCCGACCCGGAACGTCCTACAATGGCCGTAGTTTTGCCTGGTAGTAATGTCAAGTGGAAGTCTGACAACACTTTGCTATCAACTCGCGATGGGAAATTAAAGTCTACGCCTTTAAAGGTCAGCTCTCCCATGGGCTTGACAGACGGTATAATACCTTGGTCGATTTGTATTTCATACTTGCGGTCCATTATGTCCCATATACGTTGCGCTGCGCCAATGCCTTTGTTAAGTTGACTGTAGAATGTGGAAACTCCGTTTAGGGAGATGGCCACGTAGCCAGCATATAGCATAAAGGCAGTTAGAGCGCCAATTGTAAGTTGACCATCCAACACTAAAGTGCCGCCATAGTAAAGGACTGATATTATGATAAAGTTGCCCGAAAAACCAGTCTGCAGTTGAGATAATATATATGAACATACACATTTTTTTTTCTATATACATGTATGTTGCTTTTTTTACGTACCAGCCCGAAGAATATTGACTTGGCATGCACCTCCTTATAGCCTATTTCCAGAGCCTCATCCAGCTGCTTATCGTAGACCGAGCACTCATGCAGCTCGCGGCAAAACGTTTTGACCGTCTTTACATTACCAAACCGTTCCTCAGCATATTTAAATATTTCCGCATATTTGTCCAACTCCAAGCGTGTAATGCGCCTCACATAACGACCATAAACAATGGCCAAGCCAGCCATGGCCGGTACTACACCGGCACTGACAAGTGTAAGTTGCAACGACGTAAAAATCTGAGTATATAAAAGAATATATATATGTAGTAGCAAATAACGTGTAACAATTTGAGTAAGCGCACCATCATGCCAGTGCCGACAATAATCATGGCAATTGCACGTAGTCCGTCGGATAAATTTTGGCTAAGCGAATTTCCAACATGAAATGTATCATTACTTAGCCGATTGATCAACTCTCCAGTGCCTTTGGTGTCAAACCAACCAGTTTCTTGCAAAAGCATAGACCGATACAATTTTGAGCGTAAAAAGCGCACCATGCGCAGAGCTAAAAATAAACAATACATTGCTTAAAGGCTTTGTAATATTATGTACTTATGTTTCCACACTTACACGCCGTTCCAAAGAGATAGACGCGCGCAAAATTAGCAAAACCGCCAACAACAAAGATCAGGAAAAGCATAAAGGAATGTTCACGTAATTTGGCAAGGGCTTCCTCGGTCATGCCCGATTTATTAAAAACCACATCGATGACTTTGCCCAGAAAATACGGCACAGACATCGTGATGGCCGAGGATAGCACCAAGCATAAAACTCCCGCTAAAAGGTTACAAAATTAGCATACGTTTTTGAGGGCACTAGACTAAAACCAAATTTGCGTTACCTAGAAGCACATACTTCTCCTCCTTCGCAAGAATGAAAAGTCGTCCATACTCCGACTTGGGCATCTTTGGTGAAGGAAATATTACATCTCTTTTTTTCCCTTTTGCTTTTGCTTTTGCGAGACCGAGTCCGCGCCGGGGGATTTGCACGCGTCCCAGCCAACGTGTGCTTACGCTGGTAAGTAGCTGTTGAACACGGGGCCTAAGCGTTAATGCAACCGGTTGTCGTGCGGCAGGTACGTAAAGGCTGTGCCTTAGCAATACAAGAAATGGATTGTCCTGTTGCCTCGGCCTTAATAGACACAATTGATTGTTATGCGAGTTTATTGCTGTTACAGCATGTCGTATTTGTGAGACGCGTAGACTTGTACAGCCGTGTGTCAGTCGCGTGCAATTTAGTAACATTGTATTTTATGTTACAATGTGTTATAAGTAAAAAAAAATTTGAAACTTAACTAACAAAGTTAAATAATTCGGCTACGTGCGACTTTTGATTCATTGCAATCTAATCTACAGCTGATTTGCTTTCGACGTCTTCCAGCACTGGTTTTTTTTGAACAGCAGAAACGCATTCAACAACACTAAATAATACAGCACGTGCGTGTATTGTTTGCGTTTTGCTAAAGGAAGCCCTCTAAACATGAGCGCATGTCTGGGTAAATTTGAAATTCGTTATAAATTTATCTACTATTACATTTTTCTTTAAACAGATCTGCTAAATTGGCTGCAAAATGACAGCAAGCCATATAACGAACGTGTTAGTTTTGCGCTAAAGGCTTGGCAGTCAGTAGATTTTGCAAATCAAAACAAATACCAAACTATCATAGACTGGTTTGCACAAAGTTTGGAGCAAAGCACAAATGAGCTATGCGTGGATAGCCTTAGCAACTTATTCATGTTACGCGCTCAACCCGGACTCGTATGCATACCCAGCAAAAATGCATTTATAGAGGCGCTGCTTAAGTGTTTTTCCACTGAAAGATCGCTAACATGTTTTGATGGTCCGGAACTGCTGCATAAAATGCTACATTTTGAACTGCTGCAGGATGCATTTCGAGCCGATTATGCCTTACTTATGCGCACCTATGGCACACTCTTCAAATGCTATGAACTGCGTCTGCTGCATAATAAGACAGCTACAATAGATTCTAGTGAAGCAGAGTTTTCCTTATCCTTGCTAAAATCTCTGCGAGCCTACGTTCAGCATGCACAAAACTTGGAAAAACTATTAGTTTCGTACAAAAAGCATGCACTGCAGCCATTGGTGGAGCTGATACTGCAACTAAGCGTAAAACGCGTAAATCTTGCAACCGAATTTGCAGAATTGGATAATCTGTTTACTGAAGAAATGAAAAACCTGACAGCCATTGAGCACACAAAAGAACTCTTACTCCATGTGCGCCTATATACTTTAAGTTCACTACTGCATTCGCGCCAGCAAAATACGGAGTTTTTGAAAACTGTGGTTAAACATGTGTTCAAAGGCGCACTTAGAGAGAGCTGTGAGGAAGACACGCCTCAGGTGGCGCTTAACATTGCCACTTTTACGCTAAAAACTCTGCGTGCGAAAAACATTTCTTTGCAATTCTATATGAAGGAAAACGAGGAGTCCGCTTTGAAATATATTGGCAAGCAATTGCTTAACTTTGTTAATCTCTACAAGCAAAACTATTTGCGCGAGGTGCTCATATTGCTTTGTGAGGCGCTTAAGTTGAATCCATTGCTGCTGGAGGAAAATGTTTTTCAGATAACCATTTGGATGATGGCAATGCCGAAGCACAGCTTTGAGGAGCAGCAATTTTATGCAAATTATATGGTGCTGCTATTTGACATGTTTCGCCGCCTAAGTCGCTCAGAGCGTTTCGTCATGAATCTACTGAAAAGTTTGCGTGAATATTTGTCGAAATACGAGCTGAAAGTAATTGCCAGTAAACGTAGCGCATTAAAAGAAAATCCAGATGAACAACAAATGCCTAGCAGTGCAAAACGACGTCGTGTATCAAAAACAGCCAAAGAAAACACAGAACCCACAGTTTCAAAATCTGCTGAAAGCCACTATATGGCCTTGCTTACTGAACAGCAAGTGCCTACATACGTTCATCATGGCTTTGATAGCTTGGAGCAAACTTGGCCCAGTCACAGCGTTGGCGCAGCCTTTACAAAGCTGATAAGCAGTCTGGTATCAAAACCCTCCATTACTATATGGAAAACATTACTACATTCTTTGGCTGAATTTTTAGAAGATAATTGCCAGGTGGTGCTGCCCATCAACTTAAATTTTGTAACCGAACTACATGCAGCCATGTTATGTCAATATTTTAATGGTGTGCGCCTGGTTGAGCAGCTGGAGCAGAATCAGCCAGCAATTGAGCAGCTACGCTCGCACACTGCACAGGTTTTGCAGCAATTCGGACGTCTACTACTGCGTCAAGAGCACAATCGACGTACAATGAATGCGTTTTTGGAATGTGTTCTCAGCGCCAGCAATTTTGATACACTCTTAAGCTTTTACTGGCCGGACAGTTTGGAGTGGACAACCAGTCAATTGCAGCGGCATACTTTTCTAGAGGAAGCTGAGTGGACACTTATCAAACAGCGGGTGCATAATTTTGGCAAATCAGACTGTCAACAACGTATGCACAATTTGGAAATGCAATTGAACAGAGTCAATTGTGTTGTTAATCTGCAGCGCCTTGAAGACTCTGCTGAATTACTAGGAGAGCAAATGAACAGTAAGCTGCTTGATCATCTAACACGCGAGGAAAAGCAGCTTCACTTACAGTCTAAGCTCCAGCAGCTGCAGCTACATAAATTTTATTATACGGATCTTGAATGCATAGAGCTACTGACCGTAAGTTTGCTAGAGCAATATGCTGCAGCCTTAAAAGACGTTAAGCAGAACAAAGCGCTAATTTTGAAACTAAACTATGAGCAATTGCTTCAAAATACAACTGAGCTTGCATTGGCAACCTTGGCCGATTTAATACGGCAGCATGTAGTTGAAGTTGACTTAAGTTACACGCTGCCCCAGCAAGCCACTGATCATGTACTAGCTGCCATTAGAGAATTGCCGCTTACACATATTTCCAGCTTAATTAAATCCAAGCTATGGTTGTTGATATTTGCTCTATATCTGGACATAAGCAATGCCCAGCTTGCTGAATCTGCGGATATGTTGCTGGAGAAGCTGATTGGTAAGTTGGTTTGTCATAAATGGCTTGTGCCAATTTATTTTGCCAAATTCCCATGTACCATATATTATTGCATATATTTATTTGAACCTTAGTAAAGATACTATTTATTTCCTTTTAGATATGCTGCACTTTGGTACTGGTTTGCCCATTTGTAGCTACTTTCCAGAGCTAAGCAAACTATGCAAACTGGTGTCTCCTACAACGGAACCAGGTTGGCGCTTCTACGAGACCTTATTTGTACGCTGCATAAAAACCAAAACCCAAGGAAGCGAAGAGCTTCTTAACAAATTTAACATAGAGCTAACTGAGCAGCTAAGTACAAGTAACAAATTGCAGTCCAATCAGCGTCGTTTGCTGCTGCTTGCCCTCGAGACGTTGACCGAGAAAAACAGCCTCCAGCCGAAGAGTATTGTACGCTCTTTAGTTAATGTCTTTGGAATATTTATGGAGCACAAGTTTAGATCGAAAAGCAAAAAGCCGGATTTCTACAAAAGCTTTGTCAATGAAACGTTAAGCGGCTATGTAATTTATTTGCGCAACTATATTAATCATATTAGTGAAATGAAGCCAATTGATGATGACTTTCGTCGTGTATGCAAAATTTACATGGGACATACGGTAAGTAAAAGTAGCTTGAAAATAAAGAATTCTACTTAGCTATATCTTTAAATTACAGATTAACTATCGCAACAAGCATGCTTTGTTGTTGCTTAATTTGGCGCTTACGTATCGCGAGCAGATTCATTTCGATCAAGACGAAATTCAGGCCTTACTCGATACCATGTGGCGCCAACTGCTGGCGGTCATACAAACGGAGGATTTGGCGGACTCTAAGAACGGTCACATAGCTAGAGCCATCAAAATATTCATTGTCTATAAAGCCAATGAGGACTTTATGCTTTTGTTGCGCAAGCTTAACGACCAGGTCAAGATTATGCAACAGTCAGAGACACAGGAGCAGGACAGAGCTTTAAAGAATGTTGTCACTTTATTGTCATATTTTGCAGAATGCTCGCTGAGCAGTGTTAAAGCAGCAGTAAGAAATTTACCATGCAATTACAAATTTCAATTTTAAACTAAAATGCTCTTTTTTGCAGATACTTAATGAAAACTTTAATATCATCAGCAGCAGCGTAGAGTTACGTTTGCCTTCTCAATCATTGCACTCCTATTGCATGCTGACGCAACGTCTTTTGAATGCTCATCAAAAATTGGCCAGCAATCGCACTGTTGCGTTATCTGGACAAACATTTGACTGTATGCTGGCAAGCATGGTATGCATTGACATTACTAAATATTTGAGTAAAGGTGCAGCGTGGCAGGACTTTTTGGATTTATATGGTGCTATAGCGGAAAGCTGCATGGTGCTTTTGCGTGATCGCAGTGATATGATGTCGGATCGTATGGGGCAGCTGCAGATACTTTTTGAGGATTTACTGCAGGCCGTTGTGGGATACAGAGCAGATCGCATGCAAGACCAGTCACTGAGCGAAAACGAACTAGATGGTTTGTCAAATTTGTCCATGAAATTGGCCACCTTGATGAATACCATAGTCAGCAAAGCGACAGTGGCCATAAAACGTGTAGCACCATTTTTATTAATATTCGCCATAAAGCAAATGGTAGATACAAAGCGACCAACAACGAATTATGAGAAGGTGAGTTTCGCAATCAAAATCCATTATTTTAAAGCTATTTAACCGGAATACCCTTTAAACTTATTACAGATCAAGATAAATATTCATAAAATATGTCACGATTTAATTGGACTATGTGATCATCGTTCCAGTCATTTTATATTACGCGCTAGCAGCGCAGCTGGTGGACAAATGTACCAAAGTCTGATGAAAGAGCACGACAAGTACCACAAGTTCAAGGGCAAAGTTTAAGCAATTGACCCAACCAATATTGTTAATACATAGAAAAACGTGTATTTTTATTTTTATGTAAAGACTGAAGATTTATTTTACAAAAATCGTAATTTAAATGTATCAGAATTTAATAAATATGTGTAGTAACGCGTAAGGAACATTTTGTTATTCCGTTTTACTGCAAAACGAGCTCAGTCTCAAGTGTGTTGCTTATGTAGTATAGTATATAGAAAAAGAGTGTGATTATGTATAGAGGCGCAGCAGCGCTTTCCATAACTATTTATTTTGTGTTTTTGTTGATATTCCGTGTTGGCGAATGCATTGGTTTTCTGTTCTATGTATGATCTGTTGATGTGTGTGTGTTTTTTGGTTTGGATGTTACATTTATTTCCGTGTACTATGTATGATTAAGCTACAAACATTTGACAACGCTCGCACAATGGTTGCTCTGCTTCACGCATTTGGTTGCCACTGCAAAGCACAATAGTTATTAACAAAAGTATTCACGTTTAAAAGACTCGTGTCTCTGGTACTTACAACAAAGTGACGCAAGAGCGGCATATAAATTTTGTGCATTCATGACAGGAATAGCCACACTCCTCGCACAAGTCGGTGGAACAGTTAACACATATATCATGCAGTAGAGTCACACGACCGCAGGCACTACATTTGCGACGTGTTAACAAGTCGTTATAATCATCCTCACCTAGATCACGAGTTTGGAGCACGCCATTACCATCAATTTGATAGTGGTCGCACATACCAGAAGTTAGCGGCTCTGCAATTACATCGCGACCCTGACCAGTTGGTCGAATGTAGTTACCTTCGGCAGCGGCTGCAGCTTTCAACATTCTTGTTGTCTTTTCTGTTTAGTCCAAAAACTTTCAACAATTAAATCTGCAAATATATAACGAAAAAAATGGCGTATCTACCGTGAATTTGTTTCATCTTTTCGACATCGTTCAAGTCGCAAATTTTTTGATTGACCCAAATCTTTAATTGCCCAGCGTGATCATTCTCATCCTCTTCAGAGCGTAAACGTTTTAAGTTATTGCGTTTCATATTCTATGCGTAGTTTTTACTTAAAATAATTAATTTTTTTTTTAAAGCACAACAAACATGTATGTTTACAATTTGCGAAAGCTGTGTGCAAAGTTTGACGGCATAGTGTTAGTGTTAGTAAATGTGTGCACTATCGACTAACACTTGAAAAATGGCGGCATAAACAATTTAAATTATTTTAAATGTTTATGCAAGTGTGTAGACACTTGGAAACCAACTTTAAATATTTCGATTTACATTTACAGTGCATTGTAAATAATAATGTGTAGCAATTACACATAACACATGTGGTTAGGTTTATATTGCGTGCTTTGTTGGCAATGACACGCAAAATAATGCTCGTGAATTTCTTGGAAATTTTTGGCAGACAGTGTTGCCAGCTACTTTTATGGCACCATGCATGCCACGTGTGCCGCACTTTTGTACTGTATTTTATTTAATAAAACTATGTTCAAACAAATAAAAATACGCTTACCCTTGTGAAGTAACACTTGGTTTAAAATAAGGCGTGTGTGTTTCTAATGCGTTAGGCTGAGTCCCAATAAATTGTGTCAGCGTTATGGCCAAGTGAGCCTTCGCGTAGAGAACGAAAGTTAAGCGCAGTAGCAGCCTTAAAAAAAAAATAAATTGTTCATTATTGGCACATTTATGCATCGCTATTGTTTTAGTAAAATATTGCTAAGATTGCACTTACCTCTATATATTTTACACGACGAAAAATTTGCTCGAACCTTGTTGCCAAGTCAGCCTGCGAAAAGAAAGAAGGACAAGTGCAGGAAGGAGCACCCAAAAAAATATATAATGTACCGAAAATTTTAAATTTTCATCTACTTGCACTTACTTTTATATTTTAAATCGCGAAAAAAATCCAGGCGTTTTTAATTTGCGTTAAAGTTAAAGAAAATTTTAGCTTTAATTGTCCGCTGCTTAAAAGTGCATGCTCGTCGTTGCGAAGTGCGCCGGAAAAGAACTGCAATGTTGGAAAATAAGTAGCGATACATTTGCAAGAGCCAAGAGCCATAATGAATGAAACATGTTTCATTCTCCCTGGCTCTTGGTGTTGTTTGGCCACACTAGCTAAAAAACCGCATTTAATACTATTTACGCTGTTTCCTTTTGTTCCTGCCCAAATTCTGTTGCAAAACGACTGAAAAATGATACAAGAACAAAAATTTTCGCTGCGAACAATTATTTTTGCAGGTTTTTGCACGTGATTTATTTATTTTAACGCAAACGCACTGAAATTTATACAAAGTTTCTTTTTCTTTTTTTTTTTTTGATAATTAATTTCGAGATGTACGCAACCGTGTCTATACAATTCGTTTCCAATAACAAACCGAAATGAAATGTTAACTGAAAAACAAAGACCTGCTTCGACTGTTGTTGCTGGTGTTTAGTTATCAAAAAAATTAAGTTTTTTTATTGTTGGTTTTTACGTCCCTTCTTGCGGAAACAACCAGAACTGGAGCTGCTTCCAGAACTTTTGAAATTTTTTGTTATATCCATAGCGGCTGCTGCTTGGTCCTCCTCCTTCTTAGTAGCCAAACGGCGTTCAGCAGCTTCCTCGCGTTGCTGGCGTATTATAGCCAAACGCGCCAAATCGGCCGATGCCTGCTTTGACTTGTGTGCCTCTTGCTTGCGTATACGTTCCTTTGCACGTCCACTTAGATAATCGACGGACTTTTCTGCACGCTCACCGGACTTTTTCAGCGACTCAGCAGGCTCAGCTGTCTCCTTTAGCAATTTTGTTAAGTTTACTGGCGGCTTTTGACGATTCGGATTGCATATTTCAATAAGACCCTCAATGCCTGCCTTCTTGCTTGGACTGGCGGCCATGTCGTCATCACTATGCTGCTCTTCTGCTATTTGGGTATCCGAGTTGGTAGCCTTAATTTCTTCACCCTCGCTAGTTGACTGTTCATTGTCGTCTTTTAATTGATCAGTTGGTGTGAACTGACGAGCGCGTCCCTTATGGTTAACATATTTACCGCGAGGCATTTTGAATTTGCGATTTTTAGCTTTAAACAAATTTTGCAATTACTTTTTTATAATACAACTGGGTATCATTTTTATAGCGTACCTGACACTGCAAGCAAAGTTTTTTGTGTGAGCAATAGTTTTGACAATTGACAGTATTGTAAAAATCATAAAATCTAGTGTGAAATAGATTATAGTAAAAAGTAGTACATAGTTTTAAAGCCAACGCTACCCAACAAACATAAAACTGCATAATAAAGTATAGTTAGACATTATGCAGCTAACTAAAATATAAGCCTTTCGCAAAAATACTATGCGAACTTTGCAAATTATATTTTTCTTTTTGCTTAAAATTAAAAATGAATAATACTTGTAAAATATAAATAATTATATTTGCAAATACATTACTAGTAATAATTATAAAATAATTAAAACAGTTGTTTTTATGTAACGTTAATATTATAAGCTAACTGAAAGCGCTAATTAATGCAATAAATAGTTAAAAGTGTGTACCTATAAAATAAAAATTTAAAAACATAGCTGTTACGATATGTCGTGCCAGACTTGAAAACGCAAACGCAAAACATCGATTAGTTAATTTATCGATATATTAATAACAACAACCGTGTTGAGTTTGTCTGCTTTTGCTGCTGCTTGCATTTGTTTGTTTTTTTTTGTGTTGTGCAGACGAAAACGACGCGTTCGCGTTGCCGTTTCAATTTAATTACTTCTTACGCCGCGCACAGTATTTGCTTAAAACGTGAATTTTTTTTTTTCAATTACGTTTGCTAAAGTGAAAAAGAAAACAATCAAGCAACAAAGCATAATAAATGGCATTGAAAACCCAAGCAGTAGTAAAAAGTGAAAAGCCAATTTTCTGCTACGCTTGAGAACAAACGACACATTTTACAACAACAACAACAACACGGCGGTCGCACGAAGACGTACACACAGACGCAAAGCATAATAAGCTGAAGATCATGCGTACTTGATGAGACGGGCACATGCGCGTATGTGTGTGTGTGTGTGCGTGTGCAAGTGTGTGTAACAAAACAATGCAAAAGTGTAAAGCAACAATACAAACAACAAAAACTACAACAACAGTATTTATTTTAAACTTTATTATTAGTTTTCGCAACGATGGATATCAAAAGAAATTTTTTTTATTATGCTTTAATGTGAATGCCTGCAAGTGAGAAGCTAAAGCTAAAGAGCACACAAAGTGAATGCAGCAATAGCAAAACGCAACAAGCAAATAAAACCACAACAATTTGCAAAGAAAGGTGACGACAGACACGACAGAAGGGATACATTTTTACGCATATGTATTTACATATACCTATATATTGACTTCAATCTAACACATATGTACAGAGTTACATACAAGCACAACATGCAAATCAACATAGTCACAGCCTTTAAATACTTTAGCAAATATTTGCTAATAACTTTATTGCTCACACACTTTATAATACTACAAGCGGCGTTAACAGATGAACCGAATGCTGCGCCGCCTCCACTTCCTCCTCCTGCTGCACCTAATAACTCCACGAGCAACCGCTCACCGCCGCCACGCGTTAGGCTCAATAAATGCTGTCATCTGGGCGAGTATCTAAATGCCAGCACACGTGCTTGCATTGCCGGCTCCTCGGAGCACTGGGTACCAATGGTGTACCTTAAACAGCAGGCGCGTTTTTTTGCACCCAGCGGCGGCAGTCCACGCTTTATACAATTTGCAGCCAATGTGCGACCCAGTTGGAATGCAGCCGGCCAGAGTTGTGCTGAATCAGATTTGGAGCTGTTCACCAGCCGACAGGGTAATATAATCATCTTTTCGAATGGCTCGCTGTATGTACGCGAACGTGGCTTGTTAGTGGAGCCGCGCAGCTATTGCGTAGATCGCGATGTAGCGCTGGTTTGCTTTAACGCCGCCGCCGCCGCCGCCAGCCACAGCTCAAACGCAGACTATAATAACTCCATGGATGCCAATCTGGCTGGCAGTCTGTCAGCAACAGTCGCCCCAACGCTGCGCTTGCGCAAATGCTGCGGCATATATGGCAGCTATGATGCCCAGAGCAAGACCTGCAATCTAGTCAGCCAGGGCGATGGTCAGTTAAGACTGGCGCCAAAATTAGACGCCGCCAGCTATCAAACAGTTTATGGTCTGCCCGAATGCAGCAGCGGTACGCATAATGCCAGCTATGTCATAGCTGGCGATTGGCAGGAGGCGCAGCTTAATCTAAGCAGCGGCTCACTGCATCTAAGCCATACAAATCTCAGCGCCAGTCAGTATTGTTTGGAGCATACACAAAGCGCTGGTGAGGTCAAGATCATTGCGTGTGCGCAGCATTTTGCGCAACGTGGTGACAACAATGATGCGGGCAATGTTAACTACCTGGATGATGATGGACAAACGCCCAGTTCAAGACTGCAAAAGGCCGTGCTTAATGTGGGCATACTCATTTCGGTGGTGTTTTTGGCAGCCACACTTATAGCTGGTTACATGCTGCCTGCCGTGCATCATGCGCTGCATTGGCGCTGTCAAATCTACTATGTATTTTGCCTGTTTGTTGGTGAAGTGCTGCTAGCCATTGAGCAGCTGCATACGGCTTTGGTGCCCACCTCTGGCTGGTGTCTAATGCTAGCCGTGGGCATGCAGTTCTTTTTTCTCTCAGCCTTTTTCTGGCTCAACACAATGTGCTTTAATATATGGTGGACTTTTCGCGATTTTCGTCCTAGTTCGCTGGAACGCAATCAGGAGGCTTTGCGTCTGCGCCTATACTCCGCCTATGCCTGGGGCGTGCCGCTGTTAATATGCACCATAGCTGCTTGTGTAGATCAGCTGCCGGAGACAACATTGCTGCGTCCGGGTTTTGGCCAGCCATATTGTTGGTTTGACAATCGCACGCTATCCATTTTTGCCTACTTCTATGGACCCATTGGATTGCTGCTATGCGCCAATATTGTGCTTTTTATATCGACCACACATCAGTTAACCTGTGGTCTATGGAAACGCGATGATGTTAAGTCTACGACAGAAAAGTCCGCATTGGGCAAGGTTTGCTTGAAATTGGTTGTTGTCATGGGCGTTACATGGATAGCCGATATTATATCCTGGGTGGTTGGTGGACCAAATGCCGCCTGGCTGGTAACAGATCTTATTAATGCACTACAAGGCGTATTCATTTTTATTGTTGTGGGCTGCCAGCCGCAGGTATGGACTGCCTGCAGACGCATTTGTTGTCCACGTTTACGTTCTGACATGACCAATACAACCAATGGTGTGCAGCATTCAAGCAGCTCACAGGGCTTGCCCTCCATGGCCGGCTGTGGCACGGAATTAACACAGAATACATCAATGAACATAAACTCAATGCAGGGTAGCAGCATAGGCGATGGACTTGGCATTACGGGAGTTGCTGTGGCCGGCGATTGTGCTGGCATTGATGGCAGTGTCAATGGCAGTGGTGATAGTGCCGCTGCACTAACCGATGGCGCGATAAACAATTCAACAGCAAAGATACCCATGGAGACTGTTTGTTAAACGAAGAACAAGGTAAATATGCTCATACTAAGTGCATAGCTACGATAAGATTACAAAGAGCAAACAAACCAACTTGTAGATGTTGCCGCATTTCTTGTGGCATTACCCTTAGTACTATGTGTGTACCTACGCTTTGGGTTAGAGTTCTTTGCACTTCGAACAGATTAGATCTTTGGAGAGTTGTAAAGTTATAAAGTTCCTAATTATCTAAGCTGCGCTCCAATGAACTGGCTTCGAAGTGCATAAGTTGTACTGGCATACATTTAAATTCCAAGAGTTGGAGCTCTGTAAAATCGCAAAAAAAAAAAATTATGCTTTTTGTGGAGAAGACACAAAACTCCTCAAAGATGCTTTTTCGAACCCATTTTCAGTTTTTTTATTCGATTCAGATATATTTTTATTTTTGGATACATTTTACGTATTGCGATTATGGTAATTGAGGTTGTTTTTTGTTTTTATTCTGTTTTCAACAAAGACCTTAACCTTGTTGACTCATTATTTTTTGATCATTATATTCAAGTATGTATGGTGTACCCAGGGCCGTAGAGAGAAAATCGTGGCCCGGGGGGAAAATGTGCCGGCCCCTCTATCACACCTTTAGCTTGAATCATGCCAGTACGATTGCAATTAGACCGAGGCCCTGAGAAAACTCCGGGCCCGGGGAGAATCCTCCCCTTTACCACTCCCTCTCGTCGGGCCTGAGTGTACCTATAATATATCATCGCGAACGCCGAAAGCACATACACTGCGCATAGTCTAACTCGCCTTTATAAACAAGCAATATTTCCATTTTTACTGGAATGAGACTTCCCGGGGATATTTATGTATCATTAGAAATCCCCCATGGCATTGAACTTAAAAGTGTAGGAATAGCGAACGTTAAAATAGCAAGCGAACCACTGAGAGATCCTGTACCATCACACAAACATATTATAATTTAATCAATTTCGATCCATACCGATCGGTTCTATTGGGGCTGCATAATATGTGGTCAAGCGATTTTGTTAAAACTTGGTATAGTGCTTGCGAACTTTAAAAATTTTTGTTGACGATATCTTAACAAAACTTTCGAGGTGTTTTGAATTATCCCCATGGAAGTTATATAATGTGATGCTGATGTCGAAAAAATAAAAGAAACTTGTTTCTGCTGAAATACAGACTAGGCGTAGAAATTTTTGCGCTATAATTTTTTTGGTCGGATTTATGAGTCTCGTTGGAAATAACGCTTTTAAAAAATGATATCTCCAGATGGGTCTCATTGGAAAGTTCTTAATTAAAAATTATATTTCCAGATTTAGCTAGATTCGTTGAAAAAAGCTAGCGCCGTACGGGGCCTTTGTGTAGAAACCAAAAAACCGATAATCTGGACAACATCTGTTGCATTTTGACTTTATTAAAAAGTATTTTTATTGGATATATGTCTACCCTTGTAAATCGAAAAGTAGTTTTTTTTTGATTTGGCAACTAATATATTATGCTTAGGATTTACAAATTTGTTGAACCCTATGAAAGGTGATCGAGAGAAAAGTAGGTGCTCGGCAGCCCTAAGCGCACTTGTTTGTTTTGCCGAAGAATTTAAATATTCATTTTTGTATGCCCTGTACCGTATGGTACAAAGGGTATATTATGTTTGTGCAAGCCGAAAATGTATGTAATATACAGAAGGAGACGTCGGAGACCCCCCAAAGTTACCTAAAGTATGATCAGGATGACTAGAGAAGTCGATGTACCCATGTCCGTCTGTCTGTCTGTTTGTCCGTCCGTATGAACGCCTAGATCTCAGAGATGGTAAGAGCTAGAGCAACCAAACTTTCAGATTAGATTCCTTATTATTCCATAGGAGACAAGTTTATTTTATTTTTTTGATATCGGGGTTACATTATATAGCTCCCATAGGGGTGTTTCAGAGGACCTCGTAAAAAACAAAAAGTTTTGGATGGATAATTCGTTTGTTTATAAAGATATTGTAAACAAATTTGGCATTCAGAAGTTGTTTAGAGTACCCAAGCAACATACCAAAATTGATCAAAATCGGTTGACTATATCATAAAGCTCCCATAGGACCAATCGGTCAAAAAAACGTTTTTTGCACAAAATTCATTGTGTTTCGTTTGTTTGTGAAGATATTGTAAACAAATTTGGCATTCAGAAGTTGTTTAGAGTACCCAAGCAACATACCAAAATTGATCAAAATCGGTTGACTATATCATAAAGCTCCCATAGAACCAATCGGTCAAAAAATCGTTTTTTGTACAAAATTCGTTATGTTTCGTTTGTTTGTGAAGATATTTGGCAATCGCGAGTTTTTTATAGTTCCCAAGCACACAACCAAATTTGATAAAAATCGGTTGACTATATCATATAGCTCCAATAGGAACGATCGCTCAAAAAAACATTTTTGGTTCAAAATTCGTCAGTTTTTGGTTGTTTATGAAGGTATCGTAACCTAATTTGGCAATCAAATCTATTTTGGTGTTCTTAAGCAAAATACCGGATTTTATTGCAGGCTAGTGGTACAGGGTATCCTAGAGTCGTCCGCGCCCGACTTTAACGTACGCCATCTTTTTTTTCAAGTCTATGGGTGATAGAAAATTCCGGAATCCCAAAATCGACCCAGATGTGGCCCAGGTCTGAATTCGTAACTGAAAAAGTTTTTCAATTTCTTGCAGTAGCATTTTTTACTTTAATCTATTAAGACCATTAGGCTTGAAAGACTAAAAGCTGCCTATGCATCTAAAATCCATAATTATAGTATAATCCATCTATTAAAACTTATGTGTCAGTTGTGAGACTATGGCGCTAACATTTTGTTAAGCAATCGACGGGAATAAATTTCCAAATTGTATGGAATGGGAATTTTAACGAAATTCTTGGGCAAGACAATGAATGCTTTGGGAAAACATATTATACATACGTTGTCTTTATACATTTTTGGGAAATTGTTATTTGGTTGGGCCATTTTTAATGCATTGTTTTTAATTATTTTACAGCATGCGCCAAGTTTATGATTTCATTTTAAATATGTACTTGAGAATGCCATAAAAATGAAAATGTTGCCTGTTGTGGGTATTTTTTCCATGAACTGAACTGAAAACTGTTGGCCATTGGTTTTCTGGTTGCTTTTTCGGACATTTCCTGTAGATTTCCACATGGCCATAAAAATAATCAACACAACCCTTGACAAGACAGACGCACAACACACACACACACACACACACACACACAGTTACAAATAGACGCACACATGGATACAATTTACTGCTGCGCTGGGCATGCTCTTGAGCAATAATGAAGAAAAGTATCAATAGAAAAACCAACACACACATTTTATGGCATCTCGGCGCTACATGTGATAAGCGCACGCTGGACGCGTCTGCTCAAGTGTTTGTGAGATGGTCTTGATTTACGCTGACACATCAGCATGCCAAAGTCGTAATAATGTGGCAAAGAGCGGAGTAGCAAGCAGAGAGAGGCAGCACCGAATGTTGTCGTCTACGTAACCGGACAAGAGCCAAAGGCAAGCAGCAGAGAAGATCACACGGCATTGGGTTTGGCTTACGTCACAAAGTCAGAAAACAAACAGATGCATTCATATGAGTGACTGACTGACTGACTGACTGAGACTGACTGTTGTGTGTTCATGACTGGTCAGGTTTTGCCCAAAAACTGAACTCGAATCCATGCCAGCCAATTGCTTGTTGTGCAATGAACGCAAATTTCAGTGCAAGTGTTGTACAACGTACGTTCTGCATGCAACTCTGTGTGGGTGCTACTCAAGCTGCAGCCAAATGCAATTGATTATGCCCTGTCAAAATTACTCTCCCACGTGTTGCTTTAGCTTTTTTTTTTTTGGATGTGCACATACTATAAATTTCCGCTTTTGATTACTAAGAGGCAGTGCGGAAATCCTGCATAGTTAGTTCCGCTTCTCAATCGACTCAAACTAAAAATGCACTTTTCTAAAAATGCTCGATCTCCATGCAGAAAGCATATTCCTGTAGACACGTATTAGTAATATATTTCATTCGCATGCCTCTCTATTGAAAAGTTATTTAAAACCTTAAATTTAATTTTGATACGCACCTTTGAATATTTCAATCATTCACGTTTTATTATTTGCAGCTGTCTGCAATAATAGTCAGCATCCATCATTATAAAATTGTTCAGATGTTATCTTTCTTGAATTTATCGAATAAGTATAAGCTGTTGATGCTTGTTTTGTTTACTTTTCAATAAAGTCGGCACTTTCGATTTTTGGCACGCTCTAAATATTTTTACACTTTCGATCACACCTTTCTAAATGGTTTTTGTTGCGATTGTTTTGAATCTTAGTGGCCAAATTTTGTGCAAACAAATGAACACAACAATTACATTAACGTGCATGAAAATGCAAATTAATACATCTACAAAATTGATTGTATTTCTCCATAGACATTTTATGAATTTTAAAATGCGATCAAAGGAAATACAAAAATAAAAAGCTGGCGTACGTTAAAGTCGTGCGCAGACGACTTTGGGATACCCTGTACCAACACATTAACTCCGATATATTGCTTACGAACTCCAAAAGATATTTCTTTGCCAAATTTGGTTACGATATTTTTATAAACGAACCAAAAAAAAAATTTTGCACCAAACACGTTTTCTTGACGGATTGGTCCTACGGGAGCTATATGATATAGTCAACCGATTTTGATAAAATTTGGTACAGTGCTGGGGAACTCTAAAAGACTTTCGAATGCCAAATTCGATATCTTTCTAAACAACCGAGTTATACCCTAAAACCTTTTTTTTTATCGATCGGTCCTACGGGAGCTATATGAGATAGTCAACCGATTTTGATCAAATTTGGTAAACTGCTGGGGAACTCTAAAAAACTTCCAAGTGCCAAATTTGGTTACGATAATTTCGTTAACAAACGAAACACAACGAAGTTTGTAGCAAACACGGTTTTTGACCGATCGGTCCTATGGGAGCTATATGATATAGTCAACCGATTTTGATCAATTTTGGTACAGTGCTGGGGAACTCTAAAAAAACTTCCAAGTGCCAAATTGGGTTTGGATATCTTTATAAACAACCAAGTTATACCCTAAAACCTTTTTTTTAATCGATCGGTCCGACGGGAGCTATATGATATAGTCAACCGATTTTGATAAAGTGCTGGGGAACTCTAAAAAACTTCCGAATGCCAAATTTGGTTACGATATCTTCATAAACAAACGAATTATCCATCTAAAACTTTTGTTATTTTTCGAGGTCGTCTGAAACACCCCTATGGCAGCTATACAATGTAACCCCGATATCAAAAAAATAAAATAAACTTGTCTCCTATGGAATAATAAGGTATCTAATCCGAAAGTTTGGTTGCTCTAACTCTTACCATCTCTGAGATCTAGGCGTTCATGCGGACGGGCAGACGGTCATGGGTATATCGACATCTCTAGTCACCCTGATCATACTTTAGGTAACTTTGGGGGGTCTCCAACGTCTGCTTCTGTATGTTACATACATTTTCAGCTTGCACAAACTTAATATACCCTTTGTACCGTATCAGGGCATAATTATAACAAGAATTTACGAACATACAAAATTTATTCAACTCAGACTGGTTCACAACAACCTCAATCAGCTTCACCTTATACTTAACACACCACGCAATATCTGTATCTCTATTAATTCAAGACACTGCCGTTCGGATTCGGCTATAAACTGTAGGTCCCTGTACTCTTCGAGCAGTTATTAATAGAGATTCCCATGCTCCACATAGGGGCGACTGACAAAAGTCAGTCAGGGAATTATATATATATGTATACTCGGCTCAGACAGGTTCACAACAACCTTAACCAGCTTCAGCTTATACTTAATACACCAAGCATTATATGTTCTATATCTAAAGATTCCTATCCGATTAGCATCGCCCATATGCTCGACCTTTGCTCATCTCTAGATCCTAACAGAACACAGACGCACAAGACCTAGTAGAGATAATCATATTTTTATAACTTAACTAAAACTTTTCCGTAGCTGAAGGCCAAAGTAGCTAGTGTTCCACTATTCTCTAAGATAGCCTATAATTTCAATTAAATTAAATAATAAATAAAATAATAACTAGAACTCTAAAAATTTTGTAGCCATAGCATCACATAAATACAGAAATTTACAAAAAAATAAAAACAATTAATAGAAATAATAGTTTTGGGCTCACGATACTATCGATAGTCAGCCGATGATTATATAGTTTTAAGGAAGTACTTTTTATTTGGTTTTACTTTTATATAGCGCTTGTATGTACATAGTAAATACATAAGTAAGCATATATATATATTTGCTACTACTGCTCTAAAGAAACAATTATCGAAATAGCGCATCTGTTTTTGTATCTATCTGTGCATGTACACTGGCACCAAAAATTATTCGCACAACTTTTGCCTCTACTTTAGCATGACTTTTGAAAGATCTTAAGCCCTAAGCTTGTTAATGTCGTCACCTGCTTTACACCAAGGTATTAATTTTCTTCCACACAGCAAGCAATGACGGTTTTGAGGATTCCTTTCATGAAATGGTGCGCTTCCTTATTCTTTGTTCCATAGGTGTCAAATTCGGTGACAGCTGCTTGCAATGTTTTGGTTCATTGTCTTCTTGTAACAAAAATGTTTTTTTTTTGAACGAATTTTTATGACACTAGGGCACAATTATTGCTTTAAAATTTGTTTGTATACATGTTTGCCCATTTTGTTACAACCATTCGTTCTGCTCCAGCAGCAGCTATATGTGCATCCCCAAAGCAATTTATGGCTCTCCGGCATACTTTACAGCAGGATCAGTTTAACCCTTATAGCAAAATAATGATCAGGACGTCATAAGAAATCGATTTAGCCATGTCCATCGACAGATGGACTATCTATTTATTCTCGAAGAATTAGACAACTAGGAGCATCAAATTGAAACAAAAGGTGTGCCTTTTAGTCTAGTTCTTTACTTGAATTCAGCATTTTTTAGTAGGACCCTTTTCACGCAACTGCATTTTGATGCTTACTCCCATATTTTTTTAAAGCAACAATATTGAAACTCGATACAGATCTTTCTTTTTTGAGAACCTATCTGTTGGCGGAATTTGATTAAAAATAAAAAACACTAAAAACAACTTATAACTTATAAGTTATAAGTAAATAAATTTGTAAAATAGCTACAGTTACTAAAATCAGTAAGTAGACTTTTCTAGGCAAAATCTTTTTTACTTTTTGACGATGCCGCCCTCAGTCTCAGTCGCACTCAAGTGGTTTCGCTTTTTTACATCCTGAGAAACCGGACACAGACCTTTTAAAAAATCCAATTTAAGAGAGAACGTTTTTTTGTTTTACAAATTTGGCTAGAAACCAAAGAATGTTGGCCCACTTTGCCTATAAGCCAAAATAAAAATATCGTATAGGTATCTCTACTAACCTTTCAGAACTTTCGTCTCTTAGTAATCTTGGTTTTACGGAAAAAAAACAAACTGATGTCATTTATACTGACTTTAGTAAAGCATTTGACTCGGTAAACCATAGTCTTCTACTTGTTAAACTGTCTCGTCTGGGGTTTCCGTCTTGTCTTTTAAATTGGATATCGTCCTATTTATCCAACCGAGTCCAGAAGGTAGTTTTTAAAGGCTGCGAATCTACAGAAATTATGGTCACGTCAGGGGTACCTCAAGGTAGCCATCTAGGCCCTCTTCTTTTTAACTTATTTTTAAATGATCTCCCTCAGGTAATCTCATCTTCTCACATTCTTATGTATGCGGATGATGTTAAACTCTGTATGTCCTACTCCGATAATAATAAGTACTTCTTCAGCATGATTTTGATAATATGCAATCTTGGTGCAATATCAACCAACTCTTTCTCAACAAGACAAAATGTAACGTTATGACATTTTATCGTTCTGCTCCTTATTTGGCTACTTACTCTTTAGAATCTTCTACCTTAGAACGCATCGAGAGTGTGTCTGTCCTTGGTGTTTTGTTTGATCATAACCTTAAATTTAATAACCATATTTGCAACATCGTGAATAAGGCTAGAGGTGTTCTTGCTTTTATTAAGCGTTGGTCTAAAGAGTTTAACGACCCTTACACAACCAAACTTCTTTATATTTCTCTCGTCCGTCCAATTTTGGAATATTGTTCCTGCGTTTGGAGCCCTCAATACCACCTTTATCAGGACATGATTGAGTCCGTACAAAAGCAATTTCTCCTTTTTGCACTTCGTGGCTTAAACTGGGACCCAAATATCCGACTGCCGCCATATTCTGATAGACTTCGCCTTATAAAATTGCCTTCCTTAAATCATCGCAGAACATGCCACGGCGTTTTGTTCTTGCATAAACTGTTACTCGGTCTTATCGATTCCAATGTACTTCTTAGCAAAGTTACTTTTGTCATACCATCCAGAGTAACTCGTAATTTTCGACCCTTAGCCTTACAATTTTGTAGATCTAATTATGCTTTGCACGATCCTTTCCGTGTCTTATGCTCCAACTATAATAGCTTTAACAATTTCCTCTCTTTCGAACGGTCTGTTCAATCTATCACTTCTTCTATCTTAAGTCACCTTGACTTGCCACTTCGAGCATCCTTGACCAATCCTATATTATGAGTCACCCACTTGGTCAACGGTGATCCATTGGCTCTTTTTGAGATATAACGTTAAATTTTTATCTTGCTTCCTTTTTTCAACTTTAATATTGTAAATCTAAGTGTCTGACCAGTTCTTGATGTGAGTTGGTGCATATCATTAAAAAGTTCACCCTTCGGGCTAGAGACGCGGATTAGTTCATATCAATTTCCTCGCTCTATTTTCTTTTCTAAATAAATTATATGTACTTTTTTATAATATAAGGTCAACTGTACGTAGTTGTACCCCTCAAATAAAATAAATAAATAAATATAAACATGCTCGTAAGAAAGCTTCAAATTCATGCTGCTTAAATATGAATGAGCATTGGAGAAATTATGGAAAGCATAGCATATAGTATAGCTGTGATATCCCGACTGTTTGAGATTTGAAAGGGCTTTACTTATCTAAATGTAGTTTATGATATTGTATTGTTGTTGTTTTTGGATTTTAGAGTTTACCAGCTAAGTACAGCAATTCGCTCTTCCTCGGATGTCATTATTTTTAACTTGTGAACTGTAGAAAGTGAACTTTTAATATTCTGCAACTTCCAGAAGACTACGATTTTCCAAATAAGCTCTCGGTCTTTTTTCGCCTGTTGGTAGTTTGTTGAAAATTCATCAGTTTTTATATATTTTTAGAAGACGATCTTCTAACGATTTCCAAATTTCGCCTCCTTGTGGCTTTCTGCCTCCATTTAGTGTTTATATATTTTTTTGATGCTACTGTAAACTGTGGAATTATTCTTTACTCAAATTCCCCGAAGACTACGGTGTTGTTGCCAATTCAGTAGTGTTTACATATTTTTGTAAGACACTGTGAAATGTAAAATTTCAACTGCTAATAATTTTTTCTCCGAATTCGCAAAGACTATGATTTTCTGAAAAAAATTTCGGTCTTTCCGTCTCTGTAGTTTACAGTCTGCGAAAGTCGATCTTCTTATTATATTTATACCCTGTACCCAGGGTATACATTCACATTTTAAAATTTGGTTTTTCTTCCGCTAGATAGCTCAAATCGACCACTGTGCGATAAGTTAAAAATAAAATGGCTCTAGTTCTTCAAGCCTGACGCTAGTCTAAGAGCTAGGTACTACTATATAGACTATATATATCTCTTCAAATAAATTTTACTACAACCAAAGCAAGCTTTTAGCAAACAGTCTACAAATCCATTTAAAGAGAATAAAGTTAACCTGGCAAAATTCACAAGTTAAATCAATTTTAAAATATACATACAAAATTTTACAGTTGAAACGTTTTTTTTTATTTTAAAAAATCATGAAACCAACTTTTGATGAAGTTTTAAATCGTATAGTGAAAAAGAAATCAGAGATATATCATGACAATTGCTGTCTACATAAGACATCCACAAGAGTATTGCGACCGGACCAGCACAGCGTGGCTTGCCAGCACGAAGAATCAATGCTTGGCTTCCGTCCAGATGAAATTATTACGGTAGAGCTAGCCATGGAGGTGAGAAGGCAACGCAACCGAGCTGAGAAAATGAAGCAAACGGGTTGCCTCAAGCCAATTATACAAAAACGCTGCAAATGGCCTAAATACTAAAAGTAATTGAGCAGTGTTCAATATACGTGAAAAATTCTAAATGTAAAATTGTAACGCCAATAAAAAGTTGTCCATTTCCATGTCGATTGTTGTTTGGATTTGTTAGTAACGGGGCCGTAGAGAGAAAATCCGGGCCCGGGGGAAAAATGTACCGGCCCCTCAATTACACCTTCAGCTTGAATCAAGACAGTACGACAGTCATTACACCGGGCCCCTGAGAAAACTCCGCGCCCGGGAGGAATCCCCCCTCTCGACGGACCTGTCTGTATCTATAGGTACAAAGGGTATACTAGATTTGTGCAATGTATGTAGACGCCAAGTCCTTTATACCAAAATGCTTATCATAAATTCGGGTAGCGTTTGAGCCATGTCCGTCTTAATATATAAATTTAAGAGTTATCCCATATACTTTAAATAACGTAAATTTCGATTTTCATCAAAATCGGTTACAATGAACAAAAAAAAAAAACCCCAATTGGAAAATTCTTAGAAGAAATATGCAGGCATACAATTTTTCGAGAAAAAAGGTATAGAGTCGGACACCGCCTCGACTGCATCACATTTTTATACCCTGTACCTATAGGTACAAAGGGTATACTAGATTTGTGCAATGTATGTAACGGACAGAAGGAGGCGTGGCAGACCCCAAGTCCTTTATACCAAAATGCTTATCATAACCTCGGGTAGCGATTGAGCCATGTCCGTCCGTCCATCCGTATGAACGCCTAGATCTCGGAGACTATAAGAGCTAGAGACACGAAACTTTACCAGCTGGTGCGCATATTTCCTGAGAAGATGAAGTTTGTTGAATCATGTCAATATCTTCCCCCGTTCCCTCGCAGTTTCGCGGTTTTTAGCCAAACCGTTTAGTATTTTCATCTGAAATAACAGAGCGATGCGTTGTGGATACATGCATCTATGCGTAAAAAATGAACAAAATCGGACAAATACAACAGAAGTTATAGTCAAAAATGTGCAAATTTCACCTCCCCTTGCCAATAAACTGCGTCAATATTTGACTCTACGCAATTATGGCTACAAGTGACCTAGAATCACAATTTTTGGTAAGCTCATTCATGTGGCTCTAATGTACAAATCCACATCCAAATTTTATCGATGCGGTCCCCCCACCCCCCGCAATCGATTTACCGTGTTTTCTCCCACACCCCTCAACATACCAACGTGAAACTTACCCCGTATACTTTAAATAAGTTCTTTGTTGTAACATTCGAGTTTCATCAAAATGGGTAAAAATTTAGGGAACTTATAGGTATAAATATCGATTTTCACAAAAAAAAAAAAAATTCCAATTGGAAAGTTCTTAGATGAAATATGCAGGTATACAATTTTTCGAGAAAAAAGGTATAGAGTCGGACACCGCCTCGACTGCATCACATTTTTTTATACTCTTTTCCAATTAAAATGTCGATCTTCCGGTCTGCTTATGTTTTCTCCGCCATACATCAGTATTTGCATACTTTGTGCTGTATGACACTATCTACTGTAGAAGGCAATCCTCTAAATTTTGTATGATCCAATTTCGCATAAACTACGATTTTCCAGATTAAATTTTGTTCTTTCCGTCTTCTTCTGCTATTTCACTACTTCAGTGTTTATATAAATATTCTATGAACTGTGGAAGTCGAGCCTCTAATTCAGTGATGGGCAAAACTCATACCAACAAACATTTCTTTGTGTGAGTAAACAGCGCAGTAAGCAAAAGCACACGAGAGAGCAAGAACCGCAATTAAGCAAAAAAGAGCGAGAGATTTCACACAGTTGGACCGTATATGAGCCGACTGCGCTGCGGCAGATTTTGGTGCAATAGCCTCGCGAGTTATGTAAATTGAGAGACTGCCCATCACTGCTCTAATTATGTTACGCTTTTCAAATTAAAATCTCGCTCTTTTGGCCTGCATGTGTCAGCTTCTAATTATTAAATTCTCAAATTTCGCAAAGTCTGCGGATTCACAAATAAAATTTCGCACAAAAAAAAATTAAATAAAGCAGATAGTTTCTCAGCGTGGCAAATCACTTAGGATTACATATGTCGCATTCCCAGATCAAGATACGTATTTTTTTTTTTTTTTTTTGTGGTATGTGGCTGTGTAATTTTTGGCCTGACTGTATGTAGCATGTACACATGCGTGGGCTATGATGAAAGATAGGAAATTCAGTTTATTCGCATCTGCTTCTCAAGACGGCAGCTCCAAGCAATTGAACAATGACTTGCAAACTAACACAAATGTTCCTCCTACATATGTATGTATATGGTTGTGTATTCGCTTCTAGTTCATAAACTGCGAAACATAGATTGATAAATAGAGAGGTAGTGTAGTAATAGAAGAGAGACACAGAGAGAGAGCGCGGAGTGCGTGAATGTGCGTATATTTATTACGGCTGGATGAAACTGGCTGCTTTGCAGCTGCTCTGCAATTTCTTTTCTTTCGCATAATCCCGGGGCAACGTGTCACCGTCACGCTCGGCAGCCGTGGCCACCGCATCAGCAGATGTATGGAATGGAGTAAAGCAAAACGCATCGTAGCAAACGTCAACCATTTGCCCGCGTATCGACGACGTGATTTTTGCTGTCAGAACAAATTTATCTTGGCAAAAAAAAAAAACCACAAGTATTTATACCCGTTACTTGTGGAGTAAAAAGGTATATTAGATTTGTGCAAATTTACGCAACAGGTAGAAGAGAGCATATGCGATCATATGGAAAACTATTTCAAAATTGTTGGATCAACTCGAAAAGCTGAGAGACATACAAGTCCGTTCGTCTTTCGGAATGATCGTCTGCTGGGATCTCGAAGCTTAAAAATTGCAAATCCAATGGTTGCATTTATTAATAAAAAAAAAACCTTTTCATCTTTCTTAGTTTCAAAATACAACATTTTTCCACAAGCCACATCTGTAATCCATAAGCATTTGAAGTTGCTTGAGTTGAGTTGGTATGTAAAAACCTCTCAACCCCTTCAACTAGACTTTACGCCACACTCTCCTATGTTAATGGCTTAAGGCCCATACGCAAATCGAAAATTTTCTCACGGAATGACAAAACTACATATAAAAAAAAAATCCATTTGGGATATTCCATTTCCCATCCTATTCCGTGCGAAATTTTTCGAACTGCGTATGGGCCTTTAAGCTTAATACAAAGACTATTTTTTTAAGGCCAAAAACAAATATTTTGCAGATTGTCTTAAATAGTTGTTGAACTTGTAGACAAAAAGCTTTTTGGTATTTTTGGATCTAACTTAAGCAAAAAATTGAAATACTGGGTCTGTTCGGAAAGTAATCGGAATGATTTTTTTCCAAGTGAATAGACGCACTGACGACGTGTTTTCCGCCAGATATTGATAGATTAAGGTGTAAGCTTCTTGAAAATACCACGCTTGGTCAAAATGGTCCAAATTTTCTGACTGCGGTTGGTCACGCAGGGGGGGGGGGGGGGTGTCTAAATGTCCAACAATTGGGTCACGTAATTTGGGTACGGCCCCTAGTCCGTTGATCGCTCGTTTCCGTAAGCTTTGCATGAAATAGTCTTTCGGAACAGCGTGAGCAAAAGTGAGATTGCGAAAGAATCTGCCAAGATCTATTCGTTCAAGTACGTAAAAATCAAGGTTTCTTAGACAGTGTGGGTAGAGACGTGGATATATGGCGCGTTATCTGGGCGATGTGGATTATCAGTAAAGTAAATATTTGCAATAACAAAGCAAATGAGAGCTTCCAGAGTTTGTGTACAAACTGTCATTTTTCGCGACTTTTTCCTTGGACCCCAATAACAATAACAGTTGGAGAACTCGTCTATCCACTCGGACTGACACTCTACATGAAATCTGTAAATCTACCTATTTTAAATTTAAATTAGAACTATTTCTTTTTTATATTTTTTTTTATTGTGAAAATAGTTGGTGAGCCCGTTCAACAGATCTCTTACTTACCGTCAGTTTGGTACGAAAAGATCACGCTTAAAAATGTGATTCTGTTCAAGATAAAAAGATAAAAGATTAAAAGATAACTTTCCGATTTTAAATAGCTGGTTAGGCGTGGTAAAAATCAGGCGCAAGTACCTAGTTTTCCACTTTACCGTATGCAAGAAAGTATTTATTTATAAAAGGATTTTTTAGGGTAATTTGGGATCGAGAAACACGAAAATGTCAACTTTTTTTTTTCTTAAGCAGCGTTTTCGAGATATTTTCGAAAAACATGTTTTGGGCACTTTTTTCAGTTATTCCTCAATATCTGGGGAACAAAATGCTTATGCTTTTTATAAACGAAAAAAAAAATTTTAAAATTATATTAAGCATTAAGCTGAAAGAGAATTCTTTTACGAAAATTTCGAGTCTAAGATCTTCGAATTTTTATTATATATATTATATATATTATATATCACTGGAAAGAGCACATCAATACCTTTCGATCTAATCATCTTTTATGTCGATACAAAACGATATATTGAGGAATAACTAAAAAAAGTGCCCAAAAACTTGTTTTTCGAAAATATCTCGAAAACGGTGCTTAAGAAAAAAAAAACAAGGATACCATTTTCGTGTTTCTCGACCCCAAATTACCCTAAAAAATACATTTTTAGGAAGGTTAATTTTTCGTGTAAACTAGTGTAATGTATTTAACATACAGAAGAAGACGTCGTAGACTCCCCCAAGCTAACTAAAGTATGATCAGGATGACTAGAGAAGACGATATGAATGCATAGATGTCAGAGATGATAAGAGCTAGAGCAACCAAACTTTCAGCTTAAATCTCTTATTATGTCTCTCGGGAGACAAGTTTATTTTATTTTTTTTTGGTATCTGGGTTATATTATGTAGCACCTATAGAGTTCTTTCAGAGCATCTTGAAAATAATCGGTTTACTATATCCTATAGCTCCCATTAGTCAGGTGGCGCTGAGTTTTTTTTAGAGCTCCCAAGCATATACGCGCAAGACTTTAAGCTGCGCCAATTTTTATACATAGGGTATTACAATGTCGGTCACCTATACGAGTAACGAGCATATGGAAGTCGGTCACGCTCGACTTTATCGTACGCAATTTTTACAAATACAACCATGTACCCCACATACAAATGGCATTTGAGGTGGAGCGCCAAGTCGTTAAAGCCGCTTATGTCGCCAGTGCCCCGTAACTCTGTTAATTGAGTTTAGCGGCAATTTTAATTTTTACGTTCTGCAGTTTTTCATTTTATAATTGCAATGTGGTCCATTTATATTTTACGCAAAGCATTATTATTTTAATTTTGTGACTTAACGTCGCGACGTCTTTAGCAAGAAATAGCATTTAAGTGAATTCATTAAAAAGGAAATTTTATTAGACTTGTTGTAAACCGTAACGATAAAGTCGGGCCTTGTCGTGGAATCGAAACTGGGTCTCTATGTAGATGCTTTTGCTACTTACTTCTCAAAAAATAGTACATGCCATAAATTTCTAAAAGGTTGAAGCTTGAAAGTTGCATGAAATACTGCTCTTTTGAATTATTTGGGGCAGGTAAGATAAAATAAAATAAACTTGATCTGGCTGGTTACGCAAGAAGACCAAATCTCAAATTGGTAAATTCTAGCTCTTAGACAGATCTTCCAAGACAGACAGATCAATTTCTTTTGTTCTGCTGACCATATTGAAGATAACTTTCGAGAGAGCTGCCATTATTAAGAGATATTTTAGAAGTTGGTCTAGGAAAAATGTTTGTTTTATTTTGGAGTGCTACTTAATTGCCTTATTATTGCTTCGGTAATACAAATACATTTGTGATTTTTAATTTTAAAAAATATGGGCTTATATGCAATGTTAACATACATACATACATACATACATAAATGTATATATTATACATACATACTTATATCTTACTTTTTTTCTACTCTTTTTATTATTTTCAGAAAAATGAGACGAGCGACAATGCGAAAGTAAGCAACGTCCAGACAACGTTCAACAGCAACAACAACAACAACAATAATAACCACAACAAAAGGCAGCAACAACAATGGAGTAAATCGTGGCCGCATTGCAGCAACAGCAACAAAAGCAACAACAATAACAAAAGATACATACCAGCAGCGTCGTCAGCGCACAAGACGGCGCACTTGCGCAATGTCAGCGCAAAGGCAAAACCAAAACCAAAAGAAAAGAAAATAGCAAAAAGCAGCAGCAACAACGACAACGACATTCAAGCACGCGCATTGACCGAGCTAACAAAAACAACAACAACCGGCCCCAACGGCCAGCTTAATAGCTGTAAGTGTGCGGTGTGCGGTGTGTGTGTGTCGGTGTGTGTGTGTCGGTGTGTGTGCAAGAGACAACGAACAAACTAGCAGTATTCAACTTGAGCAGCAAAAGTAAACAATACACAAAAGAATTGTGTATTATACATACATACATATATGTACATACAGTCATACATACATACAACAAGTAACGGTAAAATGGGCAATGTAAAAGAGCAAGCTACATTCTAATTGAAAAGAAAAAAACAAATCATATTGGTTAGCGAGCGAGAAAGCAACAGCAGCAGCAGCAGACATGATGCAATGTATTTCACAAGGTGTCGCAAAAACAAAATAGTGCACCATAAAAATGACGTCACTGATACAAACTTAATACGATCGGGTTTTTTTTTTTTCTAATCAAACTTGGCATCAATTAGTAGACTAAATGCAGTTTAGTGTGTTTGGGGGTTGAGTCTTATTGTTAATTTTAAAATTTCTTAAGAAATTTGGCAACCAAAAGCTCTAGGTACTAATAGTCTCTAAAGCACTTGAAAATTTTTGTTGATTAAACTTGGCACAAATTAGTAGTATATTATATTATATACGATTTATAAATAAGTATTTGCCGTTTTCTAACAAAAACAAGAAATTTTTAAGGTTTTATTCAAAATATTGCCCATTACTAGGCACTACTTTTTTCTAGCTTTCTGGCAGCAAACGTTTGAAGGCTATTTACGAATCGACGAAATTTTTATATAATGTAAAAAAAAATTATGTTCCATTGACCAGAACAAGTAATAATCGAAAGTAGCAAGTTCTGGTTGTACTTTCTAATGAGGTGTTTCCAAATATGTAGGTATTGCTCATCGCCGCAACATGTGGACGAGCTTTATCATGTAGTACGCAGTAATTTGCTCTCTTCAATAGTGCTTGGTAGAGTGCTCCAGTTATGCTTTTGCTCATTTTGAGCAACTCATAAGACACGACAGCTTGAGTTTTTTTTGGTATGGCGCATGGTCAGGTGCTCCCCACGATTTTCTCTTTATTCGTTTATTCTAGTGGACCCATTTTTCATCAAAAGTCATTATAAGTAAAAAAAAAAACTCTTTTTTTTAAGCAGCATTTTGCTGTTCCGTGTTTCTTGGCCATATGGAACACAATTTGCTTGTTTTAAAATAAGTCACTTCGAATATTAGTCCAAGTTCGTTTTGATTTGGGACGCATCTTTTACAAATAATGTTTCCGATTGCGTATCTTGGTACAGTTTCGGTCTCCTACTGCCCTTTTCTTTTACGTCAAACTGTTCGTTTCGAAGCCTTTTAAATACACTCACGGCAACTTCTCTCACTAAAATCACCAACACATCTCACATATACTTCCCCAACTCATTAATATAGTATATGTTTCTTTAAGTTAAAGAAGTAAATTCAAATAATACTTTTTCAGCAGAAAATTGGATTGCTTAACCCATTCATGGCCACTGTACCTGCTTGTGAAATGGGTTAAGCGCAATAAAGCGGCAGGATCTTAGATTTAATGAATTGTTAGGTAACTATGAATTGATTTTGATCAAATTTGGCACAAATTTATAGGCGTGAGAGAGTGAATGTGTGCACTGCACGTTTAAAATGTAAACCAGTGACGTCATGACACGTTCTATAGCGCGCGCTTAGAGCAATACGAAAAACGTACTTGAGCAATGGCAAACCTGCTTATTGTTAAATCATGACGCAGCAGCAATGAAAGCTTTGACAGCTGCTGACTTAAGTGCGATTGAGATAGACGCAATGAATAAATGAATGAATAAAGATATTTGTATGTACAGTGTTGCAAAACGTGGGAAACTTTCTAAGCGTAGGTGTTGCAGGAATTTTAAGCTAAAATTAACAACAAAGCGGCCTTATTGTTCTCTCTCCCCCCCCCCCCCCCCACACCAAAATGAAAGCACTTGAATACTTTTGGCAGCTACTTGATCGACCATAATAACTTTAAGTGAATGAATGTTTGTGTATGTTGCAGCTTTGTTTATGCATCACAGCCGCAAGGAATTTATTGTTGAGGCATTTTTTTTTTTTTTATATTTTTGTTTTTATTGTGAAATAACAAATCGCAGCAAAGCAACAGAAAAAACAAACAACAAAACAACAAAAACGCTTAAGATTTAAATTAGCTGACGTGTTGCACTAGTTGCTGGCATTTTATTTAGACATTTGTTTGTGTATACGTCATCATAGATACAGTGGTTCATAGTTTATTTTCTTATGCGCTGCATACTCCCAATTTCAACACTCTATAACTTTGTAAACAGCTGGCGTAGAAAGACTAGAAAAATGTTGACTTATCGTTGAAATTTTGTATGCGCGAAATTCTATACAATTTTCTTGTTGTCCTGAAGTAGAGCGTCCCACCAGGCGTCGTAATGTCAAAGTTTGATAGCTAATGCGCTCAATTCTTAGTTCTTCCCTGATTAAAGAAATTTGCAGTTGTGAAACTGGGTAACTGTTACTTGTTTCTAGTCTGGCTATAACAAACAGTTATCCGTTAACGGCCAAAATTAGAACATGCCATCAAACATCTTCGCTTTGGGCATGGCAGGGTTCTGTGATAATCTCAAAAATATGAAGGCTATGTCAGTAGCCTGAAGTGCTGGGGGTTTTTTGGACTTGGAATTCTGAATCAGAGTAGGTAGAGTAGCCCCGTCGCATGTAAAGTTCGGACTATCGTTTTTTGTGCGCTCTGCTAGGGATGCGAAGCTCTTTTGATTTTGGAGTCATCGAGTAAAACTAATACCTACCATTAAATTACACTGAGGTGTGTGTTCTTGAAATAATAATGCATCTAAATCTGTTTTGAGAGCGGTAGATACGTTTCAGAAAAATATCTTTAAAAAAAATATATGAAGTAAATCCTTAAGCTGCTATGAAATTAAATTAGAAAGCGGAATTCCCTAGCTAAATTTTTAAAAGATTGGGTATTATAATTTTTTTTTCTTTAAAATTTCAGGCAAATAGCTTTTTTTAATCGTGCTAAATCGTATGAAATTTTGTAAAAAAAAAATTTTTTTTTTTAAAAGACCGTTTAAAAGCAATATTGGGTGTATATGTGAATTTTTGTTACTTAAGGCCCATACGCAGTTGAAAATTTTTACACGAAATGACAAAACTTCATATAAAAAAAAAATATCCCTTTTGGGATATGCCATTTTGTCATTCCGTGCGAAATTTTTCGAACTGCGTATGGGCCTTAAATGAATATGCTATGAGACATTTTTAAGAGATTTGCGGTTCGATAACTAAAAGAAGATATTTTATTTTATTTATTAAAGAAAGTTTTACAAAGCTTGGTAGCTATGGTTGGATGGGACAGAAAAATGGTCTACTACCTTGATCAAAAAATTACCGGAATCATCACCGTGTGGCGCTCTCAGTCACCCGATTTGTTGTCTGCTTTGTTGCTTCTTAAATTAAATCTCTCATTGACATTCTATGAAATTTTCAGCATGATAGCTTGACATATTACAAAAGTGGCGCCGTATTGAGTACATCTGCGATTGTGCGTGTTTTCGATATTTTACAATTTAAAAAAAAATGCCATCGTTATCCATAACCATTTGGCTAAAAACGGTACGAATACCATCCAACAACCACCGAATTCAGCTCAATTCAATTCAAGAAACCGCTGCGTGGAGCGCGAAACAGCAGCCGAGATGAGATCATGGAAAAATCGAAGATGGCTCTGATGGATTTGCTGAACGCAAACCGATTATAAAAAATGTTTCGAGGATTTTATCAAACGTTGTCATAAGAATAGAATGTCAATGACAGATGTGGCAATTTAAGAAAAAAAAAAAAAAAGAGACATCAAATCGGTTGACTGAGAGCGCCACACGGTGAAGATTCCGGTCAATTTTTGATCAAGGTAGTATATCGAGTGTAACGATTGTAGTCTAAAAATTTGTGAGTGAACCGAAAATCGCATTGGGGGCAAACTGAAAGCTTGCTTTGAGTAACAGGTGGAAACACAGGGTTTAATTTTTTTTGTTTTTTTTTCTACGGTCTTGCGGTATAAACTAAGTGGGGTTTACTTTTAGATGTTATACTTTGTATACAAGCAGTGGGGGGTTTTCAACGTGAAGACTGTTGAGCTTTCATTTAGTGCAATAGTTTTGAATAGTTTCTGTTGATTTACTCTACAAAGTTGAGAGAGAATAGGGTATAAAATTGACAACAACGTCAACCAAACTTTGCTGCCTAAAAACAACTCTGCCATGATTTTGCAAAATTTTTTCTTGATGTTTTTTCAAATTTTTTTAAATGGCGCAGAAAATTTTTATTAAAAACCAGCTGGACTTGAGTGAAGAGTTTTGCAATCAAAATAAGCTGAGAGACACTGTACGCAGTTTCTTCGCTCTGTCGCTGTTTTCTGTCATCTCGATTGCTTAATAATTTTATCTTCATTTCTTTTTTGTTTTTATAAATGTGTGTGTGTGTATATTTTTTTTTTTTTTGGATGACCTTTTAAGTGGGAATTTTGTGTGTGCTCCAAACTTGCTTGACTGTGCTATTTTTGGGGCGTAGTTTGTTATAATTAAAAGCAAAAGCAAATAAAAAAAAAACTTTTCTTTTAGTAGCATAAATGT
Organism: Chymomyza fuscimana; assembly: GCA_949987675.1. Taxonomy (NCBI): domain Eukaryota; kingdom Metazoa; phylum Arthropoda; class Insecta; order Diptera; family Drosophilidae; genus Chymomyza; species Chymomyza fuscimana. The sequence goes on along the minus strand of OX465090.1, from coordinate 31,201,268 downwards.
TTAGCGCTAATGTAAACATATACTAATTATTTACTTAAATATGTAAACAAGTAGCGTGTGTTTAGTGCTCTATCTAAGGTCCACAGAAAAAACGCACGTTTCAATTTTAAACAAAACAGCGCCAGAGGCAAGCTGGTTAATAGCCTTTGCTTTGATATAAACATGATCAAACGTACAAACAAGCATTTACCTCGAGTTTGTATATTTTGGTGTTTTTTTTTTTGTTTTATCTTTTAAAAAAGTTCAACGCAACAGATTGATCAAGGTTAAAAGAGTATTTAACAGCAACAACTTTTTGGTTTTTTAATTAAGCCAAATTCTTATAGAGCACACACACACACACACACACACACGAGGCACAAACAATAAAAAATACTATAAACAGATGTACCGTTTTACTAGCCAGAACACTGTCGCCATTTGCATTATACATATATACATAAGTATGTACATACTAGAGAGCTGCGCAAGCACTGCACGAATGTCTTGTAAGCCATCAGCTGTTATTTCAAGCACTTCATGTCTTTGGCTTGAACAAAATTAAACAAATACATCAGTGTCAAAAGTGCTTGGTTAACAACAAGCAATAGAACATCAAAACAAAAGTGAAACAGAACAAACCTGAAGTAGAACATTTCAAGCATAGTAGAACGTTTTTGTTGTTGCAATGATTGTGGTGGTGGTGGTTTTTTTGACTAACACAAACAAACAATCTGCTTGTGTCAGTGTGTGGCTTAATATTATGTCTGCTGCGCAAAAAATCAAAACATTCTAGTGCACTCGCTATGCTTGCCGAAAATTTGCCAAACTGAAGTAGAACATTTCAAGCATAGTAGAACGTTTTTGTTGTTGCAATGATTGTGGTGGTGGTGGTTTTTTTGACTAACACAAACAAACCATCTGCTTGTGTCAGTGTGTGGCTTAATATTATGTCTGCTGCGCAAAGAATCAAAACATTCTAGTGCACTCGCTATGCTTGCCGAAAATTTGCCAAACTGAAGTAGAACATTTCAAGCATAGTAGAACGTTTTTGTTGTTGCAATGATTGTGGTGGTGGTGGTTTTTTTGACTAACACAAACAAACCATCTGCTTGTGTCAGTGTGTGGCTTAATATTATGTCTGCTGCGCAAAAAATCAAAACATTTTAGTGCACTCGCTATGCTTGCCGAAAATTTGTCAAACTGAAGTAGAACATTTCAAGCATAGTAGAACGTTTTTGTTGTTGCAATGATTGTGGTGGTGTGGTGGTGGTTTTTTTGACTAACACAAACAAACCATCTGCTTGTGTCAGTGTGTGGCTTAATATTATGTCTGCTGCGCAAAAAATCAAAACATTCTAGTGCACTCGCTATGCTTGCCGAAAATTTGCTTCACTCAAGCGTTTTGTGTGATGCTCTAATGTTTTGACAGTTCAAGCACTGAAGGTTTTGTTTTGAAGCAAACAGAACATCAAAACATTTTGCAGTGAAATACACTGCTTGGAAGTACTGTGCAGTAGTGCAGTGCGATGTTTAGAACATTTTGTGCAGCTCTCTAGTGCGAACAGTAGCATTACCTCTGCTCCTGTTTTATTAAACTAAAATTCGCAAACTAAATTCGAGTAATCCTTTAATGAAGCGATGGTAAACCCCTGACAGTTCTAGCAACGAACGTAGATCTTTGAGCGTTGTGGTTATGGGCAAGTTAACGAGAGCTTTGAGCTTCTTCCATTCCAAAAAAATAATTCAAGATTGTCAAAAGATTGTATGATGCCAAAAAAAAGTGATTTTTTTTTCAACTTTTTTCGAAATTTCTAGCTAAACACAAAAACCTATTATTTTTTTTCCAGGAGTATGAAAAAACTGCGGTTGTTATCTTGCGATGCCAGTATATATCTTTTATAAGACTGTCTAAAACTTGCTTACATTGTTCTATACAATTTAAAGGCAGCTACCTACCTACCAGCATATAGTATGTATATAATATGCTACATATAGGCATGTATTGTACGAGTATATAGTATAGTATATAACATTAACGACTGTTTCCAATGCTGGTCCGACATTGAATGTATTTTTCTATTGATATATATGATAAATATTTTTGTTTATAAAATTTATAACAAAAGACGCAGAAACTAATAACAGTACAATTATTTTAATTTCTTTATTATTATTATTTTTATATATATATATTTTTTTTTTAATATGTATTAATTTATTCTTATAATTAATGCTGTGCGTAAAACGTACAATAGCTCAAAAAATGCGTTTTGAAAACCAAAAAAAAAAACAGAAAAGAAAAGAAATAAAATAAATATATACATAGTTATGTATTTTTTTTATAAATTTAAATCAAAGAAAAATTAAATGAAAATGTAATGTAAACATAAGAGTTTAAAGCATGTACTTCCAAAGTGTTCAGGCCAAAAGTTAACTTTCCTCCTTTATTAACATATATATGTATGTGTGTGTTTTTATATATGTATTCACTCTCGTATATATAAGAGTTTTTAATGTTAGTCTAGTAAATATATATTTTGTATATGTATTGCTTAATATTTTTAAAGCACAACGAATGAAATGAAATTTTTTACTGACTGAGGCAAAACGGCAGCTATGTATTAGTCTCTAAAATACTGTCCTCCTCCCTACTGCTGTGAACCATTGTACTCGAATAACCGAACAACGAATATCGTTCATATGTAGCATATAAGTATATATTATATATATTTTATACCCTATATGTATGTAGTATAGCTTATAAGTCTTAGCGTATAAGCATTTTTTTAAATACATATTTGTATATATTGCAAAATTTAATGCCTTTTGAATTTTTGACAACAACAAATTGAATGCTTGCAAAATGCAGCTACTAAAACGTATACAAATGCATTATATATATCTTCGTGTATATAATGTATTGTGTATAAATAAATGTGTAAGTATACTTATATATACCAATAGTTATTACTTCGATGCCGAGACACTTTGACGGAACTTTTAAAGTGCGATGACTGACAAATTTAAGGCACTACTGCACGTAGCCAATTTCTTCTTATCGAAGTGAATTTTTCGTTTAATAAATCAGTAATAATTTGAAATATTAAATTGCTATATCTTACATTTTATTCTCTTTAAACTCTACCGGACGCTAAAAAGTCTCTTCATGACGGCGTAAAGTGTATCCTTAGAAGATTTTCCTGCCTTGTTGCCTAAAAGCTAGTACACAGCAAAATAAAAACGCCTGAAAGAAATCAAAAGTTCATATAAAAAAAAATGTGGTACAGTCGAGGCGGTGCCCGACAGTGGAATACTCCGTACCTTTTGTGTCAAAAAAATTTTTCCTGCATATTCCATCTAAGAACTTTCCAATTGGAATTTATTTTTTTTTGCTGAAAATCGATATTTATGCCCATAAGTTCCCTAAATTTTTACCCATTTTGATGAAACTCGAATGTTACAACAATGAACTTATTTCAAGTATACGGGGTAAGTTTCAAGTTGTTATGTTGAGGGGTGTGGGAGAAAACACGCTAAATGGATTGCGGGGGGTGGGGGGACCGCATCGATAAAATTTGGATGTGGATTTGTTCATTAGAGCCACATGAATGAGCTTACCAAAAATTGTGATTCTAGGTCACTTGTAGCCATAATTGCGTAGAGTCAAATATTGACGCACTTTATGGGCAAGGGGAGGTGAACTTGGCACATTTTTGACTATAACTTCTGTTGTATTTGTCCGATTTTGTTCATTTTTTACACATAGATGCATGTAACGCATCGCTCTGTTAAATTTCAGATGAAAATACTAAACGGTGTGGCTAAAAACCGCAAAACTCTACTGCGGGGGAACGGGGAAAGATATTGACATGATTCAACAAACTTCATCTTCTTTGGAAAAATGCGCACCAGCTGGTAAAGTTTCGTGTCTCTAGCTCTTATAGTCTCCGAGATCTAGGCGTTCATACGGACGGACGGACATGGCTCAATCGCTACCCGAAGTTATGTTAAGCATGTTGGTATAATGGACTTGGGGTCTGCCACGCCTCCTTCTGTGCGTTACATACATTGCACAAATCTAGTATACCCTTTGTTCCTATAGGTACAGGGTATAAAAAAAACTCAAAATTCTTAGCGCCAAGAATTTAACTCATTGGTACGCAGTTGCAGTGCTGCCCATTTTTTGAGCAATTGACATATAGATGGCGCTGGCAAAAAGCTCATCTGTTCTGTTTGCGCGCTAAAAACAAAACAGAAACAATGTCGCGTAGGTACAACAGATGCACAAATTTTACTAAAGAGCTGGAAATTGTCGTTTAGGAACCATGTGGGGCTCCAACAACGCAAAACAATGTCTTGAAAACATCCGAGGACATGTGAAAATTATCCGAAAATGCTGTCGGATTCTGTACCATGGCTTTGAACTAACAATTTCCCGCAAAATGTAAATAATTGAATTGCAATATTAATTCAATTCAAAATTCGTACGTCTCTACAAAATGTTCCACGCTCAGCTCTGCATATTTAATATGAGTTTACCCACATATTACGTTTTTTCTTGAGTTTTGCCTGGTCTCGGCGTGTTTTTTTTCCAACAATTTCGCAAATAAGTAGGCAATAATGGCAATAATAATACTAAGTCATATTTTCATTTGGCGATTCATTTTTGCACTTTTTATTATTTTATACACTTGTTACCAATTTGAACAAACAGCTAATTTTTATATTGCCTTATGGGGCCATCTATTGTTAGTAGCGCCATCTACATGTCAATTGCCCAGACATGGGCAGCACTGTTTGGTCACAAACTCTACCCGTACCACAAGTAGCACTTTTTTCTTTCACGACTTTTTACGAGGCTGCGTACTAGCCTTAAAAGCCGTAAGTATTAAAATACGTTGTTTAAAATATTAAATTTAAAAACATTCATATTTACATTTTTAGCACCAAAAACTATTGTACTAGCCGTTGTGCCGCCGCAGTAGAGCGTAGACGAGACTTTGACTAAAATAAATGCTTTGGTGCAAAACGATATTTATACCTATAAGTTCCCTAAATTTGTACCGATTTTGATGAAAATCGAAAGTTACGTCAAAGAAGCTATTTTAATTATATTGGGTAAGTTTCAAGTTGGTATGTTGAGGGGTGTGGCAGAAAACACGGTAAATGGATTGCGGTGGGTGGGGGGACCGCATCGATAAAATTTGGATTTGGATTTGTTAATTAGAGTCACATGAATCAGCTTACTAAAAATTGTGATTCTAGGTCACTTGTAACCATAATATCGTAGAGTCAAATATTGACGCAGTTTATTGGTAAAGGGCGGTGAAATTTGTTCATTTTTGACTGTAACTTTGGCTATATTTGTCCGATTTTGTTCATTGTTGACACATAGATGCATGCAACTACAACGCATCGCTCTGTTAAATTTCAAATGAAAATATTAAACGGTGTGGCTAAAAACCGCGAATATCTACAGCGGGGGAACGGGGAAAGATATTGACATGATTCAACAAACTTCATCTGCTTAGGAAATATGCGCACCTGCTGGTAAAGTTTCGTGTCTCTAGCTCTTATAGTCTCCGAGATCTAGGCGTTCATACAGACGGACAGACGGACGGACGGACATGGCTCAATCGCTACCCGAGGTTATGATAAGCATTTTGGTATAAAGGACTTGGGGTCTGCCACGCCTCCTTCTGTCCGTTACATACATTGCACAAATCTAGT
>OX465090.1:31122786-31195356 GCA_949987675.1 Chymomyza fuscimana | reverse complement strand
GTCACCTTGCCTAAATCAAAGGCATTAAAATCTTATCCGTGGCAACAATCTGCAGCCATAAGAAAACAACAATTTCGCTAACACCATAAGGTTTTCCCATCGGACGCGTCCCCAGGTGGCGGATAGGGGTATGCTCGGCACTATGCTGCAGATAGGGATTCTATCACCAAGCTAGGGTAGGAGCGCTAGCAACCTACCTGAAACATCTCTTGCTACCGAATCGTCATTGACGCCCTATGCTCCAAATAGGAGTTAAAGGAACATATATATACATATAAGCTTTAAGTTCAACTAGATAGATTCAAGTTGCAACTTGTAAACAAAGAGTGTATTAAATTACTTAACTAGAACTTGAAAACAGATACGATATACAGAATATTTTCCTTAAAACATAGAATGTTTATAAAGTACACTCCAATACATTAACTTAAGCTTTCACTTTTAAAATGAAATTTACATAAATGTGTAAGATAAACTGATTCTGTGGGATGCATGTAATTCTAGACCTTATGCACTGTACGTACTGTAGTTAACATCTACAACTTTCGATCAATGTGCAGAATATACCTTTTTATATCTACTTTAGTTCAGAGTGACACAAATTTCAATCGTAGCTTACCGTGGAACAAATTGATTAGTAGGACGCTTGGGGCGATACTCAGGATGCACCATAAAGAGCATATGCGGAAATCCAGTGCCAAAATAGGCACCATCGGTATGATGATGACGCGATGATTTTGGTGTATAAACATCAATACACTTTGGGCAATAAGTCTTAACCATTGCTTCACCAGGTATGTCCGACAGGCCTTTAAAAATATATAGTTAGTTTTACTGTTAGCTAGAGTTCCAAAAAATTTGGTACGCACCCAAAGGTAACATGGGCTGGCTCTCACAATAGACACGTGGGCAATGGCCAAAGTTGCCAGTTTGATATTTCTCAATCATTTGGGCTATGCCGCGATTTGTTAAAATATATCTAGCATGTATTAGGCCATATAACATCTCGGCAGCCTGTTCGGTCATATCGGATTGCAATGGATTATCCTCGAGTTCGTCCTCTGCAAAAATAAAAAGTAGTAGCTTAAGTACACAATGTACAACAAGTGTTTACAGCTAAAGACCTACCAGGCTCCAAATCTAATATCATGTCCAATGCCTGACGATAATTAGGCACTTGCTCATTTAAGCCAGTTAAATTGAATTTGTCCTGTATGTAGTCCTCATCAACCTATGGGTAAGTATAAGCAAAACTTATTAAATAAGAGCTAACTGGCTTGTGTATGCAAGCGGTGAGCTGTGTGTGTGTGTGTGTGTGTGTACAGTTGCAGACAACTTGTGTGTGCCCCACCTTGCGGCAGCACACACTCAAACACACACACAGCTGCAATTGGCGCTTGTAGGCTCTGTACGGGCCTGCTTAGATAACATAGAATGCGGAAGCGCACTAGGCTTTAATTCCAAAGTCTTACTACACTTACCTCACAAAAGAACTCATTGCCTCGAAGACCACAGAACCAGGTGACCCAAGAGACTTCCTCGGAGCTGCTCATTTTGCTGCAGGGAAAAGGAAAAGCAAACGTTGAAAAAATGCACGCACACACAAACACAAACATAAATTTATAACCCATCAATCCCGCAAATGTGTATATGTACATATATACAATACAAACAGTTTTTTCTTTCGAATACGTACATTAAAGGAATTATTTTGGTTTAATTAACGCAAACAAATTTTTTGTTGCAAAACCATAGAGGGACACAGGCAACGACGGATTTACGCAAACGTCAAAACGTAACTAAAACCTAAAGTAAACGCTACGATTAAACGACACGAGCCACAAATACGCGTTTGTACAGTTTTTCACCAGAATTTGGTAAAGTGTAAAATGTTTTTCTCACAAATTATATTCGTTTTTTGATATTTGATGTTAATTTCTTTGCTTTAATACAAAAAATTGCCATATAACGCACAAGAAAAAAAAAATCTAGTACTTGACGTATTTTAACAAGCTCTCATACAAAATGTGCCGAGCAGCAAGAAGAAGCACAACAGCATTAGCAGCGAAAAATGTCATAAAAAAAATATAAAAAAAAACAGTCGTCGCAGTGAAATTAGTTGAGTACCCTCTAGGAAATGCAATAGTTTTTCAAAGCCGACAGTTAAAAACGCTCAATTTTTAGTACCTTTATTACGTATGTTTCACGCACTGTGTTTTATAAAACAAAAAAACCCAAAGTGGTTTATAAAACCTTTTGCAGCTAAATGTAAAAAAATTTTGTTTTAACTTGTTCGTAGAAGGCTGCCATCAACAGCAGCGCTTGATAAAATGTGGCAACGTTGTTGAACGCGAACGCAAACTAGCGGCGGGCAGCATATATACACACACACACGCGCATACACGCAGCACACATATACACCGCGCCGTAATACAATTTTTAATACACGGTATTTAACATAACTGCATGCTTGTTGCGCTAAATTTATTTAATTCGGCAATTTATTGCTTAAACTTACCTTAATTTACGCACAATGTTCAAAACACTCTTATTCTAATTGAAGCACTTTTTTTATGCGAAAATTTACGCAAAACTACACTTGGGCCAACTTGCTCCAGGCAGGCTGTCAAGGTTATCGATATATTTTGCTCGATGTGCTGCCCACTATTTGAGCATTTTTTTTAGTGTTTGGTAACGTCAAAAGTACATTGAATAAAAAATGATTTTCTTTAATGTGCAACCATGTATTTATTTTGTTCGACCGTCTTGCGATTTTATAATTTTCCGCAATATGCGTCGCTAATGACTTAATTGTATGGCTTTATTTATTAAGAATAATAATAATAGCATTTGATTTTTTGCATTTGGTATAAAGAGAAAAATATCGCCACGAAATGGTGTATTTTTGTAAATCAGCTTTTTAAACGTAAAAAATGTATTGTAACAATGAAAAATAATTGATAGCAAAGCTACAACAGCCTGCAGGAATTGTTGGCATTGATAGCACCCGCGTTACTCAAGCTGAATCTTTACAAAAAATCAGCAGAGTCACTGTTAGAATGTGGTGTGGCAGCTCTTGGAGATTGTGCGTTGGCAAAAGATTCATCAAAAATACTTTGCACTGTATTATAAGTCAATTGGTTCAAACGTCCCATCATCAAAATCTCATCGACAGCTCGTTTGGCAAATAATTGTTGAGTCGGTTCCATTTGCCGGTACATATGAGCCCATCCATTTGCATAAGCGGTGGCTTCGTCTTCAAGTCTTGCAATTTTTGTTGAGGACTCCAAATGTTCAACCGCTTTTTTCAGAAAATGAGTTCTTAGATAAGCTGCACTTCGTTTCTTGGATATCTGTGTTGTTCCCTAATTGTAAAAGTAATTTTTAGTAAATGATTTGTCCAATGTTAGCGTATTCGGTACCTACCATATTTATAAAAGCCTTTCCTTCATCTTTATCTGGACTTGAGCTCGACCGGCCAGGTGGTAATGACATCTCATAGTCACGTAAGAACTCAAAAGCGTCGTAGTACCACAGATTCGATACATAAATAAGATCGGCTCCTGCTCCAGATCTTTCACTATTTAATACTTTTTTTAACTCGCGACGATAGCAAGTGCGCATATTAGCGATTTTCTTTTTTAAATCCTCAATGGTAGCATCACTTTTAACTTTTCGAAATACTTTCAATAGTTTATTGTAGCACCTATCGCGAATGCTTTTGTTTTTATAGTTTTCGTTTTTACAATCCCAAAGTTCTGGTAAACTTTCATAGCATTCAATAAAAGCGCACATTTCCATTGTGGACCCCATTATATTGTATGTTTGTTTTCGCCGACCGCACTTGCACCGTGACCTACGCCATACACGATGCGACTGGATGTACAACCTGTACAAAATTCATGCAACGTGCCCACACACTAAACAATCGATTGTACAATAGTTTTGTGTTGTTGTACAACCTGCTCGATAAATAGCCGTGTTGCACAACCAGTCGCAACGTGTAGGGTTTGGGTTGACCAAATTTCTATTGCATTGTATGGACTTTGACTGTTGTGGCGGTTAGTCACAGAGATTTTTGTGTGAAATGCTTTTAGAAACGCACATTCATAAAAAAACAAATATAAACTAAACGATATTACTGCCCATAACACTCTAGTGTTGTCTAAATGGAAAGTGTATAAACGCACGCTGTTTAGCACTGTTTTGGTAAACGCAGCCATTGGCATTGTTTATCGCTGCCGCGTGTTTTGTGTTGTCAAAAAATTTAAATGGGCGGCCACCATAAAAAGAATCTACGTGCCGAAAAGGCAAAAGTTAAGCTTAAGGGCGCCAAGCTGCCCAAGGGCCTCAATGTCACCAAAACCGATTTCAAGGTTCGGAAAATTGAAATACGTGGACAGTTAAAGGAATCTGTGTTTAACGATGACGGCCATCGCCAACTTAGTATAAAGGAATTATTGTCACGGCTTAAACATCATAGTCTCAAGTTTCGAACCGAAGCATTGCGCAACGTGCGTGATTGCGTTAAGGCAGGACAATGCGACCGTCTAATTGGCCATTTAAATGAGCTCCTCCAAGGCATAGCCGCCGGCGCACTGGATGTTGAGGGCGATGTTCGCAAGGAATCTTTCAAAACTCTTGATTCCTTGCTAGAAGCATTACAGCCGGAAGCTGTTGCACCCTTCTTTCACGTTTTGTCTACCTATTTGCGTTGTTCCATGACCCATGTGCTGCCTGCCATACAAGAAGATTCTTTGCTTATGTTGGACGTGCTGCTTCACCGTGTACCGGCCGACATAATCGCCGAGCGCTGTGCCCACACCATCATTGGTAATTTTATTGATATGATTTCCCTGGCACGTCACGACAACGAACGTTCCAATCGCACGCTCATCATGCGTCTAGGGCAGGGGCAGCAAACGACCATCAAGTGGCGTACAAAAGTGCTGCTACGTCTGCAGCAAATACTTGGAACACTAGTGCAGCAGCATCAGGTGAAAGGTGCCAACATTCAAACAACCATTGTAAATTTTGACACTCAGAGGCATCAATACTATGGCGTACTACGCCCACTTTTGGTAGATCAGCACGACTTTAATGACATTTTTACTGAACGCACGGAGCGCAATGCTGGCAGTGCAGGCTTAAATTTACGAACCTATGTAGAACAGTTAATGCCGCTGTTGCAGGATAACTGGCTAGAAGTGCGTCCGCAGCAACAGGCCCCACAACAGAAGCAGTCAACAGAAAAAGTCTTGCTTACTGCGGAAGCGGCAGCCAGCTTGTTTGTATTACTGGACATCATGGCACAACTTTGGAGTCTGGTAACACAGTATGAGCTTGCCAATAATACACAGGAACTTAGTCAATGGATGCGCGACAGTTATGCTGCTCCTTTTGTGCGACACTTTCTAGAGATTGGAGACAACGGCAATTGCACGAGTTTTCCCTACGAACAGATGCCGCAGTCGAGTAAGTTAATCATGCATAGTGTTTGTTCAATTTATTAATGTACAAAACTATAATTGCCTTCTAGACAAAAAGCAAAATAAGCGCAAAGCCAATGACCCAACCGATGGTGGTGAATTTTGCACGCCGCAAAACTTGTGTCTGGCCGAGCTCATGTGTCGTTTTTATCCACAACCTGCTAATGAACAGGCCAGCATTTATGCGCGACTGCTGGAATATATGCTGCAATGTCTACAACACTTAGACAAGCTCTCACCTGAACAGCAACTCCGCCTTGTCTCAGCTCTCAACGCTTTGCTGTTGGACAGCGGCGCGTCACTTTTAAAGCTGCATCCACAAGGCATGTGTGATTTGCTTCAGGCAACCATTGAAGCATATGTGCAGCAACGCTTTACTACGCGTGAGGGTGTGTCAAGCCGTGTCTTAAACCTGCTCTGCCTTATTGTCCAAAATATAAGCTTGTATACGGCCTATGGAGGTGCAGATCAGTTCTTGGTGTTTCTACGTTATCTACCGCAGCTGTTGCTAAAGCCCACAATAGGAGACGCCACATTGCGCGCTATGAGCACGTTATGTCAGCAACTAAATGTCACCTTTATGACACACTTGGTGCAGTGTGTTGGACCCATTCTGACAAATCTTGAAAGACTGCAGTTAACAGGTGCAGGCGAAGCTGACTTTGAGGGCAAAAAACGTATTCTGAACTTGTTTTACTATGCACGCACAGGCTTTGAAGAGAAGCTCCAGGCAGCACTGAAAGAAATACAAGAAAACACGGCAGATTCCCGCATTAGCAGTTACTTTGCCTGCATGCTAACGTATATCTAGACCTAGCAAGGATGTGTTACACTATTGATCTAGAAAATAAATGTTACTATTATTTTTAATTAAACTTGTCTTTGCGTTTGTGGATTTATAATGATGCAGTTCCAAGCATTATGGAATTTCTCTAAACAAACAAGTTTAACTATAATATGCTTTTAGCGAAACTGTTTTATGTGAGCGCACACCCAGATATCGATTACTTTAAAAAAGGAGCGACTGAGGTAAATCTGTATACTAAAATTCTCATCGAATTTGGATAAGGCGCTTGCGGTTGAACTACACGAAAAGAGATACAAAAAGTTTTTACTTAAACTTACTTGATATGTATCGGATATTAGATCACTTCGAAGGCATGAAAAGCACTCTATTTTTTTCTTTAGTTATATAATAGTATTACATATGTACTCTATTTTCTGTATAATAAAACTAATTTTATCAAAAGGTGGTGCAAAGTTTGGCTTCTTACAGGCTGGAGCCCCACAAGAAATTTTGGAGTTTGCTAGTCCGTTTTAATACTCCATACCATAAAATAAATCATTACAACAAACGTTTAAAATCAAAGAGCACATCAGCTTGAAGGTATACTTTGTTTCATTTTTGTGCAGTTCTAGACTTTCTTAAAAACAATATGCCTTCCTGTATATATAGTTTGCGAACTCCAACAAGAAACAAAAAATTTGCATTACATTTTTCCAAGCATTCGCGCAAGTTTGCAATCCCCATAAAGGTTTTGTTTAATAATTCTTGTATAGAGATGAACAGAAAACAGACTTGGTTTAAATGATGTTTTAAATCTTTAAATCTACAAATTACTATACATACTATATGCTAGTTAACTGCTAAGATCGGAATCACGTTTTCTGCTTTGGCTTTTTCTTCGGATTAAAACGATCTAGAACTGAAGGCGCAGCTGGCTCATCTTGCTGTTCATCTTCTTCCTTAAATAGTTTGTGCGAGGCAATAACTTGTTGCTTGGCGTGCCGTACATCCGCAATGAATTCCTTAAAAAGAAAATTTGAAGATATAATAATACTTTAGTACATTAAATATAAATATGTAAACTTTTGACGGTTTATATTATGTATATTAAACAGACTATGAATGCAAAATTTCATATCGAGCCTGAATTCAGGAATTAACATTTTTGAACAGTTTTCTGCGCTGTTAAAAAAAAGGACGCTTTTTCCCTGTTAAACTTACCTTTCGCTTAGCATCTTTGACAATCTGTTTGTTGCGTGCTGCCTTGACGCTACCGCCACGTCCTTTCATTTTGTGTCGTGGCTTCATATCTATGCTGGGTGCCTTCAAGTGGAACAATTTACGTTTAGCATCGACCTTTTCCTGCAGCGTTGGCACATCGACACCAATAATTTCTTCCGGATCTAAAGTAATCAGTTCGGGCGGTATCTTTTCCAGTAAAGCGTGTACTTCGTGCTCGCGACGCTGTTTGCGCGTCTCGAATGGATTGTTTTCGAGCGCATCATAATTGGGCTCGCCAGAACCAGGCACCAGCAGCGATTGAAATCCTTTAGCCGTGGAAATGCCCAACACATCCTCGAAGGGACAGAAGCGCAAGCCATGTACAAAGGAGCCGCAGCGCTGGCGCAAATAGGGCAATTTATTTATGTCGCCAGTGCCACCTCCCGTCAACAGATTATTATAAGTTTCCAAATAATTGCCTTGCGATAAAGCAAGCAGACCGCGTTGTGAAACCTCCACTTCATTAGCTGGCAGGCGAAGAAAGAATTTGGCTAAAGGCTCATCGTGCATCTGTCGTATGTCCCAGATTCTGACTTGACGGTCTAGACCAGCTGTTATTAGATGCTGACCCTTGGGATCTACAGTCAATGCGCTCATTGCCGTTGGATGGCATAGAATTTTAGCCAAAGGCTCACGCATCTTTGGTGACCACATGGAAACAACTCCTTTGCCGCCGCCTATATAGAGCACACCAGTGGCAGGATTGTGACGCATAAAACGTATGTCACCTAAACCTGTGTTAAAGTTTCCGACTAGTTCACCCAAGGATACATCGAGCCAGGAAGCATAGCCAGCGCTGTTACCAGCGGCCAGCAAAAAGTGATAAGGCAAGAAGTCTAGACAATTGACGCGTGTCAAACGCTTGACGCAATGTAACTCGGTACCTTTGTTATCGTAAAAGTATACCCACTCCTTTTGGGCTACTGCGTACATGGTAGGCACGTGCAGCCACTGTACATCAGCAATAGTTTCCATGGTATTGAATTCACAGTGCAGCTTTTTGGTTACCCAATCAAAAGCGGCTACGTGACCACGCTTGCCGCCTAGAAGCAAGTGGCGTCCGTTTTTTGTATAACGCATTTTATAAGGACCAAAGTCTAGATTTAAGCTAAACTGCTTGGCAGCCGATTGCAAGTCTACATTAGCTGCAATCTCGGTCTGACGATATTCGGCTGTAATTTCTTCGTCATCGGCTTCCAGCAGACCGGGTGTTTCTTGCAACAAGAGCTCTGTGCGTGCAGCCTGCTCTGTAGCATACTCTAAGTAAACTTCCTTGCGTTTTTGCTGGTCCTTAAAGAAATTTGTCTTCACACCAGCAGAACTCACTTGATCGCCGCGTGAGTACTTGTCTAGCAGCTCCTTTGCTATTTTAGGCTTCTGTGGCAATCTGTGCTCAGGTACTTTACGTTTATTAAACGGCTGGGCATGTTTTATTTTGTGCTGTGATTTCTGCACATGTGTTTTTATAAAGTCGCCTTTAAAATTCTGTCGCTGCATACTTTTCAGTTTAACGTGTTCCAAGGCGCCATCTTCAGCCTTAGCTTCGTTAAAGTAGCGTTTTTTACCACTAAAAGCCTTTTTAGACATTTTCTTTTGTGTAATATAAAATGTACACAAATAATTAAACCACAATTGCAAACAATATTAAAACTCTATATGATATGAAAACTAGCCGCAAAACACAACGTGCACGTGCTGCTTCTTCTTTTTAGCAGATGTTTGCGGCACTGCCAACCTACACAAATAAAACATCGATTACCAACATTGACAATCGTGACTATCGACTAATACAAAAAGCCGTTTTTACACAAAACACACATACAAAATTTATTATCATTGCACTTTAAAAATTAATTAAGCTACAGCAACAAAAATATAAAAAAAAAATTGTATTATTATTTTTAAATACTAGATTTTAAAGCGAAAACGTATTAAAATACATTTTAGCATTATGTATGCAAAAATGTTTTCAAAACGCTTTCAAACTAAACGTTAAATATGTTGTACAACTTATTTTGGTGATTTCGTTGCTTGTTTCGTTAAACGAATTACAAATTAATTGTTAAGATTTGAGAGTTAAGCCACATCAGCAGTATCAGTCTATAGGATTGGTGTACAAAAGCATGCCCATATAAAAAGCTTAAGCTACAAGCCGCGTCAAATTCATTAATAGACGCGTCCATACGGCAATGTATTCGGATAGTAGGGTATCAGAAATTTACCTCCAAAGCGTGGCGCAGATTGCGCCGATTCACTGCTAAAATAAGATTAGCACACAATAAAATATTAACATAAATTTTATAATTATTTTTCAAAGAACTTACCTAGACGAGAACATGGACGTGCATAACTCGGCACGCTGCAAACGACTGCTACTATTGCTGTTCGATGTGGTAGTACCTACTCCACCTAGGCAACCATTTCCATGTCCATCACAATGACGTCGTTCACTGCGACGCGTTCGTATTAGTGATGCTATGGCCACAATAACTGCTACAAGAAATATTAAGCCCAATATGCAGAACGATATGGCCAGCTTTGAAATAGATAAACAGAGCGTTCCTTCGCTGGGCAATGGACGCACATTTGGTGTATATTCCTCCACTGAAAAAAATGGATATTCAAGAATTATGCACTTTTCGTAATGGCATCCCTATAACTCTTACCACTCATATTATAACGCCTATCGTAGCGCAGTCGATCCACTTCAATTTGTGGCGCTGTTACGGCTAGAGAGTTAAATACCTCGATGCGTGCCAGGTGCTGATCAGAGCTAAGCTGTAGCTGCTGCTCGGCCAGGCGACAATTTAGCTAGAGAAGATTAAATTTATGTAAAAAGTTGTTAAATTTATGGTAGTACGTACACCCACAACTTGGATAGCTCTTAAGTTTTATGCATGTATGTACTTGAAAGATGTTGCATTTTGTGTGTTATTGTTGCCTTGTAATAATGGGCTTCTCAGTTCAGTGCATTTTGGTGCAATAACCACATTAATTAGTCGACAGTAACAACTAACACGCTTTGGTGGGCACAAAAACACCGTCAGTCATCCTCGAGAAACACTTTCGTTTTCGTATTCATTGTATTGAATTAAAATGCAGTTTTTGGACTTTTTGGTTTGCATACTCACATTTGGACACTTCCCCTTGCATAGCTGCACGCCACAGCTAACATGCAGACGTTCCCGATCAGGAAACTTAAAAGCGGGAAACGTTGCCGTAAACGTACGCTCAATAAGATCTTCATCATCTTGTTTGGACCAGCCCTCTTCGGCGGGCTTGTGGCGTATATAAAGTGCAGGCATTACCTAAGAGCAATATATAGAGAATTAAACTTTAGTTTTTCAAAAGTCTTGAAACTAAACTTTTCTTAAAAAATATTCCGAAAAATTGTTGTTTGCCTGTAGCTTAAAGTAAGGGGCATATTAAATTTGTATTGCACATAGAGAAGCATTAGCCGGAGATACCTTAAAGTTATCTCCAATGGAAATTGACAAAAATCAGCGTCACGTAGTTTATGAATGATCCCCAAAGGATAAGAAAATGGTACTTTTAAAAAGTTGTTGCGTCCCGGCACCAAGCAGCGAGTTTTCTGTAGATGCCAATTAATCAACTGCAAAAGGTATTGGGATTCAAGCCAATGTCAAAAAACATTCAACATTGAAATTCTTACGCATACAAAGAGCGCGCTTAGGGTCCCGGTGATAATTATCTCTCGACGGCCCTGCCCATGACCAAGCTCAGCAAGGTGCGTTCAAGCATAGACAAATGAGGCAGGCACTATACGCCAAAAATTGCATAATATTGAATTGGCTCTTGTCAAGAAAGACTTAGGAACGAAACTGCATTTCCAACTAAGTAGCTCATAAAGCTTACATAAAAGCTTTAATGTTATACAAAACGTTTGCTTAATACATAGCACTTGTGCACATGGTTCACCTGTGCGACAAATTCTTTGTAATTATGCGACTTATTTAACCAGTTTTGAGACAACCCTTTGGCATCTTTGGGTATGTATGTAAAAACAATCTAACTGTGGTGCTCGTAAGGTGCTTGTACTGGTTTTATGTGACACCTGGTTTTTGTCATCAGAGTCATAAAATTCATAACAATTGCAACAAAGAGACTTCCGTTACAAAAGCAGCAAACGAGCGCCAAAGACTACAACAAAATTCATGCGCCAAGTTCAATGGCAAAAACAATGCCACAACGAGATGATGACGACGACGACGACGATGACGACGACCTGTAGCTGCTTTTAAGTTATTGCAAGTGGGTAACACCAATACATAAATATTATATGTATACATGTGTGTGTGTTGGTGTGTTAGGTGTAGTAAATAGATGAAATTACAAACCCAAGTGATTTACTTTATGCCATTGTTGTTGGGTTTTACGCAGTCCAAATGCTGTACCGGCAGCTTGTAGCGTTTCAATTTCGTGCATGTGAGTGTTGGATCTGGTGTGAAACTTAAGACAATAACATTATATACCATTTCTACGGAAGTTCAAACGCGTTCACGTGCATTTGTATACCAAGTACCTATAGGGTCGGTCGGGGGGGTCAAGCGTATTATAGACTCAATGGCAGACCATCACGTAGGTTAGCAATTTGGCGACGTCTGTCTGGGCTTACACAGCAGCGTATTTAAAGCAGCAGTTGGGAATTACGAATACAAAGAAATTACGAATGCTACCAGACAGAATCGAAGCTATAGATTAGATGGATACCCAGAAACAAGATAGCTGATTATCTGGCGAGAAACTACTATATGCTGCGAAGTTACTAATGGGGCCGAAGCGCCTTTGTGGCATTGGCAGACACATCATAAACGAGATGACGAAATACAGACTCGATCAGCGCGGCTGGCCTGAGGAGGAATGCCAAGCAACTCCTCAGCTAGTAACATTTGAACAGTTTCACGAGTTTTTTCCAATTGGGCAAGAATTGCCTTAGGAGTGGCGGGGGGTATTTATAGGACACTGCAGACTCAGGACACAGGCCGCAAGTAAGACACACCGCACCAGAGACCTTTACAAATCGGTAAAACAGCTGGCGAATCGCCCCTTTACTTCGAGTAAGCCAATTAAAAACGAAAATAGAACGCTTGTCATCGGAACAAACGAACAACTCTCTCTAACTCAGATCGAAGCATCGAGCCTGTTTGCAACTGCAGCAGCCATGCAGAAGTCGACAGGGTCCAAACTCAATGCCCATCTTTATCCGAAATAGCAGACGCAATTGCAGCACTTAAAGCCAATGAGACCCCCGGTGTTGACAATATTGCGCCAGAATTATTGAAGGCCGATCCCACCATCAACTGGAGAGGAATCACACTTATATGCAGCGTAAACAAGATAATTGCTCATATTATAAATAAGCGAATTCATTAAGGCATTCCCTGCATCCATTTTTCGAGAAGAACAAGCAGGCTTCCGACCACATCGGTCATGCGTTGACGGATAATTGTGGAGCAAAGTGTGGTATACCGATCACCACTGAATTTAATTTTCATCGATTTGGCCAAAGCGTTCGATCCGCTAATACACGACGCCATATGGGCTGCACTACGCTGCAAAGGCATCCCCGAAAAAATGATCAGCCTCATAATAAGCCTCTACGAAAATGCGCACTGCCGAGTTTTGCACGAAGGACAATTAAGCGAACCAATAAGCATAAGCGCTGGAGTACGACAAGGTTGCCCACTCTCCCCAACACTTTTCAACATTGTTCTTGATGTTGTTCTAAATCGAGCTCTTGAAAATCAAAGGGGTATTACATGGGGCCTTCACGGCTTTTTAAACGACCTGGACTACGCTGACGATACTTGCATCTTAGCGCACAAATACGATGACATGGCACGAAAACTTGAATCAATATCGACGCTAAGGTGGTTTTGCTACCTAGGATCTATCATCTCGACCTTTGGCGGCTGTGCCGAAGACATCGAAAATAGGATCGAGAAATCGCAGCAAACTTTTGGGCAACTTAAAAACATCTGGAACTCCTCATCTTTATCACGCGGCACCAAAATAAGAATCTTTAACTCTAACGTCGTATCTGTCCTACTATACGGATGCGAAACCTGGAATGCAGCTTTGCGGCCCCTGCTGCGAATTCAAGCCTTTGTGAATCGATGCCTTAGACGCATACTAAAAATACGATGGCCAGAAACCATTTCAAATGAAAGGCTGTGGGCACTAACAAAACAAAGTCCCATTAAGATAAAATGGAACTGGATAGGTCATACTTTATGAGTGTAACGCTCTAGCCAAAAGGACATACCTTATTGGTGTACATGCAAATAGGATGTTTGAAGTCAATCGAATTAAATAATTATGTTTGATTCGGGCTAGTAGGAAGCACAACAGATCCCTAGCGTTGCTGTGCAGCTTTCTCAGGAATTTTCTTATTATCTGTGCGCAGCTGAAGTTTCATAATTCATGTCGATATATTGTTGTTGTCTTGTTGCTTCTTAAGAGAATTTTGCAGCTTACACTCAAAATATAAAAGCCAACCGGCTGCTGGATTATGAAGACGACAGTTTGGTTACATTTAAAACTGCATCCATAGAAGCTGCATGGGATTTTGTTTTATTAATAAACAAGCTAGAGACGCGACATTTGGTGAGCCTAACGTTCACACATTTACAAACCTATGAAAGTCCTGTCCTTCCAACTGAGACCCGATCTTACATGGTTAGCCATGGTTTGGAATGCTCAAAGTTTTGCATAGCAACCATGCTTGCAGTGTATCCCACTGTCCTGCTGATTCACATTTTTGTTGTTTGTTTTTACACATCAAACTGCAGCAATTAAAAATGCATAAAGAACAAACGCCTGTCTATGTGTGTGGGCGGCAAGCCTGCCAACTTAATCCAGCGAAAACCTTGTGTGTGTTGGCAGCTCAATGTAAATTAAAGCAGGTGGACAACAAATGCTCAACTAACGGTTGACTATCATTTTTTTTGTTTTTTTTTTTTTTTTGTTTAGTGGGTCAACATTGAATGCATAAATAAAGATACAACAAAAATTTGTATTTCACTTTTGCTGCTATTTGACCCAGAAGTTTTCTTAAGCAAACAAATCAACTGACAGCAGCTGGGTGGCGCATAAATTTGCAACAAACAGGGGCAGGCAGACAAAGCAAAAGAAAATGAAATGTGCTGAAACGGAAGCTGACGCGTAGACGGAACGACGCAGCGACGAAGCGTCTGTTGGCCAACAGCCGTATCTATAAGATAATAGTACATAGAAATAATACCACAAACATAAAATGCAAATGCTACTGCTCAAAATAAAACAAAAATTAAGCCGTGAGATTTTTCTTGGTCTAACAATGGCAGAAGATTTGTTTGACCCATTTTGGGAACGCTTTGGTTTGTAGCTTTGCGTTGTTTTTGTTGTGTGTGACATGTGCATAAAGGTAGCGGCGACGTTGATGGCCACGGCAACTACATTTAAATCTTAATGGTTAATGCAAATGGCTTGCGCTGGAACCATGTCAAAATGTTAAATGCTAAATATTTTTCTATTTTACTCTTGGCTAATTGTTGTGACCTCCTAATTTACTCATGAAGAACTGTTTGACGCAGTCGCTGCTGTAGTAGTATTTTTTTTTTTTTGTTTTTGTTTTTGTTTTAATTGCTTGACTGCCCGCGCAACAGCAACAACAACAACAACAACAACAAGCCTATGAAAACGGTTCTAACGTTCCAAAGACGTTGTAATTGCTGCGTCTAACAGTTCTCGCGTCGGTGTCATAATAACTGTAAGAATTAATGATGTATGGCAATGCTGCTCAGTCATAAGGATAAACGACGCACACAAGCGTATATTAACGACTATGTATGTTGTATATAATATACATATGTATGTATGTTTTGTATATAAAGATGATCAACAATCAACTGAAATAAACTTGTTTGATTTTTACTTTCGTACTAATAAAAATGAAAGTTGAACCATCACCAATAACTGATTTGCTGATCAGCAGGCAGCATTAATTAATCACGCCATCATTATTTCTAAATTTGAATTTACATATGTATGTATATGTAACGGTTCACGCAATCGTCTTAGAATGGCAAATGGATCGCCCGCGGAAACTTATGCGAATTAGCTTTAAATAAAACAAACAGCAATCAATGGGTTTGCTATGCGACAGTGGAATACCCTGCAAATATTTAAGCCGTCGAGATAAATGGATTGCCCGCAGAAATGAACTTCAATCAATAAGCTTGCTATCCGGCAGTAGGACACCAGCCTATTATTTTTGTCAAGTTCAGTTTTAAACAATAATAAGAAAATGGAATGTTTCCAAATTATATGAAACCTGTTGTCTTTTTTAAAGCTATTAAAAACAAAAATCTTTAAGGCCCATACGCAGCATGCAAAAATACCGCACGAAATGTCAAAACTTCATATAAAAAAAAAAAAATCCCAAAAAAAGGGAATTTTTATTATTTTATTATTGTTTAAACCTGAACTTGACAAAATAATTGGGCGGTGTCCTACTGCTGGATAGCAATCTTATTGATTGAAATTTATCTTTTAATTTATATTTTTTATATCAAGTTTTGATATGCGTGCGGAATTTTTGCATGCTGCGTATGGGCCTTAAAGAGAAATATTTGTTGTTTTTTTTTCAAATCTACGCGGCCCTTAGGGAACTTCGAAACCAGGCGGAATTCCCTTTTTTGAGTAATTTTGCAATACGACTGGCATTTTACCAATAACGACCGTAGCTTATTGACCTCAGGAAAATTTTTAAGTTAAAAAGATGGCGTACATTAAAGTCGGGCGCGGACGACTTTGGAATACACTGTACCCCCATGCTATTTTAAAAAAATTGTTTGGCCGATTGGTCCTATGGGAGCTATATGATATAGTGAACCGATTTTGAAAAAAATTGGTAATGTGTTGAAGATTTCTAAAAAACTTCCAAATGCAAAATTTGGTTACGATATCTTCATAAACAAACGAATTATCCATCTAAAACTTTTTGATTTTTTCGAGGTCCTCTGAAACACCCCTATGGGAGCTATACAATGTAACACCGATATCAAAAAATAAAATAAACTTGTCTCCTATGGAATAATAAGGGCTCTAATCTGAAAGTTTGGTTGCTCTAGCTCTTACCATCTCTGAGATCTAGGCGTTCATACGGACAGACAGACAGACAGACAGACGGACGGACAGACGGACATGGGTATATCGACTTCTCTAGTCACTCTGATCATACTTTAGCTAACTTTGGGGGGTCTCCGACTTCTTCTTCTGTACGTTACATACATTTTCGGCTTGCACAAACACAATATACCCTTTGTACCATACGGTACAGGGTATAAATATGAACAGATCTCTCAAGTATAGGGTGGGCCATCAGATGGTTTGTTGGTTGTTCGTTAATTGCATTTTATTCGTTTATAATTTTTATAAATGCAGATCCGCATGCAAAATTCGACGCAAAGTGGTCCTAGTAAGTTGTAATTTTTGCGAACGATGGCGAGTCGATGATTCCCGCGACTCGTCGACACTATGCTGTTTTTCAGAGAACGACCATTTTCAAAGTACGCCAGGGTAAGCAGATGCGGACAGCAAGAAAGGAGCAAAGGAATTGGGTATCTAGGTAGCACTACATGCGAGATTCTGGAACAAGTAATGGTAATGGGGCGACGGGCTTAGGAGGAGGAAAAATACTACTACTAACACCCGCTAGTTGAATCAAACGGAAAAAGCGTTCCAACGACTGGACCTGGGTCGAAGCTAAAGTTGATAAATAAAGGAGGGATGTGGCAACCGGTGCAAGGCAAGATGGAGGACCAAATTTCGTGCGGGTGTGTAAAAATGCCGAAATTGTTGTATAGAGAAACGACGTCAGATATTAATTCACATCTTTTTTTGCGAATTAGGAGTTAAATCTTAAGATTAACAAAGTAGTATAAGTGTATGACCCTGCCAAGTTTTTTCCTCACGTCTTTTATAGAGTTGGCAATGACAGCGAAGTTTTCCTGCAGAGAAGAGCGCTCAGATATCAAAAAGAATGCTGTACCAGCGTAAGGAGAATTTGTTTTCGATCATTTTTATGTTGTACGGGAGCCAGAAGTTCGTGGCGCAATCAATACGTGAGATGACTTGGTCAGATATGAGGATTAACACACGAACTGAACAATGTTTGATTAAGTTAGGGATCTGTAGATCTATTGGTCGACGTTATCTAGTTTTTTGTATGAACAGACGAACTTAGATGAATCAATAAACTCTCATCCATTGGGTATACGGTATAAAAAGATAGAAATGCAGAAGATTGATAGGGGCATGTTGTTTCGACAAGACGTAAAAAATGTATGCCTATTGGGTCCACATGAGAATTCCAAAGTACAAAAGTGGTCTAAACTTTATACAAATTATTTTTATAATTTAAAGTTTTCATCCGATTCATGTAACCGGCGAAACTCGCCTAGGCAAAGGTGGATCAAATATCAACTTGACTAGATAAAGTTTAGAGGGCATCCTTTGATTAATCCACTTATGATATATCTACGTGGTATTCAAACAACAGACTATATTGAAACTCGAGTCGCTGCACTTGCACGTTGGGTAAAAGGTTTAATAGAGCTAGTACTAACCTGCTCATCTATGGGGCAACCACGTGCATCCAGCAGCTGCTGTGTAGACTCGCCCAAACCATCTAGGGCGGCACAATCAACAACGCGCACTCCTATTGTGCCTGGAACAATAGCGCGCACGGTAAGCGTTGTGGTCACACCAACCTCTACAGAGCCGGAACCATTAGGACCTCCCAATTCCAGCCAAATACGCACGCGTGGCGTATCCATTTTGTGTATGGGCTGTTGAGTGCTAGCTGGCAATGCTGACGATACTACAGTGGCCAAAGCCTGCTTTGGTGGTTTCACCTGACGCATGCGACCATTTCTGAAAGGAAGATTAAGGATTTAGTAGCAATTTAAGGGCTATAAGAAGTAGGTTTAAAAAAAATTTGTTGTTAAAAAAAATATGTCACGTAGTAAACCTTTATTTGGCTCCCATGGGAAGAGGTTCTAAAATTGATACATTTTGGCTATCTATGCTATCTTTTAAAGTTTTCATAAGATCTTCATAGTCCAAGATACTGTTCTTAGAAAGAATGCGTCACAGAGTAAGCCAATTTCGATCGAATGCCTTTTATAGAGAGCGTTTGAACGGCCAAATTCTTCTACTGAGAAACATGGCAAGATATTGATATGTAACAAGCAACCTCATACATGTTTCTACCTTTTATGGTCTCTGACATCGCACAGGCGGTCGGACGGTCAATCGCTACCCAAGGTTATGACAAGCATTTTGCTACAAGGAATTAATGGTCTGCCACGTCTTTTTCTGCGAGTTAGATATACATACTTCAAAGATCTAGTACACATTTGAACAAAGCATTAAGAGGATTTTCTGAATAGACATATTGACGGGTCAACATAGATTTGATTATAAGCATCACATAGGGTTAATAAAAATTAAAATAAACTATGTACAACTGCATTAAAAATTTTATACAATTTTTACCAGACGGACATAGAGTTTCCAATTTGAAAAAATTGATTTTGTGGAAAAAGATTAAGGGTATCCTAATTTCAACCGACCAACTTGATCATATTGGGCGTATCGAAATGGGTTCCATCAGACATAACGTACGTATTCTTTTACTTCCCTTTAACTGAGGGATATATTAAGTTAAAGA
The DNA here is from genome assembly GCA_949987675.1 of Chymomyza fuscimana. Lineage (NCBI taxonomy): Eukaryota > Metazoa > Arthropoda > Insecta > Diptera > Drosophilidae > Chymomyza > Chymomyza fuscimana. The sequence continues at coordinate 31,176,062 of OX465090.1, read as the reverse complement.
ATTAAAAATAAATATTGTGTGTAACTTCTAAAAGAAAACAAGCGCAATAAGGAGTTTATTTTGAAATCGAAAGTTATAAACTCGAATTAAAAAGATGGCGTACGTTAAAGTCGGGCGCGGATGACTTTGGGATACCCTGTACCACCAAATTGCAATCAAGTCCGATTTATTGCTTACAAACTCTAAAAGATATTTCTTTGCCAAACAAACGAAACACAACGAATTTTGTTCAAAATACGTTTTTTTGACCGATTGGTCCTATGGGAGCTATATGATATAGTCAACCGATTTTGACCAAATTTGCTTCAGTGCTTGGGAACTCTAAAAAACTTCTAAATGCCAAATTTGGTTATAATATCTTCACAAACAAACGAAACGCAACGAATTTTGTACAAAACACGATTTTTTGACCGATTGGTCCTATGGAAGCTATATGATATAGTCAACCGATTTTGATCAAATTTGGTATAGTGCTTGGGAACTCTAAAAAACTTCTTAAAGCCAAATTTGGTTACAATATCTTCACAAACAAACGAAACACAACGAATTTTGTACAAAAAACAAATTTTCGACCAATCGTACCTATGGGACCTATATGATATAGTCAACCGATTTTGATAAAATTTGGTACAGTGCTTTGTTATCGCTCAAACTTAACGAGCCATGAATAAAACTGTATGAAACAATTTTTTTTAATTTTTAATTTACTTTCGAAATATAATTTTTCTCAAAAATTGACTGAAAATTACAAAAAGATGGCGTACGTTAAAGTCGGGCGCGGACAACTTTGGGATACCCTGTACCACTGCTTGCAATAAAATCCAGTAAATTGCTTAAGAACACCAAAAGACATTCGATTGCCAAATTAGATTACGATACCCTCATAAACAACCAAAAACAGACGAATTTTTAGCCAAAAATGTTTTTTTGACCGATCGTCCCTATGGGAGGTATATGGTATAGTCAACCGATTTTGATCAAATTTGCTGCAGTGCTTGGGTACTCTAAAAAACTTCTGAATGCCAAATTCGGTTATAATATATTCACAAACAAACGAAACACAACGAATTTTGTAGAAAAAACGATTTTTTGACAGATTGGTCCTATGGGAGCTATATGATATAGTCAACCGATTTTGATAATATTTGGTACAGTGTGGAAGATCTCTAAAAAACTTCCGAATGCCAAATTTGGTTACAATATCTTCACAAACAAAGGAAACACAGCGAATTTTGTAGAAAAAACGATTTTTTGACCGATCGATCCTATGGGACCTATATGATATAGTTAACCGATTTTGATAAAATTTGATACAGTGCTGTGGGTTTCTAAAAAACTTCCGATTGCCAAATTTGGTTATGATATCTTCATAAGCAAACGAATTATCCATCTAAAACTTTTGCTTTTTTTCGAGGTCCTCTGAAACACCCCTATGGGAGCTATATAATGTAGTCCCGATATCAAAAAAAAAAAAATAAACTTGTCTCCTATGGATTAATAAGGGATCTTATCTGAAAGTTTGGTTGCTCTAGCTCTTACCATCTCTGAGATCTAGGCGTTCATACGGACAGACAGACGGACGGACAGACGGAAATGGGTATATCGACTTCTCTAGTCACTCTGATCATACTTTAGGTAACTTTGGGGGGTCTCCGACGTCTCCTTCTGTATGTTGCATACATTTTCGGCTTGCACATACGGTACAGGGTATAAAAATCCCAAAATATGAATACCTCTCGGCAAGAAGCTCCACTAAAAGCTGCAGTCACAAAAATTAGTTTCTAGACTTACATACTTATGTGGGCTTAAATATAAAAATTCTTTTCAAAAGATTTGGCAGTTGGTTTAAATTAATCTAAAAGCAAAATTAAATGGTTCGGTTGCAATTGGCAAATCCAGGCCATGTAACCATGTCGCCTCATTGACTTTCAGCATGAGCTCTGCATCAATGTACTACAAAATATATGCAATCACACTCACCTTTCTCGTTTTACTAGCGGAACGGACATGCCCATGGCCTTGGCGGGCAGCACACAACTCACTGTTCTCAATATATCCGTACTTTGGCGCAGCTTCTGCTCCATTTGTAGCATTATGCGCACGGTATACTCCATATTACCATTCGGCATAGGCTCAGCACGCACGCCACAGCCCGATGTGGGCACACGAAGTGTTACCTGCAAATCATCCTGACCACGTGCACGACACTCCAATGGAAAATCCTTAGCATAGAGCAGACCACGAAAGGCGCGACTCAATGTCAGCTGCATGTCCATTAGCTCCCGCGTGCAGTTAACCTGCACTGTCTGGATTTGCATGGACGCCTTTGCGGCACTATTAAATGGTAGTTGCTGCTGGCCCGTGGTAATTGTTGGCGTGGCCGCGGCGGCGGCAGCAGTTAAGAGCATGCCCATTCCTAATGCTGCTGCCACTGTGTTTGTAGCTGAGAATAGAAAGGGGGGAGCTGGCATTGTTATAGCTGCCACTGCGGCTGCCACTGCTCTGGTTGCCCAAGAAGCATGACATACAAATTGCTGTCGATACAGCAAGCAGATAAGAGCGACGCCGGCTAAAGCCAGGCGACTTTGCCGGCAGAAGAACATGTTTCCGATTTCCCGTTTGCCGGCTGTCGTCGGTCTTTTGAATTCCGTCTGCTGTCTTTTATCGTCTGTGTCTGTGTAACCGCAAAAGATGCCACTTGCTCGCTGTTGTGGGACAACACCTGCCAAGTCGTTTGCGCTGCGTAGCGGGCGTTGGTGCGGGCGTTTAATATCTTGCCTTAATAGGTTTGTCTTGGCTATTGGAATTCTTTTGCTAGGCAAATCCAGTACGCAGCAACTGCAAAATGTTGCAAGAGTAATAAAGTGTGTAAAATTTTTTGGAATTCTGCATAGTCTTTCGATTTTCTTAAATAATCTCAATCTTAGTGGCTAGATATGAAATAACGTTTAAAACTCGTCTCAGTATTAGGCGCATCAAATTAAAGTAGCACTACTTAGTAGTAGCTTAGAAGACGAAGCAAAGCATTCAAAGCTGATCAAAAAAGCTGCGCGAAGAGACAAGCGTACCTGGGTAAACTAACTTGCCGATCGCGCGGAAGCAGCAGCCCAACTTGGTCAATGATCGTCCCATAAAGAATCAAAATGGTTCACTACTTACCAACAAAGAAGAAGAGCTAAGCAGATGGGCAGAGTACTTTAAAAGTATTTTGAACAACCCTCCACATGAGGGCAACAATAAGGTAGATTACAGTATCCCGAGTAATACCCAGTACTCCCCACAAGACAAGAGGTACTTATAGCAATTAAAGCCTTAAAACTGAATAAATCTCCAGGCATAGACAACGTATACGAAGAAGAAGACAAATCCCGACTTGGCGGCCAGCAAATCTGAGAAGAGGAAACTTTCCCTGCACAATGGAATGAAGGTATTCTAGTTAAGATACCTAAAAAAGGCAATCTTAATAAGTGTGACAATTCTAGGGGATAACAATACTACCGATACCGAGTAAAGTCCTATCATCAATCATATTATCGCGTATATCAATGTCGGTCGAAAGAAGCCTAAGAGAAAAGCAACACGGATTCAGACCCAGTCGATCGTGCGTTAACCTGATAAACACCGTCCGCATAATATTCGAGCAATGCAATGAATACAGAACATCTGTCTAGGCAGTTCTTGTGGAAAATGCTTAGAAACCGTGAGATGCCTGCTAAGTTCATAAATCTAATCAAAAGAATCTATGAAGACTTTAAATGCCGCGTGTGTCACACAATGGATTACTATCCGCAAGGCTGTATTCTTTATCCGATACTGTTTATATTGGCACTGGATGACATTATGCGCATAGTAGACAACGAAAACCCAGGGAATCCAATGGGTCTCCTTTCACAAAACTTGGCGATCTGGTATATGCTGTCACAGTAGTTCTGATATGCAAAGCAAAATTAACATCCTCAGCACCAAGGCATCACGAGCCGGCTTGCATATCAACATCGAGAAAAGGAAAGTGTCAAGTAGTGGATATACCGCGTCTAATAATCCGAACATTCTGGTGAGCAACGAAGAAATCGAACACCTTAAGGCTTTCACATACCTCGGAAGTGTTTTTGCTGAGAAAAGCGGTGCAGAAGAAGATGCCCTAGCGCCAAGTCAACTTTTGGCCAATTGAGAGCAGTGTGGAAGTCTAGCCAAATAAATGTCAACACCAAGTTACGCTCAAATCAACCCTGTTCTACGGATGCGAAACGTGGAAAAGCACTGCAAGCATACAATCACGCATCCAAGTTTTTATCAACAAATGCCTCCGTCTTATATTGAAGATTTGGTGGCCAGAGCGTATCTCGAACGAAGTCCCTTGGGAGCGTACTCAACACACACAAGCAGTGTTAGAAATTAAGCGAAGAAAGTGGAAATGGATTGGCCACACTTTGCGAAAACCGTTGACCAGCATCACAAAGCAAGCCTTGCGATGGAACCCGCAAGGCAGTCGCCGCCCAGGGGCTCCACCAGCACGTACCTGGCGCCAAACCAACGACCGTGAACTGCAAGATGCCGGATACTGCTGTAGTGAAATTAATAGCGAAGCGTCAAACAGAGTCAGATTTCTCAGGATTGTTGAGGCTCTATGCTCCACTAGGAGAGAAGGACGACAGTAGTAGTAGTTTAACTTTGATGGCAGCCATTTATATAGAGTTTGGACAGTTTCATTTTGATTACGTCACAAGTTCATTTGAAGTTATTCCGAAAAAGTCTAGGGATGATGCACTGTAACAAGCATATACCAAAACCAACATGATCAGTGCAGTTGATCTCAAGTTGAGGTTCTTTGATGGCAATGAAGTTAAATTTTTGTTTTTCTTACCCCGCGCTATCAAAACTAAACTTGACCCACTTAAGTTTGCATTCTCATTTAAATCAGGGACGGCAGGCAGGCAGCACTCATAAAGATATTACAGCAATTGGCCAAGTAGACAGATGCACATAATCAAATAAGCAAACAGATTTGCGTAATTTTTTTATTTGACTTTTTTTGAGCTACCCATCTTGGATCATTTATTTGTTTAATGATATTGTTGTTTGGACTTTTTGTTTGTAGTCTTGATGTTTATTTGTTTATTTATGCCATTTGGGCCTCGACTTGATGTTGCGTAGATTTGACCATTGATTTGTGTTGGTTGTATTGTTAACAATTGACAAACTTTCAAATATTTGGTTAGTAATATAAACCATTTAAGACACAATTTAAAGTAAAAGCGCAACAACATTTGAAGTACTTAGTTATATCAATATTGTTTAATAAATATTGCAGCACTTTTTGTTAGTTATAGCATAGCACATATTGCAGTCTAATAAAATTTTATTATCAACCACTCGAAAACAATTTAATTTTTACCTTGCACAACTTAACAACAATTTCAATTTTTCAATTACCAGAAAACCACAAAACTACAACAATATATAGAAACACTATTATGTGCTATGTACTAGCATATATGCAACTGCACATAAAAAAAAAAAAAAACAAGACGCAATCGTCTTCTCAATTTTGTGGCAAACGCACGATGCCAAATGTCCAAATCAAATAAGCCTCGAACACAAACGCCGCAAAGAAGCTAAGGTGACCGACTAAGACAAGACGCCGACGCAGACGACTAGCTAGTAACGCATGCGAGCTGTGATTTAGCGTAAAACGCGCCAAAACATAAATATTTAAAAGCGTGAGCTGCCAACTTGCTTTACAGCGCAGCACTGTGCATACGATGTTTTTTTTTTTATCGTTTTCGGAATTATTCACTTTATAAAAGTTCTTTAGCAACTAATTGCCGTTTTTTTACTACTAGAGCTAAGTTCAAGCCGTTTTAATTAAATCCTCAACTCAATACAAAGCGTGAATACCCTAATTATTCAAAGCAACAATAAACAAAAACTTTTGTTTAGCAATGATTCTATTTTAATAAAACTTGCAAACTAAACTATTTCCTTATTATACTTATATAAAAATGCTGAATACTTATTTTAAACAATATTGCAAAAATTATAACATTTTGTGACAAATAATTAAAAAACAACAAATAATTATTTTCGTTATATTTTTAACTTTTATTGCTTCACAAAATTAATTAGTTTTAATGTATATATAATATATATAATGTATATATAATACCAAAGAATGACAATAAAATGAAAAAAAGGGTAAGTACATCTTTTGAGAATTAATATATATCCATCTATTGCTGATTAGCTATATAAAACAACTTGAAAAAAAATAAACAGAAAAACAAATATTTGCAAAAGGATCTAGCTGGATAAGGTACTGGAATCTGTCTACTGGAATATTTTTATATTTACCTACAAAATAAATCTGTTTTTTTCATCATAAAAACAAGAAGTATGTATTCTATAAAATATTACAAAAATTTATTATAATTTTTGACAAAAAAAAAAAATGTCGTAAATTTTTTTAAAAAAATTGTCGTTTTATTTTTTTTAACATTGTTCCACCGAATCGATTTGATTCATGTTCACACCAAATAAAGAACGTATTAAAACGCGTGTTTAAAAAAAATGGTGATTCACATATTTAAGGAACATACTTAAAAAAAAATAAGAAAATTTTGCATTTTTTTTTTTAAGAAAATGTGTTGGTTAAAAAAAAATTAAATATTTTTTTTAAATAGCCCTATTGCCAAATTAGATTAAAAAAAAAAATTGGTTCACAAATTATCAGTAGTTTAGCCACAATTAAATAAAAACGAAAAACACGTTTTTTTAAATTAAGCCGCAACGCGTTAAGTTTTAAAACTGAAATTTTGCGTACAATTTTTATTTTGCCATATGCATCGAACTGCATCATTACTTTTCAAAAATCGCGGGGCGCAGTTTCCAGTACCTTAACCAGCTAGACCTTTTTGTTTAAAAATTCATTCAAATTTAATATTTTATTTGTATTAATTAATATAAACATAATACAAAATCATGAACTACTTCAAATACTTTATTTTTTGCGTTAACTACCTTTTTATGATGAAATACACAAATTTTGCTCTGCAATTTTCTTGAACCAATAAGTTTAATTAAATTTAAAAAAAATTAACATGAATTAAGAATAGCAAGTCGTTTGTCTTTTTTTACATCCGGTAATTTAAGCATTATTTTTTAATAATTGTATGCCACTTTTAGACATTTTTAAGACGAAATACCGCTTGCCGGTGTTCTTGTAATAAAAGACCCTATATCTTCACTGCCAATGCCAAGGCTAACAATAATACTCCCACAATATTTCTTTTGTGTACAAAATGTTATATCTAATAGCATTTAATTGCCATTATATTGTAAAAAAAAGTTCTAATAAACAAAACAATGCATAAAATAGGCGATGTTTTAAAGTTTTGCTCATCGCTAATTAAACGTGAGTAAATATTTACTATCGTTGCGGCATGAAAAAAATCCGATATTGTCGTCGAAAAAAAATATATCGGTATTCCCATCGATAACATTCTAGCAATAGTGTGCACCACAAACACGGTTTAAGTTTTGGCAAAATAGTTGCCACTAATTCTTTTTACATATAATTTACGACAACATTGCACACAAATAACGTCTGAAGCAAGTCAAAAGTATGTCAGACATCGTTGAATATGTTTTGCCAAAGTACGAGTATAACGATGATGATGAGTTTGTCGCTGGCGACGACGACGCTGGCAGCGGCAGAAACAATCATTGCTATGTTGTTGTTTTGGATACAGATGACAACGTCATGTCTACAACACTAGAAGACTTGCAACAAAATCACAACCAAGAGTATTTTATAATTAATGAAAACGTCATCGATGGCGAATCACTTGTGAATGAGGCTGATTTACAACAACCACTTGGAGTCACCGATGATCTGCAACACGCCATACATCGAGTGCCAAAAGAAGAGTATTTCTTGGAGGAGCAACACATGCAGAACATCGATAATCTTGTCGAGGAAGATTTTGAGGATGCTGACGAAGAAATACATAAATATATTTATTCTAGTTCACCGACACCAGCGATAGAGCCGCCACTGTCGCCGCTGCTGCCACCAGCGCCACAATCGAAAGCATTGATTCCGCAAGTAAAAAACAGCTTTCAAAATCTCACACGTGCTCAGCTGCAACAGCACTACGATAATGAGTACGCTGCCATGCACCATAGTGATAATGAGCCTGTCGACGATGTCAAACCTAGCGACAAAATGCTGAATGAATTTAAGGGACCACGCCGCTACTTGTTGTTCGATGAGTTAGTTGCCACCATTGTGGACTTTGATGAGGCCAACACACCCATTGTGGAATTCTCCTTGATAAGCAGCGCGCAGGACGAGAAGCTGCCTGTCGAGTGTGGCATTTGTCCTGATGTTATGCACAAGGCAAAACTCTCAAAGCATCAAAAAACACATTTGGTACCTGGCTCAAATCGCTACGCCTGCATCTATTGTGCGGAAACATATCGTGACTGCAAATATTTGGCTGGGCATGCACGCCGTCATATGGGCATACGTCCGTACGTATGCGAGATGTGTAAATTGTATTTCTCCACCAAGCAGGATTTGCGCGTGCACAACCAGCGTCGTCATCAGGAGAGGGAACACATTTGTGAGATGTGTGGCAAAACATTTGCACAGAACACACAGCTCAAACGGCATCGTGAGGCCACGCATGAGAAAAAGCGTCGTTTTCCTTGTTTGATCTGCCAGAAAGCCTATTACAAAAACTTTTCTCTGCAAGAGCATGTACGCAATGTGCATAAGGGCGAGCGTCGCATGTTGACATGCCCCTTTTGCAGAATGCAGTGCCGTGATGCGCATAAGATGGCGCGCCATCGCAAGGAGATGCATTTAAATCAGGATTCGTATGTATGCTATTTGTGCAAGGAGGAGTTTACAGATATTAACTACTTTGATGCGCACAAGCGTTCCATACAATGTCGCAGCAACACGGAGCGTCTCATGCTTAAAGATCAATTGGAAAAGCTTGACGACGCATTCGACGGCTTGCAGGAAGAGCACGACAATGCGGATGACATGTTCGAAGACGACTATGACGAGGATGCTGGCTTACTGGTTGAAGCTGATGCCAATAACGATAATGATGAAGAAGAGCACACAGATATTGACAATACCGATTACCTGCACAATGCTGACCAAGCGCATCTGCAATTTGTTGAGGTCAATCAGCATGACGGCTATGATGAGTGCTTTCTCGTCGAAAATACGACAGTGGAGGAGAATGAATCACTTCTTGATGAAGATCAGTATATTGAGTCAATCGAAATGCAGCATAATTTCCATCCGCACCATTACGAGCAGCAGCAGCAACCACAAACCAGCCAAGAATATAATGATGATTTAATTTATGAAATAACATTGGAAACGGAAGACAACTGAGTGTCGGAGACTTGTTTTTTTTTTTTTTTTTTTACAATATAGGAAACGCGTGTATATAAAAAAAAAATAAGCTATAAGTAAGATTATGAAAGCTTAACTTATATATACTACTTAGCAAGTAGCGAAAATTTAAAAAATCTAACACATTAGCCAAAAGGGTAAGTTTTCAAATAAGTGTGTAAAAAATTTCCAAAAGCGATTCTCAAAAGATATTGACGGATCGATCGATAAACAAATGAAAGAAAATGTTCTGAAAATTTCAGCTTAAATTTCACTTTTGTACTACTAAATAATTATGAACCAAAATTTTATGATTTTGTGAAGTCAAACGTAAAAATATTCTGTATAGATATGTTTAATTTAATATGTCATTTACGAATTATTAACTTAAGAACTTCTATATACAGAAAAAAAAAATATCAAACTTATCGAGTTTGTATAGCATAGTGCTAAACAAAATTTTCTTTGCAATATTAAAAAAATATTACAAGTATGCGCGCAAGCTGTTGAGAATTTAAGAGATTGAGGCGAATCCCAACCGGGTTTAGCGTAAAACTCCTTAATCCAACAAACTACTTAATAGCCTGCGAGAATTCTTTTAAATATTTTGTTTTATGTTGTCAAATTTTCAAACTAATTTGGATAATTTATGTTCAATGTTCATGTAACAAAAAAAAAAAAAAAAATTTTCGAATCAAACTTATAAAAATAAACTGTGGCGTTATTCCAAAATTGTATGACATCATATTAAACGTTTATGCAGTAAGACAAAAAAATTATATTTACATAAGTTATATTTTTTAAGATGAACATTGTTTAAAAGAAGCTTTTAACATAAATTTTTACTAACTGATATAATTTAGAATAAACTATATCGAAATAAACGAATTTTTTTTGAAGATTTACTGATAGTTGATTTCAGAAACTGTGAAGATATTTTGATCTGACAATTAGATCGAAAGATACAACGACTTGGATATCTGGGCGTAGATATCATTAAAACACGGCCAAATTTAAATAATTTTTTATTTTTATAGTACTAATGCATTGGAGCTCGTCACAAATAAAATATGACATTATGGACAATGCTCCAACACCATTAGGTTGGGCTATTAGTCCATCGTTGCACCTGCTGAAGAAAAATGAGATCTGCTCCTCTACGCTACTCAGATTAAAGTCACTATGCAAAGTTAAATTGTTGACGTACCATTCCCATCCAGCAATAAGGCGAAGTTAACTTGGCAGCGGTAACCCAGATCTGAATACCATATCTCTAGGTAGGCGCTTTGATCTGCTGGTAGATCAACCGCACCAATAGAGTCGACGCCTTTTTTACTAGCATACCGTGCCGACGACATATAGTATTTGTTTGCAGTTTTATCTGCAAATGTCAATGTGGCCTGAAATACCCAAGACGAAGAAATCCAACAAGACATTCACATTTTAAGGACTTGATGGCAGAAAGCTGTACTGTTCAAATGCAGTACCTCCCACTATAATTTCTGCTATTGGGAGCAGTTTTTGTTTGTAAAGATAGTATGTAAAGACACGGTGCTGGATTTGTTGCAGGATGTGTTGAGTTGAGTTCCTTCTCCTAACCAATTGTCAAGCAGCTTCTTCTTAACCGTAACGTGTCTCGTCCTGGTGCAACATTTCTCTCTAGGCATTGCGCCAAGGGCTGACAAAGCTGCAGCCACTTGGTCCTGCCAACGCAGCCGTGGTCTTCCTCTTCTGCGCTGACCGGCCAACTACCGCATCGAACAACTTACGAGCTGGAGTTTCCGCATGCATACATACTACATGATCCAGCCAGCGAAGCTGCTGAGTGCTTGTCAAGCAGCTAGTGCACTTTAAGTTTGTGTTCTTGTATGTTTGTTAGAGTGCCAGTTAGCTATCTGGATTAATATCGGAATACTCTGAATCATAACTGCCTTGTATAGTCTTCTTTGCGTTATTAATACACATTATTTTCGCTATTGTAGTCGATATCTTTGTGCAGAAGTCATCACAGTTGGTAAAGTTTTGATATCCTTGACCAACGTTGTGGATAGTATCACTGCACAGCTGCAGTTTGAAGAAGGGCGACTTTTCAGCATTCATTTGAGCTCGATGCCAAGTCGCATACAATAATGAATGGGTGGTTTTTGGAATAGAAGCCATGTCCATTCCTCAGTCAATACGGCTGATCGTCCATATTCGTCAGAGTGCAAGTTTTTCAGCCGGTCCAACTGGTTGGTCTAGTGGCTTCTGAATCGTTTGAGCTGCAGGCAATCAACTGTTACTGTTCCATGTCTTATGCTTTTGTAATAAATAGCTTTGGTCCAACTTGTGGCAAAGTGATTTGCTGAGTATAAAGGCTATTTGCGGCTTATGCCTAAGGATCTCTGAGTATTCAACAGTGGAATGGATAGACAAGTCTTGCAATGATATATGTTTTTTTAACTCCTATTTGGAGCAAAGGGCGTCAAGTCTTGCAATGGGGCTAACATTTTAAATATTATATTCTAAGGGAGGTCTCCTCTTTTCTTTTGCATTAAATTGATTTCAGACAGCTAGTCACATAAGGAGCACCTGAAATGTCAAGTTTGGTTATTCTAGCTATTATAGTCTACAGACCTACTTACTGGCGAATGTATAGACGGACATGTCTAGATCAATATATTTTGTTCCCTCTGACTATATTAGAGTTATATATCGAAAAACACAAAACTACGCATATGTAATTCTAACGTCAAATCCATCCTGTTTTACGGTTGCGAAACTTGGAAACGCACAAGTGCAATCGACGCATGCCTCCGACAAATTATGAACATATGGTGGCCAAATCGCATAAGTAACGTCAATATGTGGAACGCTGCAAATCAAATCGCTGCGCCAGTAGAGGTGTGCCAACGCAAATGGCAATGGATTGGCCATACACTCCGGCAAGTACTGCGGTGGAACCCGCAAGGCAGAGGACGACGTCTTGGTGCGCCTGCTAGGACGTGGAGACGGTCGATTGACGCGGAATCGCAGGCAGCAAATTACTCTTGGAACGACATCAGCCAAGCATCTCGCAATAGAGTTCGGTATAAGAGGGTGGTCAAGGCCCTATGCTCCACGGGAGTCAAGGATAGCAGAAGAATATGGGAGTTAACTTTTTTGGGGTCTCCTGCCTTATGTTATCTTACTTTAAGATGCAGGGTAATAACTCTAAAAATACTAAAAAAAATCGTGAACCAGTTCAAAAGTATTTTATGTTGTCAAACATTTAAGGCATTTTTTTATCCCAGTTTAAAAAGTTTGCACCAAAAGATGCGCAATAGCCTGGGTAATGCTCATGATGAAAAGAAAAGGCCAATTTAAAAGTGTCTGAATAGTTGCTGGTATCAATTATTGATAAATATGAGTGATTGGTATCTTACTTCCAATATATCCAATATAGATTACACTTTGACGCTATAACTTGCAATGCAAGTTATTTTCAGTGGATTTTGCACCTGAACAACGACCACTAAGTAAGTGATCATAAACTAATGGCATAAGCGTTTAAGTTGTAAACAAAAGCGACAACAATTAAATTGAGCAACAATTTATTAATGGAGGTACACGAGGGCAGGTTGACAGGTAATCGGTCTAAAATTTTTCGAAAAAAAACCAAAATAAGATGATTATATTATTTAAAGGAAATCTTTTTGCACAAAAACCAAGTCTTCAATTTGGGCGGAAAAGATGAAGCGTTAGGAATTAATTTCTTCTTTTGGTGAAAAATAATTTTTTTAATTTAACAATTTATTATTGAATCATAAAAAATACTATGCCCAATAAACGTATTGATCCACTTATTGTTGAATTGTTCGGTATTGTAGTACAGTAAAAATAGACCAAAAAAGGGGTTGACCTGGAAAAAATTGCATACTGGAATTTGGTGACCTCTGCCCCCCGTAGGGTTTACCGTTATTTTGACATATGTTTGAGCCCAGTTATCAAAAACACACAAAAACTTCAAAGGCAGAAAATGTTAAAAATTGAATTTAATTTCTATTTGTAATGGAAGGTATACTTAGAAGTTCATATTTTCGGCGGTAGATGCCGCCAAAGTTACTACAACGCAGTTTTTCGTATTTTTACCCATCCCCTTGCCCTTTTTTGTTTTTGGTGTTTATCAAAAATTGTAGATCTCAAAAAAGTACACAAGACTGGTTTTTTAATCATGTAAGTATTTCTAGTAGTTCCGAAGTTATAACGCTTTAAAGTCTCGCTGCGCCTTGAAAAACAAGCAAGCGCGTCGCCTATCTATAAACATATTGAAAGGCAGGGGGCGCTAAGATGCTGATCGTAGCCCAGCGCTTGGAAGGCACGGGCAGACTTTACAGCGTTATAACTTGGGAACTACTAGAGATACTTACATGATTGAAAAACCAGTATAAACCAAATAAAACTCGAAATTCAATTTTGATGATTTTTTGCCTTGACAGTTTTTTTGTACTTATAGAATTCGAGAATTCGAGATAACGGTAAACGCTACGGGGGGGAGAGGTCACCATTTTGGTTTCAGACTTTGTGGATGGTCCTTAATACATTAAGCAAGAGAAATTCCAGTGTGCAATTTTTTCCAGGTCAAAACCTATTTTTACTGTACTATTGTTCGGGAAAAAGTTATACGCTTAGCGAGCGATAATAGGCACCACTGGGTTCGTACTTTAGACTCGACGGCCCTGATCATCACATAGACAAATAAAATAACGTTTCCAAACAATCAATTTTTTCTTACTAATTTTTGTAACGTTCCAAGCAATTAACTTTCAGCCAGCCCTCGCATTAGTTATATTGGTATATACTCGTACGTACTTAGTATATTGCCCAGACATTTATTGACGGCGGCATTGAGTGTTTTACGATAAAAAGAAAGGCGACTGCCCAAAAACTAAAACTGTCTAACTGCCTGTACTACTTATATATGCATATAAAAATGTATGTACATACATACATAAGTATATACATGCCTGACTGTTTATACATTTTTGCAGTTAAGACGCACCGTAATCTAATCGTTACGGCATTTTCCAGTGTGTGCCTGCCCAAGTTACGCTTGCCATTAAATGTTGTTCAAAACAATACACAAAACTTTGTCGACACTTGGGGGGCAACCATTTCATAAACATGATGGGAGCGCAACGCAACTTTGCTGCGGACACGGAGTTTGTATCCATTGCAGTTGCTGAGCAGGAAGCTGCAGCGCTACAGACAGCAGACAAGCTAGATTTTGTGGATTATACCGGCTGTCTGGAGGAATTGCATCTGTTTGAGCAACTAGGCAATCTAGATGTTACAGAAGATGATGTTGACAATAGTCTGCTAGACTTTTGTGCGGAGTCAACCAAGGATTATGACTTGGTAGAGCTGGTTAACGAAGTGAGTATGCGGCATAAAGTTAACATACTGTTAAAAAACAAAAAAAATTCTTTTTTCAACACTTATGATATAGTCGTGCGATATCCTTAAAATCAGTACTGCAATAATCGTTTAACGATAACGATATTTGAATATAATTTGTTCTTAATAGAGGAACCAAGTTTTTAATTCCTTAAACAAAAAATTTTATCCAACAGGCCTTGGCTGATAATTTGGAAATTCCAACGCCTATTGTAACAAATGCTCACACATCCAGTAAAGATCGCCGCTCGGACAAGCTCGATCGACACACCTGTGAAGTATGCCAGCGTTATTTTCGCGAGTCCTATAACTTGCGAATACACAAGATGACGCACACGGATGAAAAACCGTATGTATGTGACAACTGCGGCAAGGGATTTCGCCAATTGAACAAATTAAGAATACACTATGTTACACACACCAATGCCAAACCCTATGAGTGTGACATCTGTGGCAAGGGCTTTCGTTATGCCAATTATTTGAGTGTACATCGACGACTACACACGGGCGAAAAGCCCTATGCATGCACTGAATGCGGCAGCAACTTTCATTCCATACATGCACGGCGTGTGCATATAAAAAAGCGGCATGCCACCGAAGTGGACAAGGCGGTGGCAAATGCATTTAATAGCGCCCAGGCGGGCCTTAGTAATGCCACCTCCACGCTTAGCTACACGTGCCCGATTTGTAGCAGAATACTGACAGATCAATGTTATTTGAATACGCATCTGAAGCGTCATTATAATCAGCGGGATTTTGCTTGTAGTTTGTGTGAGAAGCGTTTCTTTAGTTCATCCGAGTTGAAGCATCATCAGATTGCGCACAGTTTGTTGCGTCCCTTTAAGTGTGGAATTTGTGGATTAAGTTTTTTGCGCAAGTCGAATTATAAACAGCATTTGAAAATACATGCACGCTAAGAGTAGAACGACTTGGTTGTTTCGTCTTTTTTTAAATATAAATGTTTATTTAAATAAATATGTATGTAAGTTTCATATATGTATGCTTGTATTATGTGTATGTATACTACATAGATTTATACTTTTCATTTATAAGTATTTATTTGTATTGTTTTTGTTGGTTTTGTTTGAGTTGTGTCAGAGGCATATACAAGCGAAGGGTTCTGTACCAACATGTTCAACATGTCAGAGTAAAAATGTAACGTGGATCTTGTACCAACGCAGCTTCTGCCTGCACATGCCCCTGAGTTGTATACATAAAATTTTGTTTAGCATTGGTTTTTTTTTCTCTATATGTGCTAAGCGTAACTTAAATCTGCAGGTATGTATTGATTTATATATAATGTATATATAATTTTTTTTGACGAAAAAAAATTCAAACAAAATTTGAAAAAACATTTAAAAGCTTAACTTGCAACAACTTGGCTTAAATATGGTCACACTGCTAGCTACCGTTAGCCATTGCCATTCACAAAAAAGTATTTCATTTAAAAAAAAAAAAAAAAAAAACTTTTAATTTTGTTGATTTTGGTTTTGCAAGCATTAAACATAAATTGGGCAGATAAATGTATTTAACAAATAAATAATAATTACTTATTTATTGATGTGTGTTTCTAGACTTATACATATATTGTGCATGTGCGCAATGAGCAAAAAATACATGACACACAAGCTGATATACATAGTAATTATTATATTTGGTTGTAACAAATTGAAAACTGCATTTTACAAAAGAAAAATGAACTAAAAAAAAATAATATAAAAAAAAGTGCGAGCACTTTTATAATCACGCATATTTATATGTAAATATGTCTAAGACAAACTATTTAATTTAACTTACACTTAAGAGCTAAACCCAAGAAAAATGTAACGCCTTAAGCGTTTTTTATTTGTAAATACAGCTTAAAAAGAGTTTTGCGATATTCTTTCTTTATATTTAAACACATACGTAAATACTCTGACACAGTAATCAAGCGAAAATCCTAACGTTTAACGACATTCATAAGCAAGACTTGGATGTGTGTATAAAATGTTTATGCCTTTTCTTACGTTTTTGTTTGTGTGTATTAAAGTGTGTTTGTAAGCTTCCAGCTTTATTAATCCCAGTTTTGTTTGTTTATTTTATTTTTTTTTTTTTGTTCTTTGCTATGCTCAATCTTAGATAATGTTTTCCAAATCACCATATTTTTTATGTTTTGTTTATTTCACAAAGAGTTGCCCCACATGTTGTATGCGCTACTGAACCCAACAAATTTTGAATTTCGTACATAATATTTCAATTATGCAAAACAATTATATGTATTACATTAAAATCTTATGCCTACATATAAGTATAATATTACAGCAAAATTTTATTAAGAGTTCAAATTCTTTTTTTTTGTTTAGAGTTTAGACGTAGAGTAGACGCTAATAAATGTAAATGCAACAAATATAGAATTTCCAGACATAGGCGGAAAACAAATATGGTCATATTAAAATTAATAAAGAAAAAATGTGAATCACTGAAGAGTGGAATAAAAAAGGTAATTATTAGCGCAAAATTTTGTAGAAATGGGTCTGTTTTTCGATTTTACTATTTTTATCAACAAGATTAACAAGTGCGTCGAATTTCTACCGGGTGGCTCATAAGTTTTTCATATGAAACTCACAAGCTTCACGTGGTTTAACATTATAAATAATAATACCCTTGCAAAGAGAGTATATAAAACAATTCAATGATTTTAGAAATTAATTTTTTAAATAAATTTAACAACGGCTCATAAAATTCAGATGATTTCAATAAAATAATGCGTAAATAGTATATAAAGTAAAGTACTTTTTCATTGAAGACTCTTAGTTTAAAACAATTAAAAAAAAAAAAAACAAACCATAAAACAGATAATAAGAGCTGCCTTTAAAATAATAAACAAAATAATCGTAAATAAAGAAACTTAAGTTTCGAAAACGAAAACCAACTTAAAGTGCTTTGAATTTATAAGCGTCTACTGCATCTTTTTTTTGCGCTCTTAAACTTCTACAAGCGCCTTCTTCTTCTTCTTCTTGCAGCTTCTTTTGTAAAGATAATTGCTGATTTTTGACTCTTTGAATACAAAATAGTGCTGCATTTATGTTTTAATCGAATAGAAAACTTAACATTTTTGTTTCTTCGATAATCTTGGTTTTTCCGGCTGCATTCCTACACACTAAAATCCTAAAATTTGAACGCAAAATACATCATTTATGCGATTTTGTTTATATACCCTATATATATATAAATATATGTATATATATTGGTGTACATGCATAAACATATATGTAATTCTCTTTGTATGTATATAGATATATATATATATTTCTGCCTGCATCTCTTGCAATTATTTGCCGAAACTTATTTTTTATGTGCTCTCAGAAATTTAATTTGGTTTTTTTTGTTTTATACTCTCACTTCTTTTTTTCCATTGCTCTGTTTTGTAAAAAGTGTTTCTATAAAAAAAAAAAAGAATATGTAACCCATTTGTATGTCTTTGTATGTCTTTGTATGTCTTTGTATGTCCTATTTGTCTACTCTGTTGTCTTAACTGGCCATGGCGTTCCTAGATTTCCACATCTGGTTCGGCGTTTTTAGGACATGGAGCTGCAGGGTAATCGTGGTGATCCCATTTGTGTTAGCACACGATCGAGCCACTGCAGTGGTCCATTCAAGTGCAGCTCAATCCAGCAAGGTGTCGATGTAACAGTCTGACGACGGTATTCAGCACCCCAACCCTTGACAAAGGACATGCGTATGGTGCACATGCGCGTCAGCTGATAAACGGCCTCAAATCCCTGAGAGACTGACTGGGAGAGCAGCGCTGCAAACTCCTGGTTGTTGAAGATCTTCAGATTACAGCCGGGCGGTATTTTGCATACAGTGGCCGGATGCCAGCCATAGCGCTGATTACAGTTGGGGCTCTGCACGAAAATGGACGAATCGCTGAGACATTCGGCAAAGACCTCGCCGCCAATATAGTAAAGACGCACGCCCTTGCCAATGTGGCGGCGTGTTTGCTCAACGACTTCATTGCGATTGACATTGGATAAGAGGCCCAGGCAAAAGCGTTCCGAATTGGAAGGATCGGTAAAGCCATCCACGGTAATGGAAGGCTGCGAGGCGTGAAAGGTTTCACCGACGCGCGTGTTTAGCTCGTAGTAAGAAATGGAGCACCAAAAAGCGGGCTCATGATACATCACTGGAGCGGCATCTGCTGGCGGCGTAAGCCTAGACATATTCATGTTATCATTGGGATCAATGGGATCGCCATCTTCGCTCATATAGCCGGGCGGCGGTGTGCCCGTATTGGGAATGCTGCTGCCCACACTGAGCACGCTCGATTGCGAGTCCATGTTGCAGATGCCCGCTGGCAGATTTTGGCCGACGCTGTTGAACGATATAGGCGAATGTTGTTGCTGCAGTTGCTGTTGTTGCTGCTGCTGCTGATAGGCTCCGGCTGTGCTGGAAGTTGCAGTAGCGTTGTGGGTATTACTGCGGCTGCTGCTTGTACTGCCACCCAATTCCATATACTGTGGCGGGCTTACCGAAGCGCTGCGTATTATTGCAGCATTGTATTCGGTATTATTTGGTATTTGATGCGTATGATTGTCCAGCGGATAGTCGACAATGGAGTCGGGTGGCGTGGGCAATGACTTGGGCACTAAAATTGACAGCTCAATCTTTTTGTAGTGATAGGGATTAATACAGATCTCGTCTTTGCGCAAATGAAATGCGTATTCGCAGTGATCCAAAGGCTTTAATTCATTTTGAGATTGCAAATCCGGCCAGCGCCAAAGCCGGCAATAGATGACGTGTGGTAAACCCTTGCGTAGACTTTCGCCGGTCGCCGCTGGCTTGCTGCGCGGCACAGTCACGCAACGTGTATTGCAGTTTTGTGTGGAGATGGCACGTTCAAGCTCCTCCAATTGTGAGTTTTTTTTGATTTTCTTAACCAAATTTTTAACCGCCTTCTCGGACCACTTGCCCTCAACGGTATTATCCTCGTTGCCCTTTTTGAGTGCTAACAAACGTTTGACCACTTGCGGAGTGAATGGCAACATCTCACGAATGGTGGACACAAATCCACGCCGTACGTAAGCACACTCAAAGACACGAAGCTAAACGCTTACAGACGCCTTCAGCTCGTTTCCAAATGTTTCGAATGCAACAAAGGCTGAAGGCTGGATCACAGCGTGCTTGCTTGATTCCGAGCAGCAATATTGTTGCAAATTTGGTTTATAATGTTTATAGAACGAATGAGCGAGCAACAGGACAGTTGTTGTTGGTTTGATACTGCTTGCCAGCGTTATTTCAACTCTTGTTTATTGTTGGAATGCGCTGTCAGTGTTTCTAAAAATTTATATATTGTTAGTTTTTTGTGTGCTAAAATAATTAAATGTTAATAATTGGCATGCATATGTATGTGTTTGTGTGTGTGTGTGTGTGTGTGTGCGTGTGTGTAGACTGGCTGGATCAGATTGCGCGTGTGTCTGAGCTTGTTTTATTATGCAGTGCAGACCAGCTAAAACGTGGTCATGTAATCTACTGATTTGTTGTTTATGTTAAATCATAATTCAATTGTTATCACATATGTATGTATGTATGTACATATGTATGTATGTTTGACGCTTTATATCATGTAAATACAAGCAGCTGCAGAAAAAAAGCTTTTGCCAATAGATGTCCATATGTACATACATACATACATATATAAGTAGCTGCTAAAGTGTGTACACACCTTGCCCTATACGTGTGCAAATGTGATAACAATAAAACATGTTTACTGCGCGTGTATGTTTGTTGTATGTGGTATACATGTATTTTACCTGTATAACAGTTTGGACATGTAAACAGCAGCGCCAAGCTGACTCTATATGCCGGCACTTGTTCTTTTAGAGTTCTAAGGCGACAGCAACAACAACAACAAAAACACTCACTCACCGACAGACGGTGCACTTGTTTTGCTTTTTTATTGCAATTGCAATTGGCTTTTGCTTTCTTGTATGTTGTTGGTTGGGTTAGCAAAAGGGTGAAGCGTTGACGGCGGCTGCACCGGAACCGGGCGCGTATGTAACGTTTATTCTGGCTGGCTGGTTGTTGGTGTTACTGAAGAGGGGGGGTTCGGCGATGATTGCAATTTGTATATGTCTGCCACACACACTCGTCTGCTACCTATGTACAAGCCAGAAAGTGATAGCTAGACACACACAAGCAGAGACACACACTCACACTCGTCGCCGACGTCGTCGTTGTCTGCTGCTGCTGCGGCTGTCGCTGCTGACCTTTCGCACTTTATGGATACTTTTCTAGTCCCTCTCCACCAGCTGTTTTTAAACTAAAAGATACGTCTGCAGCATGCAATGCGTGGTGCCACTGTTGTTGCTTAAAGTTTTGCTTGTATTTGTACAGAATTTTACGTTGGTGTATTGCGCGTCTGGGCCTGGTCTATTCCAAAAACCACACCATTACCAGCGTCGTCTCTGTCTGCGTTTGCTGTTTTGGATTTCATATATACGCAATTCTTATTCGCTCATATATCTCGCCGTCGTCTGGTGCCTACACATCTGTATCTGCATGTCCATACATCTATGTATATATGTATGTATGTGTGCGTGTATCTGTGTACGAGTTTGTGTGTATGTTCTTTTGTCTGAAAGTCTTGCAGTTTTTTTTTTTTTCTTTCTTTCTCCTTGTTTATTTACAGTTACACACATTCAAAGAAAACTCGTGTGGTATGCGGCATCTCCTCCGACCAACAAGTTTTATAAAAACTTTTGCACTACACTGTGTCTTTATATATTAAATTAGTATGTATTGGTCTGATAAAAAGCAATTGCGCATACATGAAATCAAATCAAAAATAAAATTAATTTTGCACACACACACGCACAATAACAAAAAATAAATTAATCAGTACAAATCCGCCGTCTCGTTCAACTATAAGCTTAATAGCGATAACATTTTGGTGCGTCAATACTGTGCTATCGATATCTTGAAAACGATATGTCAGCAAAAGCGAATCACTAGCTAACTTACCTTCCCCCCCCACCCAACACCCACTAAAAAATCAAAAACATTAAACAAAATACATTTCCAGTATTGTCATTTTTATATTAGGCTTGGAATACATACATACACACTAAACTATTGCAGCAGAAAAATAATAGGAATAGATCCTTATCACGTACGCGTAATGCGGTACGATTTTTTTAATGATTCCTTGACAAGTTGGTCTGGTGAAAGTGTATCAAACATAAATCGTTTTATATTGTTGCCGTAATTGAGAGATTTGTACATTTTTAAATTTCGCAATTCATGAGACGTGGCTGCGTATTTGAGAAATGGCTTTAATGGCATAACCTTGACCAGCATAGTGCCGGTTGCACTTGCTCCCGTATGCTTTGTACATAATTTAGTAGACTTGCCAAATTCTACGTCATCTGCATTTAAGCGATGCTTCACTCTTATTTCATTGGTTAAGCGGGCAAGACGATTGTCAGCGGGAATAAAGGGAATTTTGAAAAGCTGCTTATTTTGTTTTTGCTTGAGCCGGGCAGCTGCAGTTGCAGTCTCCCGCGGCGGCCTATTCTTATCAGATATTATAACAGCGGAGGTCAGATCGATGACTTGGGCTATAGCCTTTTGTGTGTCGAAGCCCGCCTGGGTAGTATCATCACAGGCATCCACGCTCATAGTTTCACACTTTTCTTGGTCCTGCTTCACTTGCGGGTTGTGTTCCAGGGAATAATTCTGGCTGCGCCATTGATTTAGCAGAGGTGTGTTTAGTTTTGGCTCCTCCAGCGGCTGGCCGCTGGCTGTTCGCAGTTTGGGTATTGTGAAGCCACCACTTAAGCCACTGGACGACGGTAGCTGGCTGAGTAGACCATTACTATTCTGGTTGGGCACGTTAAGTGGTGGTATCATAAACCTTGAAAATATCGCATCCATATTTTGTTTAGTTTCATACACAGCTCCTTCCTCAGCAGGTATTGTTTTGTTTATGTTCAGCTGTGGCATGACGCAAGCTGAAAGCTTTGTGTTGTTTGGTTTTGCTGTCCCGGTAGAATTTTGCTGTCCCAATTGAGCTTGCATGGCTTGGAGCAATGGTTTGCCTGGATTTTCGTCAGCTTCTACTTTTTCCATAATTTCTTATTAGTTTTGCTTATTAATTATGTCTAAAAATACTTAGAGATACTTTGAAGGAAAATGCTGCCCAGTTTGCGATATATGTATATCGATGAATAAACACAATCAGCTGTAGTTAGTCATTGTGTATTGTGAGCTTTCGGCAATAAACTTGATGATTTCGATTAAAAGAGCTCCATCGCAAAAGTGTGTGTGAGGAAAATAAAGCGCAATAGCTGATTTTAAGTGTTTGAAGGCATTAAAGCTTATATTCTAATAAGTGTTGAGTAACGGATTTAGTTTATAAAAATCGTTACAAATTAACTCTTATCTGTCTTAAAAATTATTGAAAGTATAGTGAATTGTGAAAAGTTCAAAACATAAAGTTAATGGAATTGAGTGGAAGCATTACATTTTATTTATGAACATTTTTCAATATATATGATTTTAATATGTTACTGATTTATATTTGAACTTTTTTTTTTAAATGTTTTCGTTTGCGACAAAGTGGGCAATAAACGATTTCAAAAACTGCAAACATTCACAATAGACAGGCGTAACTGCTATTAAATAGCTCAATTGGCGCCAAATTCTTTTGATTAGTGTTGTAAAACATCAAGTTAACAAACAGCTGTTATCGCCTCAACATTCAGCCCAAGAAGCAACAGCATTAAAAATTTGTTATTGAAAAATATATATAAGTACGCTGCATGCTTATTGCACGCAAATGTAAACAAATAAGTGTAAATATTTAATCTTATATTAAAATATGCTGAAGGTGCTGAAACCCGAAACATTTGCAAGCGTTGCAAATGCTAAATGTGGCGAAATATATTTTCAAAGCCTAAACAGCTATCGCATCGATTGTCATTTTTGTGAGATGAAAAGTTTTATTTTTGGCGATTTTCTTTTGCACATACAAAACGTGCATTTTGAGGATGGTTTGCTAAAGGCAGATGTTATTATGCCCAAAGAGGAGGAACAAGACGAAACAGAACCATTACCTACTATAGTTAAACCAGTAAATTCTTTTACCTGGTATGATATTGACGATGAGAGATCAGATAAAGACCCAGATGTGGATAGTGACGATGCGACAGATGATAGCTTGCCAAATGCGGATGATAACTTTTCAGACGTGTCGGATAATGTTATTATGAAGTGGAGTAATAGCAATGGTTCAAAAGTTGATGCCACAAATCGCCATAAACGTTCTGCCATAATAAATTATAAGGAAGACTCGGACAATAACAGCTTCGATCAGTTCAATTTTGACACTGCCAACGACAGCAAAAAACTTGGGTCCGCCAAGAAAACGCAGCAGGCCTGCCCACACTGCAACAAGCTGTATTTAAGCCAGACCACACTACGTCGCCATATACTGCGGCAGCATAGTGCGGAACATTCAGGTGCCGAAAACACCGATGACGATGTGGACTACGAGCCGCCCCATTTGGAGTTGGCCAAACCCTTAGTAGAGCACAAATGCCAGCATTGCGATAAGATTTATTATGGGAAATACACGCTGCGGCAACATATAAAACGCGATCATAATGCAGAAGCTAATGAGGTCTTTAAATGCATAGAATGTAATGAGCAATTACCACGTCAACGTCTGCTAGATACGCATGTCCTGCAGGTGCATGGCGGCTCGCTTTGTGCTATTTGCGGTCGTCGGTATAAAACGCGCCATGAGTTGAAACGCCATCAGCTAAAGCACACCAATGAACGCAATGTACCCTGCGCACATGCCGGCTGTCACAAACTCTTCTTTAGCCAGCGCCACATGCGTAATCATATTAAAGTGCACTCGGAACAAAAGAACTTTATATGTGAAAACTGCGGCTATAGCTGCCGCAACAAAGAAACCCTGCGAGTGCACATACGCAGTCATACAGGAGAGCGTCCCTTTGGCTGTAATGTATGCACAAAATCTTTTCCCTCACATTCCGGACTGCGCGAACACATGGCCATGCACTCCACAGAGCGCCCACATGTATGCAACGTTTGTGGCGCCACGTTCTCGCGCCAGAAGGGCCTCTATCATCACAAGTTCTTGCATACGGCAACGAAGCAATTTAAATGCAAACTTTGCGGCAATGCCTATGCCCAGGCAGCGGGTCTGGCCGGGCATATGCGAAAACATCGCAATGATGAGATCAATATATAGCTCTTAGTTTATTTTTAAAGCCCATAAAAGGCGGCATGTCTTTTTTTGTAACTTCCATTTACATATGTTTTAAACGCTGCTATTATGCAGAAACTCAGGCATATTTTAAGGCTGAGTGTATGAAAAATACAAGATTTGGTTAAGGTCAATTCATTAAATGCACACACCCAAACTAATTGATTGTGCGCGCCGCAAGCATTTAATTTTAGCTGACAACAATTAATTTACGCCAATAAATGCCAAGACGAACGGAACGACTGGCTAAAATAATGCCAACGATTAAAATTAGCCGCACACACAAACTCAGCATGACTATGGACGAGACAAAGGTAAATATTAGGCAGTTTTTTAAGCAATCCCAGCTAGCTGAGTCTTGTATTGTTATAGGCCAAACGAAATAAATCAAATGCGGAGCAACTTCGTCACATGTGCGAGTACTGTGGCTATCGTACTCGCATAAGTGGTAATCTGTTAGTACACAAACGACGCCATACGGGAGACAAACCTTTTCGCTGTGGTCAATGCGAAGCTGCTTTTCCAGCACGATATCAATTAGTAGCGCACAAGGAACGCCACATGGATGCCTGCCAGCGGCGCGAACGCTACAAGTGTCGGGATTGCGGTGTGGGATTTCTTAGTGCGCGCGCACTCTATCATCATAAACCACTGCATGCAACTAAAAAGCAATTTGAATGTGGCCTGTGTGGTAAATCTTTTGCTCAGGCAGCAGGCTTTGCGCAGCATAAGCGTTGGCATAGGGAACAGAACGAGCGTGTCACATCAATTATAAGCACAACTGCGAATTGAATTAAGGCGGCGCACTCAAACCCACTAAAACTGGTCAACCCAGACTCACTAAAGTTGTAATAAATTGTTCAATTGGAACAGTGTTTGGATTTTGAATGTCTTTCGAATCAAGCAGATAAATTATTTCAATCACTAAATGTTAAAGGGTTTGCAAGATTAGGAAAAGCTTAAGAGAAAAGGCAAAATAGTTTGAAAAACAAATTAGTTACGGCAAATAGTTAAATGTTTTATTTTTATAAATATGAAAAAAATTTCATTTAAAATTTTAAACAGTCAAATGTTTATAGTTCTTACACAACCATTCAAATGTTTTGGCAATAAGCATATTAGACAATAGCTATGGAGCACGAAGACTAAAAAGAAATCATGTCCTAGATTTACCAAATACAGATTGAGTTTATACATAGTATTTCAAGCTGGAGTTTAACTATTCCTGCTAAATTATAATTTCAAAAAATTTTACTATTGTCTTAGTGATAGTTTGTAATTCAAATAAATGATGTGGCTGGCGCGGAAATTGAAAAACATTTTTTTTTGGACATTAATTAAAATTTTCAGGGCATCAAAAATAAAAAAGCATCCAAACCCTTCTTAGTAATACATTTATTATAAACGCCTTTGAAAAAGCTGCCTCTCCAGTCGCATAAGTAGATACATATACAGAAGATTCAAACTCTTTTCACCCCGTCTTAACGACATCGAGACTCCAAATCAAAGCTATGGCAGTACAGGGATCATGTATATACGGCCATGATTTAGGAAGATTCAGTTGTTTTATATAACAACTCGTATAAACATATTCTTTTTTTTGTGAATTTTACTTTTTTATTATTATATGGAGCAAGATTACAAATAAATTTCTAACCTAGCTTAGGGGGTATAGCGCTGGCTACTTAGGCCTTTGGCTAAGAATTTTACTTATATTTATTTGTACTCTTAATTAAGTTTCGGCTCTGTTAAATCAAAGAATATTTAACTGGTTGTATATTCTTTGGTTAAATGCACCCTCTACGTACGATTAGCAAAACAACAATAGCCATATTTATATAAGTCTAAGTATTTACTATTTAAAATAGTTAACAAAAAAGTAAACAAGCAAATTTACAGCTGTTTTGTGATTCCAAGTGAATGGCAAATGGTGTTGCCAATGGAACCAATTATAACTGAAACTGAGCGAATATTTATGCCCCAATAGAATTTGCTAGTTCACATTTAACACTCGTTCAACTGAACTAATTCAAAATGGAGTATGAATTGTTTAGTTGAAGAAGAAGCACATTATCAGGTGGCATTCTTTATGTTTGGAGATTGTTTATTTGTTTTTTTCAATAAATAATAATTATGCTTAAACATTGCTGGCTCAATGTGGATTATACGCGCATTCACGCCAATCAAAATTTGCGACCAAAATGTGGCGAAATTTTCTACGAGAACGAAAGCGAGCGCAGCTTTCAGCTTGTTTGTTATTTGTGCGGCATGAAATATTTTGCTTTCGAGGATTTTGTGCGACATATACGCAATGTACACTTTGATAGTCAAGGCAAACCACTCACGCACACGGTTACTGCAACACAGTCAGCTAGCGAAGCGAATGCTGAAGAAGAGCAGTGTTTGAACTCGCCAATGGCCATTGCGGACACAAGCTTTGACTATGAGGCGGAGTTTTTGTCTGAAGTGGAGAACGACACACATGATGATGATGATAATTATGACGATTCGGACGAAGTGGAAGACAATAAACCACTGCGCATTATATCGCTTAAGGCAGATAAGTCAGCGGAGAATGAATCAACACCATATAAGGTTTGGCAGGAAGATGAAAAAGATGGTACAGACAATGAGTGCGAGCATGAAGCAGCAAATAAGTTATCAAGTGCTGACAAAACAAACGGCGTCGTATCCAAGGTATGTTGTTCATTATTTTCATTACATTGACGCTCGCATTTATGCATTTGCCTTGTAGAAACCGCGCCAACTCAAGGAGTACAACTGCGCATATTGCAACAGACGCTACACCACACAGAGATACTTAAACATGCACCTTAAAATGAGTCATCCGAATCCTAAGGGCTTCAAATGCATTGACTGTGATGCCACATTTGATGTTGATCGCGCCTTGGAAACGCATCGCCGCAAGGCACACACGGAATTCACTTGTAAACAGTGTGCCAAGGTCTACAAAAGCTCGCGCACCTTGATGCGCCATTTGCAGGGACATTCGGGTCTGCGACAGTACAAATGTGATTTTGAAAACTGTGGAAAATCCTTTGTCAACCAACACAATCTAGCTTCCCATCGGCGCGTGCATAGTGCCGAACGTAATTATGTGTGTGAGCTCTGCGGCTACCGCTCGCGCTACCGTGACGCTCTCGTAGTGCATAGACGCACCCATACTGGCGAGCGACCTTTTAAATGCCAGACGTGTGAACGCAGCTTTGCCTCCAAATCACTGCTGAATGAACACCAAGCTATGCACTCTACGGAGAGGCCTTACAAGTGCGACAAATGCGAAGCAGCATTTTCCCGACCCAAAGCTTTGTATCATCATAAGCATTTGCATTTGGGCATTAAAAAGTTTAAATGCAAAGTATGTGGTAACGCTTATGCGCAGGCGGCGGGTCTTTCGGCTCATATGCGTGGGCATAAAATGCAGGCAAGCAATGGTGTAGTCGACGGCGGTGAAATAGGCGGCGTGGAGCTGCTTTTTAGCTTTTGATAAAGGAATAGCAACTAAGCAAGGTGTTATATTTTTTAACAAATAGTTTTTAAAATTGTACAAATAAACGTTTTTTATAAAGATGCTTCTTTATAAGAAAGATGCTTCCTCAAATTGGCTCTAATTCTTTTACGTAGATCAGTTGCACGTCTAATTTAGTGGAGTGATTTGGTTTAGAGCAATTTGTATGAAAATGTGTACCAGGGAAAAAGACATATAATGGGTTGACCATGCCTGCGTAAGAAAAATCGGGTAAAGAATGTACTTCGTCCTGGAGCAACGCGTTATTATAACTCAATAAGATGAACATAGACTGGTATTTCCAATTAAAGAATTATGTTACTTCGATGCTACCTAAAGTAAGTGTCGATATTGTTAGCTTTTTATTTTATTGGATACTAATGTAACCATGCGTTTAACGTTTATTCTTGAACAGGAACTTACGACTAGATGAATAACATGAATATATTTTAAGTTCATACATACATATATAGATACACATTTAAAATTATTTTTGGTTTGTAAACGCACAACAAAGCTTTGCACGGCGTTTGGTTACAAACAAAGAGATTCTCAAAAAAAAAAATACTGCACTGGTTATACTTAT
This sequence comes from Chymomyza fuscimana, assembly GCA_949987675.1. Taxonomy (NCBI): domain Eukaryota; kingdom Metazoa; phylum Arthropoda; class Insecta; order Diptera; family Drosophilidae; genus Chymomyza; species Chymomyza fuscimana. Next base: position 31,146,841 of record OX465090.1, on the reverse strand, counting down.
GCCCACACTCGTATGGTATAATCCCAGCTGCCAGTGGAAAGCGCCGTACCATCGGGTGATACCTGCACACAGGATACCTTATTTTCGTGCCCATAAAGCAGACATACGCGCTCTGATTTAAGTGTATCCCACAAGTTAACAGTGTAATCATTGTATCCGGCAAAGAGCAGGCGTCCGCTGACCGAAAAGTCTACAGAGTTAACACCAAATATAATACTTTCCTTAGAGAAGACAGCCACTTCACGATCAGCGCGCATATCATACAACCGGCAGCTGCTATCGTCAGAGCCTGTGGCTATGGCATCGCCGCAGGGATGGAACTTGACACTGTTCACGTCTGACTGATGGCCTTCGAAGGACTGCACAACATGACCGGAACGCATGTCCCAAATGAAGGCCATGCGATCGCAACTGCCAGAAACAAAGGTGTTGCCCGTTTCGTTAGGAGCCAAATCAATCGCCATGACATCACCAGAATGTCCATGAAAACTTTGAAGCAACTGTCCTGATTCTACATCCCACAGAGCACAAGTGGAATCACCGCTTCCAGTTAGAATTTGCTGATCCGAATTTGGATAAATGCAGCAGGACATATAGCTCGTGTGTGTGCCCACGGTACGCTTCTTAGCGGCCATTTCTTCATCGGAAGTAATGGGATATACGGTGACCTTATTGTCTAGACCGCCACAGGCTACATAATTGCCAGAGGGTGCATAAGCACACGCCATAATCCAAGTAGTTGGCATGGTCACTGCATGCTCTTTGTTAGTAGTGAATGCATCCCAAATGATAAGACGCCCATCTTGCGATGATGATATTATATGCCTTTTATCGGGGCTCCAATCAGTGCATAGCACCTTGGCCTGGTGGCCTTTTAGAACCTTTCTGGGTTTAATATTTACGTAGGCGATTTGCTCTAAACGCTCTGCAATGTTTGAAAGGTTGACATCATTCAGTTTTTGGCGCTCCTCTTCCAATTTTGTTTTCAAGTTTTCTGCTTCCTTCAGCAAGCTAGCCATTTTCTCATTGGCATTGGCATTGCTAGCGGATACAGCACTTTCCGACATTTTAAGGCTGTTCCGCTGCGTAACGTAATCTTTTAGCACTACAGAAAATCAATAAAACGGTAGGAAAAAGTGTATACCTTTAACATATGTGCTGTGTTGTATACATATGTATGCACAGTGCTCAAAAATGTAAACTTGTTATCGATAATTTAACTACTAAGTGCTACAATTTCCAACACTGTTACCGCAGCTGTGTGGTGCAGTAATTGCTTGTCGGCTTGGTCCTGGCTTCTGGCTTAACATTTTAATTGGGCTTTGAGTTGGATAAATTCATTGCTGGGTGTGCCAATATCAATGGAGTTTTCTTTGTTAGAACTAAAGTAAATTTCTTACAAAAGTGTTTGATACAATGATAAAACTGCAGCCACCCTCAGAGCATGCTGGCTCTTATCATAACTTTCGTTGCGGTGAAGTGTTCTGCATTGGACCCACTGCCTATCATGTATGCTGTGCACTGTGCGGTCTTAAGATAGCCTACGCTAAGTTTCCCGAACACTTTCGCCTAGAGCATCTCAATCAATCAGAGCTTTCTGACTGTAAATTTTTCGATGCAACAACAGAAGTGCAGAATGAAGTTGAACAGCACAACGAAGTGTCAATAAAGACCGAGTACGATCCGATCGCACAAGAGGCGGGTGAAGAAATTTCTACGGGTGCGGTAGACTTGGATCAAATTGCACTGCTTGATCGTGATGACGAAATTGAAACATTTGAGGAACTGTTACCAACTGCGTCCAGTCCGAATTCTCACACAAAGCCGCGACGTCAAAAAAAGCGAGCTGCTGCTATGAGAAACAGACTAGTATTAAAGAATATCAAGCAGTTGGACATTATTGAACAGGACCATGATAGTCTAGAAGTACCACTAAGTGAGACCAACGATAAAGACTGGCTGGACAGCGAGAGCAACATGCAGGTAGCTGAGCTCGATGATGAACGACAGCTGAGCGAAAGCAGCGATGATGAGGTGGATACTAAAGACGATGCCAAAGAAATGCTACTCCAGTGTGACGAATGCGATAGACACTACAGAACCAAACGTGGGCTACAAGGTCACAAACGCAACAAACATAGTACCACAGAGGTCGTCTTAGCCGAGAAGAAAAAACGCAATGTCAAGGTTGTCTACAAATGCACAGATTGCGATGAGACATTTCGTACCGAGCGCGATCTACGTGGCCATCGCTGGAAGCACACGGGCATGGACTGTGACATTTGCGGCAAACCTTTTACTCAGTCTGGCAATATGCTGCGGCATCGGCTGCGACATAGTGGCATTAAGCCCTACAAATGCCAGGACTGTGACTCTACGTTTTATACCCAAAAAGAGCTTAATTCTCATAAAATTTGCCACACCAAGCGTATGCCTTGCATTTGTGAAATCTGTGGGCGTCCTTGCCGCGATCGTGGCGTGCTTACTGCACACATGCGTCGCCATACGGGCGAGCGACCGGCCAAATGCGATGTTTGTGGTAAAGCTTTTTATAGTTTTCATGATTTAAATGTGCACGCCGTTTCACATACGAATTTGCGGCCCTTTGTCTGTGACATATGCGGCTCCACTTTCCAGCGCAAGAAAGCGTTGCGCGTACACAAATTGCTGCACTCCGAGGTGCGTAAATATGGCTGCAAATTGTGTAGCAAGACATTTGCACAGTCTGGTGGACTCAATGCACATATGCGCACACACGAGTCTGCTAGAGCCAAAGCCAAAGCGGCAGAAGAGGCTGCAGCTGCAGCAAGAACAGCCATTATTCTGCCCATATCGGGCGCTTTGCTCTCGACAGCTTCACTGGATAACTCAGTTAATATTTTAAGCGTCGATAATGAGGAGCTGCTGGATACACACAGTCTTGAACAGGGTCATGTTGTACACAGAACAGCCGGGTCAGAAGAGGATGAAGTTACTATAACTATGGGGCCAGCAAGTTGGCACGTTACGTAAAAGCCAGCCACACGGCTGAATTGAAGTAGTCTCTAAGCTCTATAGTTGTACTTCTAGACATTAGTTTGTTTGTTTTCGTGATTCATTAAACAGCCATATATTATTTTTACTGCCATAAATATATGTATGTATATCAGATGTTTTAAGTAAGTCAAGATTTTGCGTACAATTGATTTGCAAAATAAATCTCTATGCTTAAGATTCCACTAAATAGTACGTCTATGGTTGCTTCGCTGTGTTAAACCTCTTCTTTGAGAAAATCAAGTCAAGTACATAAGAATGTACGCTTTTGATAATAAAATGAATGAATGCTTCAATGTATCTATGTATACGTTTATAATATATTCCGATATTATCGTACATTAAATGTTTATATCCTATGTGTATGCTTGTCTAAAACAATCAACTTAAGTCATAGCTATGGTATAAAATTAAACAAAATGGACGTTTACGTTTTCAATTGGAGAACATAATATCATGACTGGATTTGTTTTTGTAACTAAATCGACAATAGTTCTACAAAATTGTGGTTGACTACAGTCAACTGTGCTAAAACTACTAATACATACATACATGTGTATACAATTATTTTTGTATATAAAGATCACGGTTGCCATTTCTGTATAATTTTGGATATCTTATGACATTTTGGTTTAAGCTTTTTCGGGTATCAGGCAAATAAGCAGAGGCCTCATCAAAAATGTAAAATCTTATGCAAAATGAACAAAAATTGGCTACCGTGATGGATACGATTCACATTAACTACAGTACAATAATTGCTTTACTGTGATGCTAAGGACAACACCTAAGCACTACTCGCTGAGGTTACATTATAGTAAGTCTATATAAAATATATATGCGGTATATAAGTATTCTATATAATATTGCATAAATATGCATATTGGCTACTGCCTTGCGCGTTCAAAATTGTTAACTTGAAATCTCTATACAATGTTGATCTCAATCTTGATTACCAAGCGGTCACCGGCACAAAATCCCAGCTGCTGTATATCCAAAATGTTCGCATACTCTAAGAAGCCAAACCCTCGTGTGCTGATCTGCTCCCGTGGCTGATGAAACGCTAATATTTCAGGCTTTGTCATAATGGTATCGTGCTGGGATTGACTCGCATCGCTTGGATGAACCATGCACAGTTTTATACGCCCTTTGAAGGGCCAGTCCAAATGAAAGTCATTCTCCGATTGCATTAAATGCACATGTAGACCCAACATTTGCGGCTTACGCGGCGGTATATTCAGTCTTGCACAAAACTTATAACCATAGGGGGATGTATAGCACTCATGTGAGTATTCCTGATTGTTTGCATTTGCCCGTAGGCGTTCTACAAGATGCCGGAAATGCTCAATTTGCCAAACAATAGTGCCATTGCTGTAGCGTGCATCCACTAGCTGACGTGTAACGCGCAGCTGCTTGTTTAGATTTTCCAAACATGTTTCTTGCTCACGTGTGCGTTGCTCCAGCACTACAATGCGCTGGTACATGGCCTGAACAATTTGTTCATCCGCTTCATTGGCGTATTGCGGCGGCGGCGGCAGCTGGCCCTGGCTGCCATGACCATTTTCTAGAGCTGCATTCTTGTTTGATTTTTGTGGCTGCCAGGTGGATATAGCGGTCTGTTGGAATGCGCGTAACATGAGCTGCATATGATGCGGCATATCTGTCTTAAGATGCTCCTCCAAGGCATTCGTCTCTGGGCGACCAACAAAATCACACTTGACGCTGGCAAAAGGACACTTTTCCTCCTGCACCTGCTGGCGGCGATATGGGCAGCTGGGCAAATGGCGATCTACTTCAATGGGCGAGGCTACAACGGAACAGCCCAGCGGCGAGTTAGGACACTTGTGCTTGATTTGCTCGATTTCGCGACGTGTATAGTTATCGGGAAAAATGTCATGCTCGGCCGAGAGCTGCTTATTGTCCAATGGGCAGCATTGATTGTGATTGTGTAGCCAATCGCTAAGGCAGGACTTGCAAAAGCGATGGCCGCATGAGGTGAGCACCGGCTCGTTTAACCAGTGTATGCAAATGGCGCATTCATAGCGCGAGTCTGGATAGTCGGGATCGTGTCCGCCTGATGTATCAGATTCAGCATAATTCTGGTTCAATGCCAAAGTTTTGGGTGGTGTCAAAGCGGCGGCGGCAGCAGCACCAGAGCTACTGGTCGTAGGCGTGGTGACCAAGTTATTGGCAGTGTTGCTATTGCGGTTACTCGAACTGGCTATGCGATTTCTATTGCTGAGCTGGGCTTCGTGCATATAAAGCAGCTCCTCTCCTTGTGAGTTCTGCATGTTATAAGCTGCTCCTTTCTGTAGTATACGCGCACATTTATGTAAATAAATTTCTAGCCTGAGTAAAATTAAAAACAAGCTCTAATTGGTATTGAGGTACAAACAAATATACAAAAAAATATATATTCCCATACGAACTAATGCAATTGGATTTTAGATATTGGTGCTTCTTCTTCTTTGAAGTGATGACTATAACAACAGCTGTTGATGCTAGCAGCCCTGGTATCACTAAAGCTTTTTAAACGCTGTGTTTCGTTCAGAAGCGTTCGTTAAATTGAACGGACCGTTAAAATGAACTGCTGAACTAGTCTAATGATTATTTTTGGTCGTATGATTTGGTTTGGTTGGTTCCTTGCTTTTTCCAAAGTTCTTAACTTTAACTAAACGCATCAAATGGGAAATTGATGTACGATACTTTTGATAAAAAGCTTTAAGGAACATATGAGTAGAACTATTGATAAGATTAATATGACCATTTACATCAGCGGTGGGCAAAACTACTAATGCAATTTCTTGTGCCTGTGTGCGTAAACAAAAAAGAACTTTCGCAAAAACCGAGGTAAAATGGACAAATCATTTTTTTTTTGGCATAGCTGTCATTAAATTCGACAATATCATCGAGTTTTATTCTTTCGTGTTTTGCCATGCGGCTCTGCTTTGCGTTTCATTGTAAAACTAGCTCACACGTACGAGACGAGCTTTTACGGTAAAAAGCTCTTTTCTCGTACGTGTGAAAGCTCATTCGCACACGTGCATACTGAGTGCCCATCGCTGATTTACATACTGTAACTATTTAGAAATAGGAAATGTAACCCTTCACGCAGTTAATTAACTAGAAGTAAGAATAAACTAACCAAAACAAGATTCTAAAAACTATCCATTATCACACCTTTTTTTTCCAACTGCACGCCGACATTAATGAACAAATTTTGAGGCGATGGAATATCTTGCTTAACGAATAATTATAAAATATAAAGCTCGAATATTGCACAATTGTTGTGCGGATAGGTATTTTTGCACTAACATTAAGTTAAATAACTAGTTCCGAATTTCAAAACAGGTTTGCGAAACATAAGTAAGAGAAGTTGTCGTTATTTCAAAAGTTTAAAAAGGGTCAGTTTGACGTGAAAGAAAAAGAATCTCGTGAGAGGGCGAAAGTGTACTGGGATCGGAATCTTGGACTTACTGTTTCAAACAAACTCAAGGCGAGAGACATTAACCACCGCAGTATGCTGCATGTCAGGCCTAAAAAAAGAGATTTTTGCTTCGTATAGCCACTGGTCAAGAAAAATGGATTTAGTTGATGCCATAGCTCAAAGAAGAAAAAATATTGGTAGAAAAAAAACTCATGTTGTTTATTTCATGGAATGTACTTGGTGTCATGTGCTATGAGTTACTTTTAACGAGCAGAACCATCACTGAGCTGTCGTCTAGCGAACATTAATGAGATTGAGCCGAGCACTCAAGGAAAATCGCGTCTATTGCTACTCCAGACATGACAAAAGTATTCTCCTACATGAGAATGCTTGTCTATATGTTGTGGTGCCGCTCAAAATCGTTTTTGAAGCACTAAATTAAGATGTCATACTAAATATACCACCTAATGTCCATCAGACATTGCTTCTTTTGATTACCACTGGTTGCGTTCGATAACACATTGTCTGTCTGAGCAGCGCTTTTCGTGAATAGCCTTCAAAGACAAAGAGTTCTTCCAACGTGCTTTCTGAATTGTATCTGGTCGTTGAAAATTCCTAATTTTTATTGAAAATGGCTGAAACTTATTTGAACACCTTATACACTATAGGTTTTTTGGTTATACAAAATTTGTATTTTAATGTTGTAAGAATTGCAAGCGACAAAATATAATCGTTAGAGAAATTACACATAAGTCAGCCATATTGTTCGGTTAGTTCAAATGAACGATTCAAGCGGACTCACCAAGTTGAACTAAAATGCACTGCACTATATTGCGTTGCTAAACAACACACTTTCGTTAAAGCTAACGCAACGCTTACCAACACTGTCATGCATTGGCCAAGAATTCGCCAATACACGAGCAACATTGATGCAACGGGCGAGCGAGGGAACGACCACCGACAATATAAAACGCGCACACCGCGTCTTTTTTGATTCACAATTAAAATTCAGTGTGCCGCGAAACCTTATAAACGAAAACGGTTAATTAAAACAAACATTATGGCTAATAACAGCTTCTATATACTATGCCTCATGGTAACAACTTTGCATATGTGCACATCTAAACACTTGGCAAGCAACAGTGTAATTGCAATAGCAACAGCAACAGCAACAAACAGCAATTACAGCAGCGACGTCATCGATGCACAACAACAGCTACGTCACGAATCGTACGATAAGGAAAACGATGACGTCGTTATACCAGTTGCAGCACGCGTTCGCCGTCAAGTATCAGATTGGTTTATAGCGCCTAATACACGCTGGTGCGGTCGCGGTAATCTAGCCAATGGCACCTACAATCATCTGGGTGGCGCTTCAATGGCTGATAAATGCTGCCGCAAGCACGATCATTGCAAGCTCTTTATACCGGCCATGTCCAATCGTTATGAACTGTTTAACTATCGTCCCTATACGCTATCCCACTGCAGCTGCGATCGTCGTTTTCGCACCTGCCTTAAAATGGCCAGCGATGAAGATGCAAATACCATTGGCAAGCTGTTCTTCAATATGGTGCAAACACAGTGCTTTGTCTTGAAGACCGAGCGTGTGTGCCAGCAGCATGGCAGCGGCAGCGAGTCAGAGACTTGCCTGCACGAACAGGTGCGCCATAAGGCGTATCTGAAGAATAACAAAAAGTTTTAGGCAGGTAGGTAAGTTGCACTGCTATGGCTGCCATATACAACTGCAACTAAACAATATGCTTTTAGATTGTCGCCGGCCACAACATTGTTAGTGAAGACAAAGCTGCCTTGTGCCATGTTCTGCACTTGCCAGAAAATTCCAGTATACAAGATTGCGCCCCATTTATAGTTTGAAACTTAAGTGTGCGGTAATTAAATCTCAAAAAACTAAATCAAAGCTTTAGGACAAATACACAACGAACAAAAAAAAGAAACCAACAAGGTTGCAAAATGTTTGCAGTCAAAAGTCATTTTGTACTTATATACTTTTATGTATGTATATGTATCTTTCAAGTGCTATTATAATGCGTATATATGCTATATACTATATCTAGTAGTAGTTTTAGTTTAAGCACATATACAGGCTGCCTGTAAAACAGAGTTTTAAGTTGTAGATCTAGCTAAACTATTTTTTAAATATAAGCCACAAAATATTTAAATAGTCATAAAAAAATAAAAGAACAAGCGAAATAAAATGAAAGCCGCATCAATCAAAAAATGGAAACACCTTAAGTTCATAATTTGCTGGTATTTTAGTACTTTGTACTTTTAACTTTATCAGTCTGGGTCTTGCCAATGTCGGCTTAAGCTCTTAATAGACAACGACAGCATGTGAATGTCTTCTGCGCCTTAGTCGTCACATTGACGTCATTTTCAGATCTAACATTTGACCCATCTCGTCTCAATCATCTATGTACGTATGTATGTATTTACACATGTGGTTCCCAATCAACAGAAATCCGCAAAGCAGCAAAATATTTGTGACGAAATTTTATGCCACAAGACACATATGGTATAAATATTGTGACGAGAGTATCAAAGATCGGTAATAGAATATGTGCGTCCACATTTGTTTAAAATAGTTTCAATGGTATTTATTTTGTCTAGCAGTTGTTGTAAGTATGGTGCAAGTGTTGTAGACACAAGCTTTTTAATTAAATAAATTTTATTTTATTATAATATTGTATACGAATTTCTTTTCGGAAATGTAGTCAATATACATGATCATTGCATATTATAGGAGTTGTCGATCGTAGATAAGAACACCTTTACAAAAGGTCTCTTTAACAAAAGTTAAAGAAAAAAAGAGATAATTCTTTGTTTTACAATGGTTAACTTAAACAAGGTGACGTTTAGTTGTAAACAGCTATTATTTGCAATTGAGCAGCATTGGGCACTCTAAATAAAGTGAAAGGATATTTTGTTCTAAGCAATGCTGAATTTCTCAGATCATTAATAAGTTTATTTTTGGCAAGGACGTTAACAAAAATCTTTGGTATGTCTTATAAATGTATTTGATGTACATATTTGGTATTTTAGCAAAAGAGTACAATAGTTTGCTGCAGATTATTCTCTAAAATTTTCTCAAAGAATTTAAGAATCGCTAACAATTTAGCAATGCCTTATGACTTATGATGACTTATGAAGAGGAATAGTAAAAAAAAGGACTTCCAAATGGTAGAAAAAGAAGCCAAGTCAAATTGTTAACTAAATAATTTCAGCAAGGGAACCTTAAGCGCAAGGTTTGAGTAAGATGTTATAAGAGAGTAAGTTAAGAAATAAAAGGAACATACTAGGCACAATAATGCGTGAGCAGGAAGTTTGAGAGTAGAGTCTAGATTAGCATTATTTATAAGTGTAGATACTGTAGAATGAAGTAGAAGAGATTTATGCTTTAAGGCCTATACGCAGAATGCAAAAAAATTTCGCACGGAATGACAAAACCATATACAAAAAAAAATTCCATTTGGGATATCCCATTAGGGATTTTTTTTTTTGTATATGGTTTTGTCATTCCGTATGAATGACTCTTTAAGCGAGTAAAACTAAAGACTCCAGACTTTCATTGTTACCAAATCTTTAGACACCGTGCCATTGTTTTAAGTTTCGAGAAAAATAATAGTCAGGGCTTAATTTGGCGAATATGCTGCGTGAGGAAGCGATTTGCATCTTAGTTCGCAGAGTAGTTGGCCATTGCGATAGCAGTTGTGCGAACTAGGGCATTGTCATAATCAAATTGTTGATTGTTGTTTTTGGAAGATAATCAATAAAAAATGATGTCAAGCGTGTTCCAAAAAAACTGAAGCAGATGGAATAGTCTTCGCTTTTGCCTTCTTTGATGCCTATTCTCCTTATTTAGTTCATTGTTTTGACTGCTCTTGCGACACAGCTGTGAAGTAATGGACCCTGACTGCATCCATCCAAACTAAGCTTTATTTTTATATAAAATCGTTAAACACATGATGGAAACATGATCACCTATCTCCAAATGTTCTGTCAATATGCGATGTACAGCATTTTTTAGTCGCTGGTCAGCCAATACCATTTTCTGTATTTTTTTTTTTACCATTTCTGGAGTGGTCACCTCTTTTCGATTTTTAGCTTGGAAGTTCTCTTTTAGAGTCTGCCATCCAATATTTTACGCTTGTTAATGTAGGTGCAGACACCCTTAGAGTACAATCCAACTAAGATCGTTTTGGCAAATTCACTGAGAGCGTTCTCTAGTAATGTAGGCCTAGGCCAAAACCAAACCAAACTTGAACTTATTATTATTTATTATTAGCATGTTTATTACAATATCAGATTGTATAAACTTTGCCTATTCACATAAGTTTTTAATAAAGTCTTTCCAATTTTCTCGAACTCTCTCTATCAATCTCAATTCACTTATGGAATTCTTCGTATTGCGTGGACGACCTTGTGACCTTGGCCTTGGGGGTTCCAGAAGAGTACGACGGCATGTGCTGCCTCATCTGTATTTTTTCGCAATGTATGGGCCCAACCTTCTTAATTTTCGAAGCCGTATTTGCTGTACAATTGGTTTCTGAATAGTAGCACGCCATAACCTTTCATCCCAGATGACTCTCGGCCACCATATTCGCAAGATGGACCTGAGACACCTATTAACAAAGCATTGTAGTTTTTGAGCTAACACCATTGTTAAGTGCCATGTTTCGCCTCCGTATAGCAGTACTGATTTGACGCAAGAATTGAAAATGATAATTTTAGTATTTTGCGTTAAGGTCCTGCATCGCCAAATTCGCGTAAGACTGCTAAAACTGGCTCTAGCTTTCCGAATGCGGCTGGTTACTCCTCCAGATGTTGTCACTCTACTGCCAAGATATTCAAATTCGCATACGTCCTCGATCGATTCAAAAAATTTTGAATTTAAGCTTTCGAAATACGTTGCTACCACTTTCAATTTTTTTTCGAACATTTACACCTATATGTTAGGTTGGCTAGTTCTGGAGCGGACCTCGTAGTTATAAATTGACCGCTTTAAAATTTTATTTCATATTTTGGAGACTTTGCTGAAATTTTCTTTCTCGGCAACCCTGGTCATAACTTCCATAAGAGTAAAATTTATAATAATAAAACAAAGTTTTTCAGTATTTTTTTTGATACGATTTACATAGATCATGTCGGTCTCGATGTTTTTTTTTAGACCAGGCCAGCTCAATAGGGCAAGCTGTAAAGAAGCTCCGACAAGCAAAAAATTATGAACAGTTTCCGAAACTTTGAGTTAATAGCTTTGCAATTGCATTAGACGCTTTAGACAGAATCCCAAAAATAGCTCTGTTTATTTACCCGGAACGTCCAACGAGGAACACCATTTCATATATATTATATAGATTATTATAATAGTATATAATAACTTCTACTCAGAAGCTGTCAGCTACAAGCTGTTTAGAAGTTCCAATGGGTGCTTTTTTAAGAGTGTCTTCAATTCAAAACAACGAAAAATGAATGAATTGAGCGACATTTTTGTGCTTTTTCGAGAGAAATTCCATGGCATTTATATTTAAAAAAAAATATACCAAAAGGCTTATTACCAAATCTGTTAGCGATTGAGTCTGTGCGTTACCAAAGGGTGTTTTTTTAAGAGTGTCTTGAAAAATTAATGAATTGAATTTTTGTTCTTTTTCGGGAGAAATTCCATGGCATTTATATTTAAAAAAAAATATACCAAAAGGCTTATTACCAAATCTGTTAGCGATTGGAGACTATAAGAGCTAGGGTTACCAAACTTGATTAACTATGTAGATAATGTAGATGTGGAAGAATAATTATGCGTCATCAAAACGGTCCAAAAAATTTTATTTTTAATTTAACTATAATCTGTTCAGGTTGTTCCTAGCTCTCATAGTCTCCGATATCAAGGTCAGACCAAAATTAGAATAAATATTGCAAAATTATTATTAATTATAAAAACTTGAAAAAACTAAAGTAAAATTTTAGACTAACTTCTCTATAAATTTCGACCATAATCCAATTTTTTTTTATTAATTGGTATTAAAACTCATGTGAGCCTAATCAAAAAGCCAAACATAGACTTTTCTGATACTATAGTATTCCCCTTCCCCCGTAACCCTTTTCCATTCCTGTTAAAAGCCCCCTAATCTATTCTCAGATTTGTTAGTGACGTGTAAAGCGGCTTGGCGTCGTGTTTTCACTACCCAGAACTTCCAGAAATCTGTTTTCATTATTTTTTGTGTATACAAATCAAATCCGAATGCTGATAAGGTGTCTTATTGCGAACGTTGTGTTTTTTTGTAGCCGGTATTATTGTTATTGACTGGACTTTATACATGCGTCATGCATTTTATTTACTTGAATATTTTGCAAAAACACTCGGAGGGTCGTTTTAAATGTTTCACGATGTGATAGTATTTTTATTATTATTTTATAGATTTGTTGCTACGGGCAACATTCTTTTGTGGTTCGGGTGTCCGAAAAATCCTAGATTGCATATAGTAGCTTCTGACATAACCCTTAAAATACCTTTATTCAAGTGGTTTTCAGAGGTTACATCAAAACCCAGACGTGCTCAATCTTTTCAACTTTGTATTTGTATACAGCAATCCCTTAAAACATATAGTAAGCATGGTCCGAACCTCCGAGCCCGAAAATCCTTTTTTTTTTTTTTTTTTTGGTTTTTTACGAGGTACGTTCCAGAATTAGCCTACCTAACATACTAGTGTTGGTAATTGTTAGAAAACAAATTTAAAAGTGAAAGTTCGCTAAGAGTTTGATTCCAATATTTGAAAACAAAAATAAATATACATAGAGGCAAGTGGGGTGAATCCGGAAACGCACCCTAACGGATTTCTGAGCTGACATTTGAGTATGAAACCAAGTGTCAAATAAACGTCATGAGCGACGCCAGTTTTTGATAACACTTCGACTCGATTTTTAAAGTTTTATTTTAAGTTTTTTTATCGCTAAAATTTCAACACTTTCTCGTGTAAAATCAAATGTAGGTATATCCCTAGTATTATTTAGACTCTATACTTCAAAAATGCTAAAGGATTCGTTTCGATTTTTGCAAGCTACCAGAATGACGCTACTCCGTTTCGAAAAAGTCAATTTGGGGTGAATCCGGTAGTGTCGAAATGAGCCAAATAATTTTGAATATAATTTCAGCACGGATTTCAACTGTCTTTGTGTACAAATTCCGAGAACTTACAAAAAAAGCGAAACAGATCCCCGTAAACCGGTTCCAAGTTCTGATGATTTGTTGGAAATGCTAAAGGCAATAAAAATCGACAAAAGAAGTGCTCTTTCAGACGATTTCACTCTACTTTTAAAAAAACATTTTTTCGTGCCTAGTGAAAGGCAAAAATTATTTTTTTTCCACATTCATCCATTTCATAATTATTCAAAATATTTGCTATGAAATTTTATGGCGGTTGCTCTCATTTTTGGAGACTTCCGGATTCACCCCGAAATCAATCTACCTGACAAAAATATTCCTATCGATCTGAAATTTTTGACACAATGTAGCTTATTCAGTGACCTAAACGCCACAACTTTCAATGTTGAAAAAAAAAATGTTTGTCACTCCAAGAAATCTACGAAAACATTCTTCCGAATTCACCCCACTTGCCTCTATATTTCAGTAAAAAACGTCACTAATTTATCAAACTGCCCTCGTAAAATGCCAAATGTTGTTGTTTCCGCCTTAAAACCAAAATATTTTTTTTTCTAAATAATTTTTTATACTATTTAGGAGGCTTGTTTCTATTTCTGGGCTTAGTTTTTACCTATGTACTATTACTATATGCTTATATGCATGGTTTTATTGCGTCAGCTTTATTTTGCATTGGACCCTAATTGATAAGACTTATGCTATTGTCGTAATATTAGATTTTGTTTATCAGTACATTCCAAGTTATTTCGTAGTTAGTTGAATTCTTTTTGAGGAAGTCTTGAACGGCTAGCGTAAGTAGCATAGAAAACTTTCCTAATTTCTTAGACTTCATTTATTGGCATAACATAATGCCAGAAACGACAGTTGGCGTTATAAACGTTTGCCTTATATCATTTCTGGCGTTACGCATTATGTGCAACAAGAATGTTATTTGAAAAAATTTTATTGGCAGAAGATCGCCAGCAGGGTTGCTTTTTTTCTCAAGAAAAATGTAGATTCTATAGTATCTATTCTATGCATATCAGGCATGAATCAAGACAAACCTCATGCCTTTTAAGAAGCACAGCGAAATTCGCTTTATCTCTGTCAATTCATTATTCAACCACCTGTGCTTTGAGACGTGATTTTTTAAGAAAGATCTGCACTAAATTCTTAGCTAACTGTTAGGACCAAATTACAGACTTGAATGCCTAGGAGACGAGTGTATCAAATTCAGTACAAATGCATAAGCAGATTCTTGGCTGGTACTGAAAATTCGGCTATGATTTCATGCGTGATTCAGGCCTGAAACGAAGTGAAGCGTAGTATTTCATAACAACTCCTTAATCAAATTACTTTTGCGATTTGATTTTTTGGCTTCTTGGGTTACATTCTTTGCTAGCAAAGACCGTCTTCCAGAGCACGAAAGAGCAGATTGAAAAGTTGCCACCCACAGAATCTTCCAAGCAGAATATTTAAACAAATCTTAAAACTTTAATAATAATTATATTGAAACTATAATAATTTGTTATTTGTATTAATGTTTCTTTATAATGATTAATTATCTTTTGTTATGCCAAAGTTGTAATTTGATTAAGCTGCCTTCTCTAGGTGGTAGTAGTTAATAAATTTTTTTATAATTGTTTAATAAAATATGCACAAACAAAATATATATACATTAGGGCGGGTCAATTTGTATGTTATTTTGTTTCTTTGGGTCATTCTAAGCAACTTTGCCCAAGAAACTATGGGTCTAAAAATAATTTCGAGTCGCCCACTTTTTCAAAATAGGTTTTTTTTTGGAAATATTCAAAAATCGAAAAAAAAATTTCTAAAAATTATGTTAAGCATTAAGCTGAAAGAGAATTCTTTTACAAACATTTTGAGTGCAAGATCTTAAAAATCGGTTGAGAATTGTAGGTGTTATGAACGAAAAATCACGGCTACAGCTGCATACAAATTCGTGAAGACGTAAGTGAATGCAAATAAACAAATTTTAGTGAAATTCTTTTTTTTTCATATAAAAGTGTGATTGAGTGAAGATTGGAACTTCCGTGCATGGTTCCATAACATCTACAATTCTTAAAAAGAAAGAAAGAAAGAATCAAAATCGCTGTGAGCCTTTATACCAAAAAAAAATTGACCCACCCTAAAATACATACATATGTACATATATAAGAGTTCATTTTGATAAGCCCACGATTTTTAGACCAAAAAGCGTTTTATTTTGTAACAAAGTCTATTTTCATTGCACATCAGCTTTATTTTAATAGCTGAATTATTTAAAACGAAATTATAAATATAAATTAAACCAAAATTTTCCATAGTTTCAAGACCATGTGCATCAAGCTTAGCCAGGAATTTCTGTGCTTCAGGGTCTCTCAAGTTTCGCAACAAACAGCTTTTAGCCTCTCAAGTTTCGCAACAAACAGCTTTTAAATAACGAACGCGAACTGTGTTCTCCCAAAGCCCCGTGTTTTAATTTTTTTTTTTGTTGTGTATATCTGCCAGACCATGTCGCAGATATTATATGCCTCCACGACCATGCGGGCGTGTATTCTCAGCTATATAGTTAGCCACATAACGTCCACGACGTCGTAGGTAATAACAACGTCGCACATAGATACCACAGAAGCCCTTGATACCCCAATAGGTGAGTCCGCCCATTAGCACGCTCAATAATTTGTTCTCAATTTGCGAGTACAAAGTTGAAGAAATGGCCACAGATATGCTGGGAAGGAAGACTGCGCAGCAGAAGTTATAGCTGATGCGTCTAATATTGTTCACCTCAAAGCCGCCTGGATGCATATTCGCTGCTGGTGGATTTATGCGATCCATTTCCTCTATATACGCATCATCAATGGGAGCTCCTGGCAGCGGCATACCGCTCGAATTCAGCTGATTCCTTGGCACTCTATAGCGTCGTAGGCGTCGCCACCAAAGCTCAACGGTCTCGTGCCATTCATAGGAACTGCAGAAGAGCAGCCCTATTGGCACCGAAGGCAACAAAATAATAAATATATATGGTTCGTCTTTCAAATAGGCTATGGCATCCTTATAGCCCATCACCTGTATAAGCGTTAGAGCTCCAAAGCTCACGGCCGAGAAATAGACCGATGCCGCCAGCATTCCCATAAAAGCGCTAAGGCATAAGCGCTTACAGGCTCTATTCAACTTCTGGAGCATCTTATCAAAGAAGCCAAGAGGTGGCAATATGATTATATATTCAGTTTTGCAGTGGATACAGGCTACTGGTTCATCTAGATTATCATGCTGCTGTTCATCAATCCAACGACTGAGGCATTTCTCATGCACCCATTTTATGCTGCCACGGCAGCGGCATGGATGCAGCCAGTCGTTGCTGGGCAACTCCTCGTCAGTGCACAAACAAATCCAGCATATGCGTTCAGCTTCTACCTCATCTTCCATCTCATCTTCTTGCTCCTGCACAGCATTGTTGTCAGCCTCTCGTTGGACACGCTCAGAAGCCATTATAGTTTTTACGTATAGCTCAGTCTGTCTCGGATATATAATTTTTTGTTCAGAATTCAAAATGTTTTAAATTTTATGAAAGCCTTTTTGTATTTGTTTTCATTTTATGACATTAGGTTGCTGGCTTACTATTTTATAACATTTTTAATTTTGGTACTGGAGCTGCCCAATCGTCACTATAAACAGCCATGCGCGCACCTTGGAGCACCTACGTAACAAGAAGACTCAGCTCAGCCACAAGCTCAAGCGCCTGCGGAACAGTTCACAGCTAGACCTCGATGTATACTATATATACTGCAAAGGACACGGAACCGTCGTGCTGGTCTTCTGGCTAAAATTAAGACCTTGCTTACTGCTCCATAAATACCATCCATACCATCAAAAGCTGCCGCTTTTAAAGCGCTTTATAATATAATAGTGGCGCCTACTTAGATCTAAGTATGTACATCTTTCAATATAAACCCTTTCGCCTTATTACTGTCTGCGAATAGTACCTAAGAAATTCGACCTTGCACCATGACCTCCATCTGGAGGCCGTAGACCTCCAAATCAAAAAAAGCCGTATTGATCGTCTAGCCTGCCACAAAATTAGATTGGTTTAAAACAGTGGTCGGCACGGCTCTATCTCAGGTACAGTACTGGCGATGCTTGTGTCGGCGCGTCGTGACGTCACTGCGCCACTCTCACATACGCAAGCCAAAATGCCTTCTCAACATCAACCCCATAAAAAGTTTGAAAAGAAGAACCACAAATTCCCTACTGAAAGCTTCAACCTCATAGCTGAATGACTCTAGACACTCCCTGGATTAGCGACCCCCACCAAAAAAACAAAGATAACTGCAATTCATAAAGATGGCGTACGTTAAAGTCGGGCGCGGACGACTTTGGGATACCCTGTACCACCGCCTGCAATAAAATCAGGTAAATTGCTTAAGAACACCAAAAGACATTTGGTTGCCAAATTAGATTACGATACCTTCATAAACAACCAAAAACAGACGAATTTTTAACCAAAGATGTGTTTTTGACCGATCGTTCCTATGGGAGCTATATGATATAGTCAACCGATTTTGATCAAATTTGGTACAGTGCTTGTGAACTCTAAAAAACTTCGGAAAGCCAAATTTGGTTACAGTATCTTCATAAGCAAACGAAACAACGAATTTTGTACAAAAAACGTTTTTTTTGACCGATTGGTCCTATGGGAGCTATATGATATAGTCAACCGATTTTGATCAAATTTGGTACAGTGCTTGGGAACTCTATAAAACTATTGAGTGCCAAATTTGGTTACGATATCTTTATCTTCATAAACAAACGAATTATCCAACTAAAACTTTTTGTTTTTTTTTTGTGGTTTTCTGAAACACCCCTATGGGAGCTATATAATATAAACCGGATATCAAAAAAATAAAATAAACTTGTCTCTTGTCTTGAAAATTTGGTTGAAGTAGCTCTTACCATCTCTGAGATCTAGGCGTTCATACAGACAGACGGACATGGGTATATTGACTTCTCTAGTCACCCTGATCATACTTGAGGTAACTTTGGGGGGTCTCCGACGTCTCCTTCTGTATGTTACATACATTTTCGGCTTGCACAAACTTAATATACCCTTTGTACCATACGGTACAGGGTATAAAAAAACATGGCAACTTGACAGTACTCACGCGTGGTTAATCAAAAAAAAAACCTTATTGAAAAAAAAACCCTCAAGATTGATGACCCTTTATAAGATCTTTACTGCTGATTTTCCACATCTCAAAAAGTGCACTTCATCTTTGCTTGGAAACTTAAGCCGCTGATATCACTAATAATCTTATTAGCTTCTACAGGAAATAGAAAATTCTCGTTAATGATGACAAAACTCAAGATATATTTTTTTTTACAAGAAAACGCACTAGCCATATTGATGAGGTTAACTGGAAACCTTTAAAGATCAAAATTCAAAAAATATTCTATCTAATTTTTCTATTCTTCTATCTATCCAAGCTTCTAAAAACTTTGAAACCAACTTTCATATTCACTTTTAAATGATGAATTGTTTGACACATTATAATCTCTCAAGTGCTATGCAGAAGAAGCTTGCAACTAGCCTAGTTTCCTATAGTTGACTGCTGCGTTTTTTTTGTTTTTGTTGTACACTTTGGTGGTTTACATTTCTCGCAAAATGTGGCACATGCCACAAAAAACCTGTTGCCACTGCCGCCACACTATGAAAATAGGCGAAGGCCAAGTGCATGGCCAAACCGGATTTGGGTGGCTGGCCTCGGCTTGCGGCAGGCGCTAGCGCTTTGAGGGACAAAATGCAAATGAACGAACACAGATCCACAGATCGGGAAACTGTGTGTAACTTGGCCGAGCTGCAATGTGTGTCAGTGGGTGAATGGCAGCTTCTGCCCAAACAAGTGACTTTCAATTTAGAATGTTTTGATTTGCTCTTAACACATCATGAGATTTGGCTATGTGCAGCACTTACCATAACTTTTGCTATCTTGCGTTGAAGAGATTAATCCACAGAAGGAACACAAACTATGGATCAGACACTTGGTGTTTGCACTAAAATTTAACTTCCACGCGGACTTGGACACAGCTTGAGGAACACGCGCGCACCTTGCTGCCAAATGTGAACTTGTCAGCTCAAGAGCAGAAGAACATTTGGCCACAAAAGACGCGGCAACAACAGCATTTGCTGCAACTGCTGTGTCTGCCACTGCGGCAGCCTTTCCATTCCACTTTTTCCACTTTTGCAACTTGCTAAACGACGTGCAGCATGACAAAACTCTAATAGCCAAGCTAAGCCAAGCCAAGTCAAGACAGGCCAGGCCAGGCCAGACCAAGCCGGCGGGCCGGCTAAAAGAGTTAGCCAGCCAAGTCAACGGTAAATCAAAGTAAGGCACAAAGTCATAGCCTCAATTGGGACACTCGACAAGGCAGATGAAGATGATGGCCGCTTAACTGCGTTGCAATTTTGGCCACATAGCTAACTAACTAATAGGTACTACTTCTCCACTTAGCTAGAGCAGCTGTTTTGCACACTTAGCAAGCCACTTGAAATTACTTGGCGAAATACTGCATCCAAGTCGTTCTAGTTATGAGCGGCAAGATGTGCACAAGATATAGAAGAGATAAGATTTTATTAAAATAAAAATAAAAAACAACCATTTTGTAAATTACAAAAAAATATGGATATGGAGAGAGGGCACAGCGACCTAAAGATCTATTGTACCCAGGGCCGTAGAGAGAAAATCCGGGCCCGGGTGCGAAATGTACCGGCCCCTCTATTACACCGTTAGCTTGCATCACGACAGTAATTACACCGGGACCCTGAGAAAACTACGTGCCCGGGGGGAATCCCTCCCTTTCCACCACTCTCGTCGTGCCTGATTGTACCATACACATTATTTATTAGAACAAAAGAGCATCTGCTTTCCTTATGAAGAGCAGTAAGTCTTTCGTTGGGATTAGACGTAGCTCCCAAATGATGTAACTCTGTCACACAAGATGTGTTTGGTCGTTTCGTCGTCTTCAAAACAAAGCCTGCACTCTGAAAAATCCGATAAACCCATTTCAAGTAAGTGATAACTTACAGCATGGTGCCCAGATAAGTAGGCTACCAGGAACCTTAGGTCCGCTCTATCAAGACCTATAGTACTGTGTTTGGGATGTAATGTAGGCCGCCTCCACGTGGTGCATCCTGGCTAATGCTAAATGACCTACCGGCACGACCCTGCTTCCTTCACGGACTATGAGTTATGCTTCCAATGTTTGGGCTAGACGACTTGAGCTGGGGAACGTAACTTCCGCACCTAGTAGCGACGGAGTGAACGGCTCAGCGACCACACACTTACGAACCGAGATAGCGGCTTTGAGCTGGAACTCTTTTCTCATGGCCACTTCATTTCCAACAACAACAACAAACAAAACCCCTAAAGCACTCAAATCTTCGGTAGAGCGCAAAACGCTGGTACGCCAAGCGCCAGCCAGTGGATCCACGGCTCGCTCAGCTGCTGCTAACGGCTTCTCGCGGTCCTCGCCTACCCCCCGGACGGCCGCACTACCCCCCAGTCCGTTGAATCTGGCCCCTTCAACGAGCGCTGCGGCTGTGCGGGCGGCTGCCGTCAACAAGGTCGTCTCAACGGCTAGACCCACCTCTGCAGCATTGCCAGCTCAACCGTCGGCAGCTGCCCCGAACCCCAACCCTCGCACTGATGCGCCTGGTCAGGTTAGCGCCAGTACTAAGGCATACAGAACGAGGAGGGCCGCGCACCGTATTATTGCCAAAATTGGCGATATCGAACCCTCCAAACTTTCGTCAGAGGAGAAGGAAAAATTGGCGAAAGGCAACTTGGGCGCCCGTCCACCCATTTCCAGCTCCTCGGCCCCCCCTGCTCAAAAGAGACAGCGGTCCTCTGAGCAACAACCCTTCCTACCCGTTGCGCAGGTCCCTAAGAGACCAAGACGCGTCCCACCGGGAAAAAGAGGCCACGAATGCCTATATATATAGTTATAAGGGCATCTCACAAAGGACCTCCTTGTGACTAAGTGCGCCTGGGCTGTTCCAAGGAAGGCAACCACCTTAACCTAACCTAACCTAACCTAACCTATAGTACTGTTGGCATCCGAGGGTAAGACAAGCACTTCAGCTCGTCTTTTGTTATGGGCGAAGAGGAACCCAGTCTCGCGAGCTCATCAGCTATTGCATTACCTTCCTATCCTGAATGTCCAGGAACCCAACAGTGTGTGACTCTGTTGCGGGAGAACAGGAGTTGGATTTTGTTCACGCATTCCCCAACCTGCTTGGAGGAAATTCTCCACGACAATGCGCTGATAAAGGACTGGCTAACTGTAAATGTTAGGAGGATACTGTGAGCGCGATTGTCAAAAAAGGCCAAAAATTAGAATATTTTATAGATAAATATTAAAAATTAATATGGCTAAACAAAGCATTTTTGACATTTCTACAAAAAAATTTAATTAAATTAATTTATATATAATCAATTAGGTGAAACGTTCTCCAATATTCATGCCTTTTATCAGCGTATATAGCGAAAAAGAGAACTTGGCAATCTGTTAATAATTAAAGAACCACATAATATTATTATACTTATTTTTTTTTTGTAATTCATTTTACTTACGCTCAAATTGGTGGCCAAGTTGATGGGAAATAGTTTCATGGCTGTCAGTGTCATTGGCTGCTGGGAACGATGCAAAAAAAATAATAATAGCTTCCGAAAACGCATATTTTGTCCCATCCAGTTGCACTGGAATATAGCCATGGAAAGATTCTCACTATCATGTTTAAGACAGGTGGCCTGGTAACAACAAGGTGCCGTCTGCAGCTGAACAGCCAAAAAATAAATAATGGATGCAATCTTTGTATTCGTATTGGCAAAGATAAATATATTGATCATGGTGGTGCCCAGTATAGCGGCGGTTATAAGAAACTGGACAAAAATGGTGGCCGATATAACGTATCCCAATTCCCTTAGCGCGCTGTAAATTATGAAATATATACGTTAAGAAATCGAATCGGAGGATGCACTGACTTGTCCAAGTAAAATGCTTTGAGTACTTACCTAATCAGCGTCTGATGATCCTTTATACATTCCAACAGACTGCGGTATTCAGCTTCCTGCCGAGCGTGACTGAACGCGGCCTGTTGCCAAGTCTTATGCTCCTTGCGATGACCCAATGCTCGCACACGCTCTGTCAAAATCTGCACATGGGTGCGTAGCGTATATAGATAGATTACCGCATAGACATCATCCACCGACTGATGTAAACAAGTCCAGTCCATGATTAGAAATTCTATGCAGGCTTGCAGACAAAACTGTCCATGAGAGCGCCGCCAATCGACCAGTGGCAAATAAAGTGAATACGGTGGCTGTCCCATGAGAAAGGCGCACAGAAAGGTAGAGGTGGCATAGAATCCATAGGCACCTATGTAGAACCACAACATGCGATTGCACATGCGATTTGCTCGTCTCATGCGATTAGCCTCTTCGGGTCTATGACAGCGTGCATCCAGCTGGGCCATCAGACGCTCGGCTTGACGCAAATGTGACATATTCATTGCCAAACCAATAATCTTACCAGGTAATATAGTTGCATCGATGGCTACCTGCAAAGAGGTCAGCAATTGGCTGATATCCAAGCCATCCGTATATTTGTAGCTGATAACAAAGAAGGCAGGCACCAGCAATAACTGCCAGATATACATGATCAATGAATATATCTGATAGGCGTAACGCCTCCAAGTGCTGGTTGCCCATTCAGTGGGCGTGCGTATGCCAAGAACATTGAAGCAGCGCTGTACCTTGACCAGGCCCAAATGCGATTCAACCTTAATTAGCTGAGTCTTCGTTTTACCCACGACCATGATGAGCATATATCCTTTAAAAGAGCAGCAAGACGAACCCACGGTTTATATAGCAGCAAATCATGACAACACTTGCTGCATTATTAACGATTTTAAAACGTTTGAAACTTTACGAAACTTTTCCTTAACACATACCCTTTAGCGAAAACTTAAGGGTTATAATGAATATGCGACATGGCAAAAAAATACAGTACCTTCGAAACACCCAAAGTTTTTATATGATTTTCAAACGGATTCCCTAAAAACTAAAAAGAATTTTAATATTATACCTACTCCATAAGAGATCAAAAATACGATTTATGGTATTCAAAATAAAATCGAGCCCAATAAAGTGTTTAAGATGAAATTGTAAAAAAAGTATAAAATTTTAGTTTTTATTTATTTCGAAAAATCAGCTTTAGAATCGTATTTTTGTAACCTGAAGATACAAATTGTGGAAGGATAGCTAATTATAAACTTTAATTTAGAAATCATGAAATAATAAGACTAGTATTAAAATGGTACGCTTAAACCGAATATTAAGTATAAAAATTTTTTCACGGAACGGATTTCGAGATATTTCGAAAAAAAAAAC